>JAHRHZ010000066.1:0-88422 GCA_024137785.1 Ginglymostoma cirratum
CCTCCCTCTCCCACCTCCTCCCTCTCCCACCTCCCCTCCTCCCTCTCCTCCCTCTCCCACCTCCCCTCTCCCTCTCCCTCTCCCACCTGCTCCCCTCGCCCTTCCCACCTCCCTCACCTGCACCCCTCGCCCCCTCCCTCACCTGCACCTCTTTCTTTCTCTTTTCCAGCCGCCCTCCCCGCCTTTCCGTGGATCCATCTTTCTCCGTTTACCTGCAGCAGTTTGCCCTCTGCTGCCACTCTCATGCCAGCTCCGGCGAAGTGACCGTGAAGGAGGAGGGTGCTGTTGTTGTTCGCCAACACGCCGTTCAGCCCGTGTCGATACTGAACCACCTCTATCTCAGCCACGGTCTCCTCCTCGTCCGCCGACCCCGACTCGGATCTGGCCGAGGCCAGAGCGGCGCTCCACAGCCATTGCAGAGCCAGCAGCAGCAGCGCTGCGCTCCTCATGATGAGAGCTGGGGCGGGGGGCCCTCCGCGGGCATGCTGCACCCCCGGCCCGGGGAGGGGAGACACACTCTCACCGACACCGGCTCACCTGGCCGTACGGGCCGCGCACGATGATCGACACCGACCCACCGGCTGCACTTCGGCTCCCCCGCTGGGCCGAGCCGGCGATCGCTATCCCCGGAACCGCGCGGCGTCTCCCACAGAGCGGGCTCTAACAATAACCGTCCACCGGGGCCACACTCTCAACTCTCCTTCAACCCTCAGACCGAGCACAGGGGCAGGGGGGCGGGGGCACCATCTGACTGACAGCTCGAGGGGCGGGGACACTGTCTGACTGACAGCCCTAGGGGCGGGGTCCTGTCTGACTGACAGACCGAGAGGGTGGGGCACTGTCTGACTGACAGCCCGAGGTGGCGGGGGCACCGTCTGACTCTCAGCTCGAGGGGGCGGGGCAGTATCTGACTGACAACACAAGGGGGCGGAGCAGTGTCTGACAGAAAGCCCGAGGGGCAGGGACACTGTCGGACTGACAGCTCGTGGAGGCGGCGTGGGTGTGGGGGTCCTGGCATACCGACAGCTCGAGGGGCGGGGGTGTGTCCGACTGGCAGCTCAAGGGGGCGGAGCCAGTGTCTGACTGACATCCCGAGGGGCGGGGACGCTCTCTGTCTGACAGCTCGTGTTGGGGGTGTCGGACGTGTGTCTGACTGAAATCCCGAGGGGCGGGGACACTGGCTAAGTGACAGCTATGGGGACGAGGGTGTGGCTGACTGACAACCCCAGGGGACGGGAGTGTGTCTCACTGACAGCACCAGGGGGCGGGGACACTGTCTGACTGACAGCATGAGGAGGCGGGGCACTGTCTGACTGACAGTCTGAGGGGGTGGAGCCAGTGTCTGACTGACATCCTGAGTGGTGGTGGGGACACTGACAACCCAAGAGGGCAAAGGCAATGTCTGACTGACAGCCCAAGGGGGCAGGTCACTGTCTGACTGACAGCTCAAGGGGGCAGGGCACTGTCTGTCTGACTGCTTGAGGGGGTGGGATCACTGTCTGACTGACAGCTCGAGGGGGTATGGGAACTGTCTGATCAACGGTTTGAGGGGTTGGATCCAGTGTCTGACTGACAGCCCAGGGGGGCAGGATCACTGTCTGACTGACAGATGGAGGGGTCAGGATCACAGTCTGACTGACAGCTCGAGGGGGCAGGGGTACTGTCTGACCGACAGTCCGAGCCGGTGGGGCCAGTGTCTGATTGTCAGACCGAGGGTGCAGGATCACTGTCTGACTGACGGCTGGAGGGGTGGGTTACTGTCTGACTGTCAGCCCGAGGGGGCGGGAGAGTGTCTGACTGACAGCTCAAGGGGTCAGTGGCAGTGTGTGACTGGCATCCTGAATGGTGAAAGGGCCAGTGTCTGACTGACAGCTCAAGGGGGTGGGGCCGCAGCATGACTGACAGCCTAAGGAGACGGGTGGAGGGGGTGGGGAGTGTCTGACTGACAACACAAGGGGGTGGTGACAATGCCTGACTAACAGTCCGAGGGGCAGATTCACTTTCTGACTGACAGCCCGAGGGGATGGGGGTGTACAGTGTCTGACTGACAGCTCAAGGGGGTGGGGCAGTGTCTGACTGACAACTCAAGGGGGTGGAGCAGTGTCTGACTGAAAGCCCAAGGGGGAGGGACACTGTCAGACTGACAGCCCGAGGTGGGGTGGGCACTGTCTGACTGACAGCCCAAGAAAAACAGACAGTGTCTGACTGACAGCCCGATGGGATGGGGGCAGTGTCTGACACGGCGGGAACAGTGTCTGACAGACAGCCTGAGGTGTGGGGACAGTTTCTGACTGACAGCCCAAGGGGAGGCTCAGTGTCTGTCCGACAACCTCAGGGTCAGGGCTCTGTGTGACCGACTACCTGGGAGGTGAGGACAGTGCTTGATTGTCAGTCTGAGGGGCAGTGGCAGTGCCTGATTGATAGTCTTAGTGGTGGGGGCAGTGTCTGACAATGTGAGGGGCAGGAGGGCAGTATCTGATTGGCAGACTGAGGGGCAAGCGCAGTATCTGACTGACAGCCTGGGAGGAATGGACAGTGTCTGATTGACAGGCTGAGGGGCAGGGGTTGTGTCTGACTGAGACACTGAGGGGCAGGGGCAGTGTCTGACTGACAACCTGAGGAGCAAGGGCAGTGCCTGTTTGACAGTCTGAGGGCTGTGGGCAGTGTCTAATTGACAACCTGAAGGGCGGGGTCACCGTCTGACTGTCAACCTGATTGACATGGTGTGGAGATAAAAGGGACTGCAGATGCTGGAGAATCCGAGATAACAAGCATGGGGCTGGATGAACACAGCAGGTCAAGCAGCATCATAGGAGCAGGAAAACTTGACGTTTCGGGCCTAAACCCTTCATCAGAAATGGGGGAGGGGAAGAGGGTTCTGAAATAAATAGGGAGAGAGGGGGAGGCGGATAGAGGATGGATAGAGGAGAGGATAGGTGGAGAGGAGGCAGACAAGTCGAAACGGCGGGGATGGAGCCAGTAAAGGTGAGCGTTGGGTCGGGGGGTGGGGAGGAGATAGGTCAGTCCAGGGAGGACGGACAGGTCAAGGGGGCGGGATGATGTTAGTAGACAGGAGATGGGGGTGTGGCTTGGGGTGAGAGGAAAAACAGGTTAGGGAGGTGGAGATGAGCTGGGCTGGTTTTGGGATGCGGTTGGGGGAGGGGATTGGGCGGAGCAGGGTCTGAGTGACGCACAGAAGGGCGGGGCAGAGTCTGACTGATAGACAGAGGGGCGGAGTAGTGTCGAAATGACAGTTAGAAGGGCGGGGCAGACAGGTGTGCTGGCGGGGGGGTCAATGGCTCTGGGTATTGATTGGTGGAAACGGTGGGTGTGCAGTGATTGACAGGGCTGTGGGCGGGGCTGGAGGGCTTTGATCGGCCAGCGCTGCCGGGATGCTCCCGGACTCCTCGCTGCTGCTTCCGTCTTTCACTAAGAGGTTATAACGGTCTTTTGAACCTTTCACAGGAGGAAGCCAGAAATAACTGCCTGACCATCATATTTCCAACATTCATGTATTCTATCTTCTTATCCTAAATACAACTTCTGTACGTTTCCACATTTTCAATATGCAAGCAGCAAATAAAACTCTGCCATCCGCTATAAAGGTCCGCGATTGAACAAGGAAGGTTGAAGTTCCTTTTAGGTGATGGAGAATTTCAAAGCGTTTCACAGCCAATTATTTACTTTTGAAGTCCAGTCACTACTCTTTGTGTACAAGTGCAGCTAACCTAAATGCTCATAACTAGGTTCACAAGATAAATGATTAGTTAATTGCGTCGGTTGAACAAGCTGTGTATGAACGCGCGAATCTGTAATAAACATTAACTTTTTCATTAACGGAGCCACCTTTCCACCTTTTTCTAGTCCAATATGCTTTCTAAATGTCACATATCCCTCAATATTCAGGTCGCAGTCTAGATCGTCCTGCAATCACATCTCGGTTATGGCCACTAGATAATGCTTATTTAAACGTGTACAACTAGTTCGTCCGTTTTGTTTCGGATGCTGTGTGCATTCAACCATAGTGCCTTAAGTTTTGTCATTTTACTATTTTAGTAATCTCGCATGGTATCTGCTGATTTGCTCTGACATTTGCATTTTCTGTTCCTTCCTGCCATTGTGCGCTTATCATTTCCCACATTAATTCCTTCCTCTTGCATTTTCTCCGGTCTTTGATTCACCACAACTTCTCAAATTTGGACCGTTGCTTCCACTATTTAGTTTGGAACCTGATCTGCTTCTCCTGTTATGCAGTTTACAGGAACACAAGTCCCAGTACCATTCAGGTGTAAACCATCCCACAGGTACAGATCCCACCTTCCCTAGTGTCGGTGCCAGTGCCCAAAAATCAGAACCCACTTCTCCCACACCAAGGAAGCTTTTTACGGTGCATCAATAAAAATCTGTAAGAGTCTTCATGGACATGCCGATTTCTCTAGCCTCCTGAGGAAGTAGAGGCATTGCTGCGCTTTCTTGACGGTCATGTCGATGTCGGTGGACCACGACAGATTGTTGGTGATTGTCACTCCCGGGAACTTGACCCTCTTGATTTGAATTGTCCCATCAATTCTATTAGTTTGGACCCAGAGGGCGAATGTTGATTTCGGTTTGATGTTCTATTTAAAAGATGACACCTCTAACAGTTTAGCAGCCCTTCAATATGACATTGAAGCTTCAACTGGCTTCATATTTCCAACTCTAGAATAGGCTTAAACGCATTACATGACTCAGAAATGACAAAGCTACAACTGAAACCATGTTTGCTACCTACTAGTGTAATAATATCCCATTTAAATTATTTTTACTATAAGTTATGTGAATTAAATTCCTGTGTTGCCCCTATTGCACTGTCGAAAAATGTGCATCCCATCTCACAATGATTAGTTCATTCCTTTGTGCCTGTTCACACTTAATCTCTATACCCCGCTGTCCTGAAAATTAAATTTGTCTAAATTACACACTAAAATAAGCAAATAATTACTGGAAAAAAAAATGAACTGGGGAAGAAATTGGATTATGAAAGGAAGTTAGCCAAAAATATTAACAGATAGGAAGACTTATTTTTATATATATTTATATCATATATTAAAAATAAAAAGAGTTCACAAATCAAGTGTTGGCCCTATGGAAAATGAATATTGGAGGTTAAAGAAATGGCCAATGAATTGAACAGATATTTTGTGTCTGTCTTTATTAGGGTGGATACAAGCAGCAACCCAGAAATAGCTATAAATCAAGGTTTGTCGGGACCAAGTCAAGAAAATTACAAATGCACGGAAGTTATACTGAGTAAATTGTTGGAACTGTGAATTGACAAGTCCCCATGTCCTGATAGATTTCATCCTAAGGTCTTAGAAGAAGTAGCCACTGAAATAGTTTGTTAAAGGAAAATCATAATATATTCATTGAAGGAGTAACTTCTGCTGTAGATAAATGGAAAATAATGGATATATTGAATTTAGATTGCCAGAAGATGTTTGATAAGGTGCCATGTCAAAAGTTATTGAGGAAAATAAAAGCTCGTGTTATCAGGGAGTACCATATTGGCATGGATTAATAGGCAAAATTTGGCATACAATGTGGAAAAGTGTAAACATGTCCATTTTTGCAAGAAGAATAGGAAATAGGAAATAAGTACACTATTCAAATGGAGAGAGATTGCAAAAAGCAAAGACGGGGTATCTGGCTGTCATTGTTATGTGAATCACAAAAGGTACTTTGTAGTTTGGGAAGTGACTAGGAAGGCAAATGGAACATTGGTGTTTATTGCATGGGGAATAGTTATGGACCAGACCAGACCCCTTCAAAGTATATCAACAAGGTTGCCTAGACACTAACGTTTTCTTATTTCAAAGGTAAATGTAAGGAACTGTGTTCTAGATGCTATTCCATTGGTTAAACTACTCGATGTTAAGCAAAACACAATTTATTCAAAGACTATAGTTAAAATACAACAAAAGAAAGAGGAATTTGAAATAACTTAACTTTATTGGAAATTAACAGAATAATAAATTATTTTACTACAAAATAGTAACTGTTCCAATATAGCAATATCCCATAAACACATCCTTGGCAAAAAGGCAAATTAAGAAAAATAGATTGACTCACATGCAATCCTATCAGCAAGAAAGAGATACATGCAGCAGCTCTCCAGACAGAGAGAGTACAGCAGCCAGGGGAGATTAACTGCTTTCCAAGCCTGCTGAGACCCCCACAACAACTGCTGAAAGCTGACTAAAAAACTGAATCTGTGAGAGCTTGATCATACCCACTCAGGCTGCTTCTATTATTCCAACTTTAAAAACAAAGGCCTCACGAGTTGTTTATCCTCTCATAGACTGCTTGGCGCCTGTTCCCCAATCTCTCTCTGAAAGAAATTGGGACAAAACACATCTCTTAAAGCCACAGCATCACCACAAAATAGAATGCCAAAGCAGGGAAACTTTCCTGCAACTGAACATGCCATTGGTTAGTACTGTGTATAATTTAGGGCTCCTTATTTGAAAAAGGATAACAATCATGCCAGAAGCAGTTCAGAGAACATTTACCATTCACATTCCTGCGATAAAGGACTTACCTTAGGAACAAGTTGGCCCTTTGCCTATTGCAGTTTAGGAGTTTGAGAGATAATCTTAATGAAACATTTAAATCCTAAGGGCATTTGTCAGTGTGGATTCTGAGTGGACGTTTCACTTTGTAGGAGGGTCTAGAACTAAAGGATACAGATTAAGAATATGAGGTTTCACTTTTGGATGGCGATGAAGAGAAATGTTTTAGAAATTTTGCAGAAAGATAACCTCCAATTTGGCCAATGTTGAAATCAGATAACTTTGATAGCATCTTATGCTGCAGTGAAAGTTGTTCTGTAGCATATTGTAAAGTATCACTAGACGTGTCCATATTTGTCAGCATTCCAATATTCTGCTCCTTCATGACTCTGATGCCTGAATGAGCCTCATTGTAACTCTCCTGGGTATTACTGTGAGGAATGCTGTCAGCCAAGATTGGAAAGTGTAAAATTTATCTCCCCGAGGCCAAAAGAAAGTGCTGAGATAGATGCCAGTCTTGTTACAGATTTATCATGCAACAGTCCAATTGCCTTGTGTGGACAGACAGTATCTTAAACACGTGGTGACCTATCAGCTGAACACCTTTGAGCTGGTATCCCTTGCTGTTAATATGTATCAATTTACTGACATTGCAATGATCGTGTAAGTGCTATTGTAACACAGAAATGCCTGCCATACTGATAAATGCTCACCTTCCTTTATATTGTGAATCCAAACCTTTGTGGATCAGTCACTTGTCCGATCTAATGATAGATCACTGACGGAAAAATGTTGCAAATATTCCCTGCATTAGGGAAAGATCTTGATTGATAAAATGGCCTTTTTTGGCAAAGTGAAAGTTGACCTGAAGTTTTTGGAGGGTTTCTTGCCACAAGGCCGAATAAGATTTCTTACTGCACCTTACCAAATTTGCCTAATCAATTAATTACCCTGCCCTATTCACCCAATAATAGTCTCACCTTAATATGCACGGTTCCCGGAACAGCTCACCACTGTCTGGATATCCTCCAAAAGACCAGCATCCCTGGCATCCACTCCATATTTGAAAAACTGCTGTGCACCTGCACAAGCATGAGCAATCCAAAGTTACCCTGCTTGGTGATGGACAGTTACTGCCAATGTCAGAGAAGGAAATGGTATTATGATTGTCTGACAGCAACCTTGATGACAGGGTGGTGCAAAGGGAGAATATCCTCTTCAGAGGGGACCAACAAATGACCCTGAGAGCATGGTCCAAGGTCAACACTAGGTCAGATTGGTCTCTTAAGTGTGAAGGGTCAGCCAGCAGTGTCTTAAGAATGTCAATGACCTCCTCCACTCTGCCAATGTAAGTGCCACACTCATTTCTCTATCATTTTGTATTCAATCTATCTTTGCTATTGCACACACCTCCCACCAAGGCTCATGCTCTACCACTTTTACTGTTGTCTGCAACATCTTTCCCTACTCACTCTCACATCACCTCTCAACCTCCCATTCTGCACTATGTGACAATATCTTTTCTAACAGTGTGGTCTGTAGCTAGCCCTTAATACGTTTTTTAACTGGATATGAATTAAAGTAAGGTAGGAAGCTAAAGTAAGTTTTATCCAGCTTTAAATGGGGGAAACAAGCTCTACTGGAGAGTGGCTGATTTTCGAATTCAGTATATCTGTTCTGAGAAGCTCTTTCACTATTGCTCCAGCGTATAAATAAAAATAGATTGGCGATTTCAAGCATAAGAACATAGGAAGGAGCCAGCCATTTAAACCATTGAATATTCCCTGTCATTCTAGGATATGACTGATCATTTCCTCGATGCCATTCTCCCACACCACCTTCATATCCTTGTCTGTCTTGATCTCCAGAAGCCTATCAATTCCTGACTTGAACATACTCAATGATTGAACTTCTAGAACCTCTTGGGTTGAAAATTTCAAGGATTCACAACCGTTTGAGTGAAGAAATCCCTCCTCCTCTCAGTCTTAAATGGCCTGCACCTTAACTTGAACATCTGCCCTCTGGCTTTCGAGTTAGTCTGGCTTTCTGTATCCACCCTGTCATGCCCTGTGAGAACTTCGTAAGGCATCCAAATGAGAGACATAGCCTGCTCATCTGAATTTTCTAGAGGGTGTCCCCTTGCAATTGAGCTCAGCATGATGGAGGATCTTATTGTTTGTGATTTTATCATTCAATTAAAGTGTCATGATGGACCGCTGTGCTGTAACCATTCAATGATTATTTTGCACATTCATTTTTTTGTGTGGCACATTATAGTATACCTTTTGAATATCCATATCTGCAACATCTACTTCACCTACAATCAGTTCTGAGGAAGGGTCACCGGACCTGAAACGTTAACTCTGTTTTCTCCTCCACAGATGCTGCCAGGCCTGCTGAGCTTTTCCAGCAACTTTGTTTTTGTTCCTGATTTACAGCATCTGCAGTTATTTTGGTTTTTATCTACTTCATCTATCTCATTAATTACACCCTCAACACTGCCCAGAAAATCTCTGAAGCACAGTCAATCTATAATGATTCTGACTAATGATGTTATGATTACCTAATCGACATTTTTGTTGACAATAGACCTCAGCATTTTCCTGGCGACTGACGTCATATTAACTGGCCTATAGTTCCTTGCTTTCTCTCTCCCTCAACATTTTAATCACCACATTGTATTTGTTCAAAGATGTTCTTAAAATTAAATCTTGTTGCAACCTGGGGAAAGAGTCAAAGCCAGAACCACACATACTTGAAGTTAGTCCTTCATGTCTGAGAAAACAAAAGACTTTTTCATAGTAACATCTGGTACCAATTTGTAACGAGAAACAAAAGTGCCCATACTTCTCAGGGAGATAGGGGATTCTGTTCTGATGTCCATGTGAGTTATCATCCTATACATTGTCCTATTGTCCATGTGGTTGTGAAAAGTTTGAAACAATGTGAAAATAATCTTCACAAATAAACTCAAAAATCTCATTCTAATTTTAGGAATCTTAACCCACATATTTATGGTCCAGAAAATAAACAGTTTACAACTAATGAGTCATCCTGGATTTTTTTCTCCAGCAGTTAGGAATTTGTTCATTATATTTCTGTGACAGATGCCTATCTTACGATATCTGACATCAAATAAAGGGATCTCGATTACAAACTGTAAAAATTCAATTAACTCTTCTATCAAATGGAAACGGGATGGATCTCAAAGATTGAAATTAAATTGAAGGCATTTGCTTTGTAAATCAAATAGATTGTAGATTCTGTTTTGAACACAATAGATCAGAAATCAGTCACTGTCAGCAGAAGAATAGATGAAAAGAAGTAGGAAAAGCTCTGGCATAGGAAGATATAGAAGCACAGAATGAGGTTACAAGAGTTCAGAAGAGTGTAAGAGCTTTATTGAATAGCAATAGATAAATTCAGTGCAATAGGAAAATATTGCAAATATTCAAAATATGAAACCAAACAGAAAGTTCTGAAAATATTTAGTGTGTCACGGCAGCATCTGTGGAAAAGATTTAGAGTCAATGTTTCAGATTGATGCTTTTCCATCAGAACCAGAAGAAATTAGAGATGTAACAAATACAGAGGAATGAAAAGGGGGAAGGAAGGGAAATAAGTAAAATGGGGATCTTTGATAAGATGGAACAAATTACAAAAGCGATGATGGTGATGATTTGGGAACAGACAAAAAAAGACAAAAGATTTGTCTAAGGAAGGTATGAATGAGAAAAGCAGAATTGTGTGCAATAACTGCTGTACAAAATAAGAACAGAAATTATGATCCAAAATTGTTGAACTCATGTTGAAAAGAACAATTAGTTGCATATTTGAAAGATAATGTTGCTCCTCAAGCATTCAGTGAATTCTGTAAACAACTTCAAGTCTGTGATAGCAATGGAAAAGTTTGGCCTTTGAAAACTGTCTGAGATTGATATATCAAAATCTCAGCAACAATGCTAAGTATCCCAAAAGATGGCCAGACAGCTAAATCCACTGCACAGTACAGAAGGACATGTTTATTCAAGGTTATTAATCTGTCAGACATGCATACACTGTGAATCCAAAACAACCATTACAATCTTGGATAGCAATGTTGGGTTAAAGGAAACTAAGAAAGAACATGAGTTAGCCAGTTTTTGAACTATATAGAGCACAAAACTCTTCAACTATGTTAGGAAACTGAGGTTAATTTCCTTATCAACTTTGTTATAGAGAGATATTTATCAATAAGATAAATCCTTAACACCTTCTGATTAACTCCACATCCTGAATGGG
This sequence comes from Ginglymostoma cirratum, assembly GCA_024137785.1. Lineage (NCBI taxonomy): Eukaryota > Metazoa > Chordata > Chondrichthyes > Orectolobiformes > Ginglymostomatidae > Ginglymostoma > Ginglymostoma cirratum. The sequence continues at coordinate 10,830 of JAHRHZ010000066.1, forward strand.
CTTTTGCCCATCTTTGCAATTTCTGGTCTGGTTTTCAGGCGGGAAGAATGCAGAATATCTAGGATATTGTGTTGAGAATTCCTTTACATTTTATGTTTTCCCAAAGTAAATCCTCCCATCTTCATCTTTTTCTTCAGGTACCCCCTTAACTTCAACACCACAAGGTGAACATATCTGCATAATTTTCTGTCTCATTGTACCTATTTTCTTCTTGTCGAGCACATGATATGGCCATGTGGACTGATTACATTGGCCTCATTCCACAAGTTTTGAAAGACCATTGTATGACTAGAATAAGTGACTTGGCACAGCATGATGTCCCACGAACATGTGCATTCACCATGCGTCGGTACAGTTCATCTAAAATGCTCTACAGGTTGTGAAATGCAGCCCTATGTTCAAGCTGAATAATAACAAATTTGCTGCTGCAATAAAGCATTTGTTCTCTATATGATGTGCATCGAACCACACTGCATTTCAGTGTAGTTTTAAGGAAGTATGTACATTTATGTGTTGGATTATTACCAATATCTCCTAAGAATTGTGAAAGGTGTAAACTGGGAGATTATAGGCATTTAGGTTAGTGACAGTTGAAGGGTAATTGATAGAATCTATTATTTAGTACAGAGTAACAGACCATTTGGACAAAAATGAACTGATCTCTGAGAGTAAGAATGGGTATCTAAAAGGTAAATACAATAGTGTGTTTAATTGCTTTTTTTTGAGGAGGCAGTGAATGAGGTAGACATGGACTTGTTCCATGATTGTCATTGATAGGGACTTCCAATTGATCTTTGATAAATTTCTAGATGAGATACCAGGAGCATCTATGAGAGCATATGGAATTAGGGGCAACATATTGACATGAGCAGGACATTGATTTAAGGTGTAAATTGGATAGTCGTGATAATGGATTTTTTTTTTCAAAAATGGGATGTGGGCATCACTGGCTAGGCAGCATTTATTTCCCACCCCTAATTGCTCAGAGGACAGTTAAGAATCAACCGCGTTGCTGTGGGTCTGGAATCTCATTAGGCCAGATCAAGTAAGGATGGCAGTTTCCTTCCCGAAAGGATATTAGTGAACCAGGTGGGTTTTTCCTGACAATTGACAATGGATTCATGGAAGTACTTAGACTTTTAATTCCATTTTTTAAAAAAATATTCAAATTTCACCATCTGCTATGGCAGTATTTGAACCCAGGATTCCCAGAACATTTGCTGGGTCTCTGGATTCATAATCCAGCAATAACACCACTCAGCCATCATCTCCCCTATATTGTTAGATTGGTTGAAAAGAGCTAGAAAATAATTACTATGTGAATATACATCCAGAATGCCACTTATCACTGTTGCATATCAATCAGATGCTGAGTGATATCAGCCTATTGGAACCAACACATGGAGAAGAATTAGACATACAGTTGATGAAGCTTCAATATTTTGAGTCTAAATTGCAATTGTTGGGACAAACTTACAGGAGCAGGAAGACTGGAGTTGACTATGAATAAGAAAACAATCACTTGGAACAAATTTATAGAATTGTTATAGAATCCCTACAGCTTGGAAACAGGCCATTTGGCCCAACAAGTCCGCACTAATCTCCAAAGAGCATCCCACCCAGACTTACCACCCCACCCCACCCCACCCTCCCACGCCCATAACCCTGCATTTCCCAGGGCTAATCCACTGGACACTACAGGCAATTTAGCATGGCCAATACACTTAACCTGCACACTATGCACAATTTAGCATGGCCAATCCACCTAACATACACATCTTCGGACTGTGGGGGGAAACCCACACAGACACAAGGAGAATGTGCAAACTCCACACAGACAGTCGCCCGAGGAAATTGAACCCAGGTCCCCGGCACTGCAAGGCAGTAGTGCTAACCACTGAACCACCATGCCCCCATAATCTAATTTTGGATTAGATTGTCTTTGATGACTGGGATGATGGTGATGTAGAGACGTTTGAGAAGTTTGAATAAACCATTGCACTGCCAATCTGGGCTGAATCTTAGCAGCAATTGGCTAAGTGCCAATTTTAGTGAGTTTCACGGAGGTTTTCTCTCCCTGTGAGCCCATGAGATATTCTCACACTATCTTCCTAAACTTGATTCCTTAGCCAAGCACTAAGCCTCTAGCGTACTCCACTCATTGTATTTTCCTACTTGCCACCGATGGAAGAATTGGCTTTTCCCAGGCCCTCCTGGGATTTCCAGCATTGGTGCCATCTTTAAAGCGCAAGAGCGCCTTGGCATCTCGTATCTGCACCGAATGGTTTGATTTATTTGCCCTGGACATGCCAGACAGAGGGTAACTGCCAGCCTGCTTTGCCGATGGTGATCCAGAGGTGCTTCTGGATTGCATGCAGTTGTTGCCCATGAAGCACACCCTGAGATGTTGGTGACTGATGGATGTCTGGAGGAGCGAGCAGCAAGTTGGAGTCACCAGGTTGCCTTTCTGACTTCCATATCAGAAATTGTAACTGTCTAGTTTCCATGCAGTGGGAAGGAGAACAGAAAACTGTATATCATTGAGGTGAGATTATGTAATCATAAGGATGTTAAAGCATACTGCTCATACAAATAGGCCTCTTGTCACTCACTGGCAAGTCACTGCTCAACTTAGTTAGAGAATGGGACCTTTTGCTCTCAATGGCGAAAAGCTCCTCACTGCCAATCTCACATGATTCTCCTGACCTTTTTTGCCAATTCCCATATTGTTCAGGGAAGAGGAAAGTGTCAAAGACATCCTTTTGTGGTCAGGAGAGATTAGTTACAGTTCTTCAATAGATGGGAACCGTGAATAGACAGCAGAAACCCAAATGAACTTTGTGGAAAATTCCATATGTCTCTGGTTAAAGTTGAATTACCAGATACACCCCTATCCATTTCAAGAACTGAAACATGAATCAGATAACCCTGTTGACAATTATATGAATAAGGTTGAAAATGTAGTGAGAAAATGTACATTTAAGGACACAGGTAAAAAAACTGCTTGATTAGCTAATTTTGAGCTTTGCACACCCTGAAATACAAAAATGAAATTCACAAGATTGCAGTGTATAGTCATTGTCGGTGTACATGAAGCCACAAGTAGACTGATGATACTGTCTATCCAAATGGCTAGCTTTCATTTAAATCTATAAAAAATCAACAGCATTAATGCAGTGAAACAGCAACAAATGAATGCATATCAATCACAGAGAAAGATGCACAAGAGATGTAGATATCTATCAGTTCACAGACAGAGGAAACGTCCTGCAAATAGATCAAATTGCTAACCTTGTGAGGAATCAAATCACTGTAGAAAGAAAAACATTCAGAATATAGAAAGAAAATAGTAAATGAGTTACCAGAAATACAGCAACGTGGGAAATGAGAAGTAAAAGAAATTAAAATATCCATACCATAGAAAATGTCAATGGTTTTGAGGATGGGCAATAGATATAGGAACCATCCAACTTTGTGAAACAGATAGATGTGAGGCAAGAAAATCAGATAAACTTCCAGATCAGCAAGAGGGTACGAAATAAGCCAATGAGCATTACTCAGAGCTGTGACTGAGTTCTTCTGACCAGAGCAAAGAGTAACATTATTCTGCTCAGGCTATACCAGAATAACTTGCCTGCAAATTTGATAGAAAATGGATGCTCAAGGAACGCTGTCTGAAGCTGAACAATAACATGTTAATGACGTGCAGAGGAACTGAGATTCAACAGCTAAAAGCAACCCAAATCAGACAGACACACAATGTTGACTGTCTATTCAATGTTACTGAAGCAGTTTGTCCTAATATCAGGGGTTGAGTAGATGAAAAAACTATAGCTTATCTCAGTAAACCTTTAAATGGAGGAAGTGACACTGAGGATTGAAGAACACCCATCGAAAAGCACCCTCCAATCCGAAGCAAGTGAGGTCTGGAACAAATATACCCAGTGTGTTTTTAATAAGACAGTTGGATGTTTTGAAGATTTTGAATATCACATCACTGTTGACCCAACAATGAAACCAATGATGAAGCCCACGTAATGTACCAAAACAACGAAAAGGAAATAGATGGAAGAAAAGGAGGCGATTGCCAAAACTCCAAAGCTTGCAGCTTCGCTAAAGTCTATGTGGTGAGAGAGAAGCCGCATGGGCCGCTAATTTTAGAAAAATCGTGATCAACCAACAAAGAGAAATCAGCATACTATCCCAATACTGGAAGTGTTCATACCACCTACAAGCTGGGGCATTTTCAGTAAGCTTGATGCCAGAAGTGGCTGCTGGTATGTGAAAGTTGACAAGAAATCCTCACTAAACCATTTAGTCAATACAACTCCCTACAACCAACATTTTGTCCAGGATGTGTTCCAGCAGAAAAGGCGTATTGAGGATGGCAAGGAATAGCTGGCATTGCCATTAGACCATAAGACTGTAAGATATAGGAGCAGAAATAGGCTATTTGGCCCATTGAGTCTGCGTTGTCATTCAACCATGGCTGACAAGTTTCTCAACACCATTCCCCTGCCTTCTCCCTGTAACCGGTGATCCCTTTACTCATAAAGAACATGTCCATCTATGTCTTAAATATGCTCAATGCCTTGACCTCCACAGGCTTCTGTGACAATGAGTTCCACAGATTAACCACTCTCAAACTGAAGAAATTCCTCCTTACCTCAGCTCTGAGGCTGTGCTGTCAGGCCCTGCCAGTGAAAACTTCTTCTCCACATCTACTCTATCCAGGCCTCTCAGTATTCTGTAAGTTTCAATGAGATTCCCTATCATCCTTCTGAACTTCATCGAGTACAGATCCAGTGTCCTCAACCACTCCTCATATGACAAGCCTTCATCTGGGATCATTCTTGCAAACTTCCTGTGGAACACCCACTAACACCAGCTTTCTGTAGATTTGGGGCCCAAAACTGCTTACAATATCATAAATACTGTCTGACCAGAGCCTTACACAGCCTCAGCAGTAACAGCCTCAGCACTTGTATTCTAGCCCTTTTGAAATGAATGCTAACTTTGTATTTGCTTTCCTAACTGCCAACTGAATCTGCATGTTACTCTTAAGAGAATCTTGAACTAGGATGCCTAAGCCCCTTTATGCTTCAAATTTCCAAAGCCTTTCCCTATTTAGAAAATAGTCTCTGCTTCTATTCTTTATACTAAAGTGCATGACCTCACATTTTTCAAAATTATATTTCATCTGCCACTTCTTTGGCCGCTCTCCAATTCCATCCAAGTCCTTCTATATCCTCCCTGCTTCCTCAATTATCTGCCCCCCCCACCTATCTATGTGTCATCTGCAAACTTAGCAATAATGCCTCAGTTCCTTCATCTAGATTGTTAATGTATAACATGAATAGGTGGGGTTCCAATTCCCAAAGGGAAGGCAACAACCTAGTGGTATTATCCCTGCACTGTTAATCCTGACACCCAGGTAATGTTCTGTGGATGTGGGTTCAAATCCTGCCATGGCAGATGGAATTTGAATTCAATAAAAATCTGGAATTAAGTGTCTGATGATGACCGTGAAGCCATTGCTGACTGTCAGGAAAATCCCACCTGGCTCATTATGTTCTTTAGTGAAGGAAGCTGCCATCCTTACCTGGTCTGGCCTACATGAGACTCCAGATCAACAACAATGTGGTTGACTCTTAACTGCCCTCTGGGCAATAAATGCCAGACTAGCTGGTGACACCCTCATCTTGTGAATGAATTAAAAAAGGATCCCTGCAGAACATCACTAATTGCCATCCTCAAAAAGACCTCTTTATCCCCATTCTGTATTTTCTGCCAGTCTGTCAAACTGCTATCCATGCCTTACCTCCAACAGCATGGGCTCTTTTCTTATTTAGCAGCCTCCTGTGATGCACCTGGTCAAAGGCCTTCTGAACATCCAAATAGATCATGTCCACTGGCTCTCCTTTGTCTAACTTACTCATTATCTCCTCAAAGAATTCTAACAGATTTGTCAAGCATGTCCTCCCCTTGATGAAGTTGTGTTGACTCAGCCCTATTTTACCATGCACTTCCAAGTACTCTGCAATTTCATCCCTAATAATGGACTCTAAAATCTAACCAATGACTGAGGTCAGGATAACCAGCCTATAATTTCTTGTCTTCTGCTTCTCTCCCTTCTTCTACAGGAGTGTTACATTAGCTATTTTCAGTCCTATGGGTCCCTCCCTGACTCCAAGGATTCCTGACGGATCACCACCAATGCCTCCACAATCTCCTCAGCAATATTCTTCATAACTCTAGGGGATAGGCTATCAGGCTTACGTGATTTGTCCGTCTTCAGACTTTTCAGCTTCCCCGGCACCTTCTCCTTAGTAATGGCCAGTATACTCAATTCTGCCCTCTGACTCTTGAAGCCTGATATACTGCTAGTGTCTTCCACCATTATGACTGATGGAAAGTACCTATTCAGTTCCTCTGCAATTTCTTGGTTCCCCATTACCACTTCTCCAGCCTCATTTTCCAGCAGTCCAATGTCCACCGTTGCCTCTCTCTCACCTTGCATATCTAAAAGTATAAAATCTATGTTGCAGATAAAGAAGATCATGGTGCTGTATATGGTAATAATTCTGAAGGAGTTAATTGTACATTGGCTCCACCTATTCAAATAACATCACACACAGTTGAGTACGGAGACAAGGAGTTTAACTTAAAATCAGCTAAAAGTTAGTTTTAGGCACTTTCTTGGAGGGTTACTCTGTTAGAGCTCTAGACGTTTTCTCATGCAATTCTCCACTGCTCACCTCACTATACATACATCATACCTCTATGGCACCATGTTCATGCTATCTTGCACTCACCAGTGACAGAAATATTTGCCACAGCCTGGATCTTCCGGATTTCCATCAGTCAATGGGCACCAAGTCAATTGCTGCTAGTCACGAATAGCACTTCATTGTAAGTATAGTGGGAGGAGACAAAAAAGTGAGCGAGGGCACAGAGATGGCATGGATGATGCTTCATGACAAATAGAATCTCACGTTCATAAATGGATTGCTACTTTATATCATCATCAGCTTGAACTGTAGCTACAGAATGAAGGTACACAGGATGCCCGCTTCTTCACGCCATATCATGTTAGACCCCGCCTAAGGAAGTGCAACTCTCCCTAATGCCCAGCATAGCATATCATCTTGTTATTGTTCAAGATGGGAGCATCACATGTGGGAAAGCCTTACAACAATTGTAAATATGAATGTGTATTGAACAACAGAAGAAGTGAAGAAAAAGAAACAAGAAAAAGTTGCGATAACAAGGTGTAGAGCTGGATGAGCACAGCAGGCCAAGCAGAATCAGAGGAGCAGGAAGGCTGACGTTTAGGGCCTAGACCCTTCTTCAGAAATGGACGTCATCCGTGGGTGCTCCGACAGTGGCCACATGGCCAATGGCGGCGGGCACATTGTGAGGAAGGTCCTGGGTAGGGTTGGGGATTTGGGAGGTGGAGGAAGCCTGTTTTGGGGGGTAGGCACCAGTAAGTTTACTGTACTTATGGTTTTTAGTGTCCAATAAAGCTGAGTAGAATTGTGAGTTCAGGTTGTGGATCCTATGAAAAATAAAAAACAGGAGAGGTCGTTTGCAGGTCTGGGAGAGGGAGGCTCTGAGCTGGGGTATGCTTGATTGTAGTGCCTGGAGATGCCGGCGCATTGCTGCGAGTGTGTATTTCAGGAGACGCAGGGAGAAACGCTTCTGAAAGATCCCAATGTCTTGAATGTAGACATTGTCACGGTTGGGACATTTCTGCAGAAGGGTCTAGGCCTGAAACGTCAGCCTTCCTGCTCCTCTGATGTTGCTTGGCCTGCTGTGTTCATCCAGCTCTACACCTTGTTATCTCAGATTCTCCAGCATCTGCAGTTCCTACTATCCAAGAAAAAATTGTGTTTGCTTCTGGGAAAAATACTTGCATTTTAAGCAACAACGTATTTATATTTCTTCTACCCAATGTTCTCATTAACCTCCTCAGAAGACTAACGCCACTCTCCCAGCTCTTCCCTGTCCATCACATCCTCTCTTTGCCTGCTCCAGTTGTATTGAGCACAACATGCAATGATGGTGTGGCACGTTTTGTACAGCGTGTACTGTAAGGCCCCCACAGACTGATCCAAGTATCGGAACCTCGTCTTCAGGGGACCTATTTTCAGTGACATGTTAGCCCTGGTAGAAAAATGGGCAGTGTAGTATCTACACTTGGCCTCACCCAGGGTGTGGCAAATACCCTACAAATTACTAGGAGTGGTCTTTTGAAACAATACCACAATGACTACATGATGCTATGGCAAGAACCAGGAAAGCTGGAATCAAGCTTATGGAAATCAAAAACTTCAAACTCCAATAATTTGGTGAGGCTAGTTAGGTTGAAAAATTGCAAACTGGGATTGAATGTTGTTTAGTGTATACAAGAGTATGGTGTCAAGGCAGTAAATGCAGTTATGTTAAAATTTGTTAATGGAGGCATGGTGGCTCAGTGGTTGGCACTGCAGGCTCACAGTGCCAGGGACCTGAGTTTGATTCCAGCCTTATGTGGAGTTTCCACATTCTCCCCATGTCTGAATGGGTTTCCTCTGGCTGTTCTGGTTACCTCCTAAAGAAGCGCACCTTAGGTGGATTAGCCATGTTAAAATTGCCCATAGTATCCCGGGATGAGCTAGGTGGGTTAGCCATGCAGAATGCAGGGTTACAGGGATAGGGTAGGGGGCTGTGTCTGAGTGAGATGCTTTTCAGGGAGTTGCCGTATTGCCATAGCTCAAACTTAATTTTGGACTATTTACTGTCAACCCTAGATTAGAGATTAGAACGACCTCAATTTTACTCAACTATCAGCTCCTTCTTTGTGCCTATAAATTGCTTACTTCAGGTAAGATGGAGAACCAATTCTCAGAATTAATCCTCACCTAACTCCCTCAACTCACCAAACCTCTAGCACTCTGGGTTAAACCACAATGAGATGCTATATTCATATGTTCTAAAAATAAAAGTGTGCTGAGCTAGTTACAGAAAAGCAAATTCAAACTAGCCACCTTAATTAACTAACTACAGCTGTTCCACAATGGATAGTTTGTATTCCCCTGCTAGATCTCTGGACACTGAATCTAAACACCAACTTTCAGTTAAAACTTAATCATCAAAAGCAAAATATAAATGAATTTAGATTTGTAGAATGCGATTAAGATTCCATCAACTCAATGAACTCCCAATACTCTCTTCAGGCAAACCCCAGATGAGGTCCGAGAACAGCCAATACTTTGATTACTATTGATGAAACCAGTATTTATTCCGAATCTATTCCCATTGCAGGATCTGAATTCATGCGTTTGCAGCATTAATCCAGGCCTCTGGATTACTATCCCCGCTCCATGCCCCTGAGGGAGACTCTATGTCCATTTGGAAATTTGATGATGGTTTTTACCACTTTACATCACAGGAGGCTGAGATTGCCCTGGAACAAGCATGGGCCTCATGAACTCAATTTGAGCATCTCTTGCAGCACTCAGATGTTGGGTGTCTTCTGTTTGTGCTTTAATGGAAGGTGAGATATTTGTCAGCAGATGCCAGCCTGGGTGGATAAATGGTAGGGGATGTGTCTGAGTGAGATGTTTTTCAGAGGGTTGGTGTGGACGCAATGGGCTGAAGGGCCTGCTTTCACACCGTAGGGTTTCTATATTGTTCAAGGGTGTGGACATTGTTGGCATTTATTACCCATCCCTAACTGCCCACACGGCTGTTAAGTGTTGATCACATTTGCTGTGGGTCTTGAGGCTCATAAGCTGGACCAGGTAAGGATGGCAGATTTCCTTCCCTACAGGACATTAGTGAAGTGGAAGGGTTTTATGATAATCAACATTGGTTAAATGGTTGCTTTTATTGCCAGCGCTTTATTCCCAATTTTTGTTGAATTCAAATTTCACCATCTGTCCTGGTGAGGAGCGGGCCTAGTGGTATTATCGCTGGACTGTTAATCTAGAGACCCAGAAAATGTTCTGGGGACCCGGGTTCAAATCCCACCATGGCAGATGGTGGAATTTGAATTCAATAAAAATATCCAGAATTAAGAATCTGGTGATGACCATGAATCCATTGTTGATTGCCTACATGTGATTCCACACCCACAGCAATGTGGTTGACTCTGAACTGCCCGATGGGCAATAAATGCTGCCTCGCCAGCAACACCCTCATCCCATAGATGAATTTTTAAAAAAGAGTTTGAAACTCATGTCCTCAGTACGTTAGTTTGGGATTCTGTATTACCATTCCGACTTCATTGTCACTGCACTACTGCTTCCTCTTAAGGTACGGGTCATTTGTAATTAGACTGAAAGGTGAATCAAACACATGGGCATTATATAGGAAGGATGTTATTAAACTGGAAAGGGAAAAATAAGATTTCCAGGGATGTTACTGAGACTAGAAGGTTTGAGTTATAAGGATAGGCTAGGACTTTTTTCCCTGGAGCGTAGGAGGCTGAGGGGTGACCTTATAGAAGTTTGTAAAATCATGAGAGGCATAGGTAAGGTGAACTGACAAGGCCTATTCTCCATGGGATGGGAGTCCAGAACTAGAGGGCATAGGTTTAAGGTGAGAGGGGAAAGATTTAAAAGTGCCTGAGGGGTAACTTTTTCACAGAGGGTGGTTCGTGTATGGAATGAGTGGCCAGAGGAGGTGGTGGAGATGTGTACAATTACAATGTTTAAAAGGCATCTGGTAGGGTATATGATTAGGAAGGGTTCAAAGAGATATGGGCCAAATGCTGTCAAATGGGATTAGGTCAGACTGGGATGTTTCGTTGGCGCTGACAAATTGGACCAAAGGGTCTTTTTCTGTGTTGTATGACTCTGCGACTCTATTTTAGTTTTGACCATTACAGAAAACAATGAAAATGTGAATCGGGTTGTAAAATGAGCTACCAATTGATTATCGCCTGCACTACCTGTGAAGACAAATTTTACCCCTCCTGTTGTAAACTGTAATTGCACAACCTCCCCATTGAGTGGCTCTGTGAGACAAATCTCTCATAGCTTCACTATCAGCAGGATTTCTCAGCAGCTAGGTTTGACCTTGATGAAGATTAGTTTTGAATAATCTGATGTTCTTCTTTCACCATTATTTTTGTATTGTCCTTCTGTACAAAATTTCCAGCTGAAACGTGAGCATTTTCCTAGGTGTTCAAAACTTTATCTTTAGAAATGTTCAAGAAAGTAATAATTCTAAGAAGTCTTTTCCCCAAGCATTTGTTTAGTCAGATTGCTCATTGTGACAAAAATACTAGACACATTGCAACTGTTTTTTTAACACTGCTTATACTTAAGTGGATTTTTTTGAAACTTGTACATTAACTCATTATTTTATATCAGTTTCTCACAAAATTGCATACAAATAATAGTGGATAATTTGAAGGAGATCAACATCTAAGGTGTGAATGTTTTCAACTGCTCAGACTTCAGATGGGTGACTGTTTAAACCACACGTAGTATTAATTATACATGGTCTGTCCGAGGCAATATTTTGAAAAAGTATTTCAGTGATTCTATAGCCAGAAGTCTGGAAACCTGCAGTTTCTGGAGACAGTGAAGTTCCATCTAGTGGTAAAAGTGTGAAAATGTAGGCAAAAAGGGAGGTGGCCAGAACAACATGCAGAATGAATCCACAATGCGGAGAAATCAACTGTGGCTCAGTTTGTGGCATATTTGAATTTGCATCCATTTAAGTATCTGCCTCTGATGTTAACAATTGTTCAATTAAGGAGGATGCTACAAACATGGATAAAAAGGCTTGCTTTATATTGCACCTCTCACGACCTCAAGACATCGCAAAGCACTTTCGAGGTAATGAAGTACTTTTTGAAGTGGAGTCATTGCTTTGAGTACCGATGAGATTGCCAAATTTATGTTTCTGAAGCCTTTTGTTTGAAGTAGAACCTTAGGTACTTATTAAGAGAAAATAAGTCACAAGATTCCACAGTTTAAAAACAAACTGAATAAACATTACAGTTGTTTGGTGGTACAGAATTTGAGTATATTCAGCTGAAAAGAGGCACATTTTGTTGAAGTTTTTTTGTCTTGCACTCATCAGGGCAATTTGTAAGAAATGCCAGTTTGAGGGGAAAGCAAACATTGATTGGTTGGTAAGTGGCCTTGGATAGTTAGAGGTGTGTCATGGAGAATGCACCCATTAATGCTGATTGACAGTTAACTGACAGAACTTGTTTGAATTTTAAATTAGGCAGTTTCACTCTGACTATTGAGGGCATTGCACCAATAAAAATGAAGCTGCCAGTGGCTGTCACCTATTGTGTGGAGTTGAAACAGATGCAGAGTGTTATGTGGCAGTGGAAGTTATAGTGAAGTATGTACCATGACTAGAAAACAAATATATCCATAGCTTGAAATTTACCAGTAGCAGTAGATGAGACTGTAAAGCACGCTCTTGTCATTCCTCTCTCTGCTATTTTTAATCGCATAACTGAAAAGCTGAAAAGCAATATGCAGTGGAATATCATTTGAAAAAAGGCATTCCTTTGCTAATAGAGTAAATGTAATTTCTGGGCTCTGAAAATAAAATGAGTAATTGGACTGTACAGATCAGGAGGATTCAGATGCTGCCAGACCTGCTGCATATTTCCAGCATTTTCTGCTTTTATTTCAGACACAGTTCCACGATGGTGTAAATTTAGCTGGTCACACCACACGATTGATGCTACAATTGGAGGCATTACTCCTTGTTTCAGAAGCAGAAAATCACTCAATGCTCCCTCTCTTGCTAACTGATGCACGATTGATAAAGTATGCATGTGGACAATGTGGGGAACGGTTTGGGCAAAGCTGTGACACTTGTGCAATTTGATAGCTTGCTGCTACTCGTAGCCAATCTGGATCACAAATACAGAATGATTACTTGGATAACCATCACTTATAGACATAGACCCAAGAGGAGACAGTATTTTTGGGAGAAGAGGGCATTCAAGTAGCGAAAAATGGGCATCAATCCATGGTATGATAGATTTTTTAAAATCCAGCTTATCTTCCAAAGTGCAGTTTCCAGCATAGCATGTACATGACTGTGATATTTGAATGTATTTAAGATAATGGCAAGGATGGGGGTAGGGAGGAGGGAAAGAGATATGGATACCGTTTCAGCAGAGGCTCTAGGCAGCTGCGTTACATTTGTACTGGAACAGTGCCAATAGCATTAAAGTACAAAGTTCAGTTCATTATTTATTAAAACACTGGAAACACTATTGAAGTTTGTGTGGTAATATGTAAGCACATTTCATTCTTGAATGATGATAATCCTGTTCCATTATAAAGTTGGACTAGGTGATGGAATGGGAAAGACACATGATTAATAAATCTTTTCTCCTGTATTGAGACTTCACAAATTGCAGGAGTTACATAAGTTACATAAATACATTTTCCTTTAAGGTAATTCATTTGAATTTGACCATAAACTAATTTACTCTTTGCCCACACCATGTTGACACATGCTGATTTATCAAAGACTCATGCCTTTCTTTGGTAATCTGAGCCAATATTGTGAGAAGTTGCATGTGTACTGTAAAAAATATTAATGGGATTGAAGTTGTCCATCTTCCAGATTACTGTAAGATGGAGCTACTGCTGGCTGCATCTCTAGACCCCACAATTGGATTATGTTTTGTGGTTTCCCATGTGACACTTAGATAGTTTTCTGAGCTGGTTGAGTCCATACCTGCCCATTGTAAGAGAAGTTTAGATATTCCCACACACTTTCTCTGTAACCCTGGACATAACTTCTTATTTAATAAACTGTCTGGTTGGTTATCTAATCCCCTTTTCAAGGTCATGCATCCACTACCCTCTCAGGCAGTGCATTCCAGATCCCAACCACTTGTTGTGCAAAATTGTTTTCCCATGTCCTTTCTGGTTCTTTTGCCAATCCCTTAAATCTGTCTGCTCCGGTTTTTGACTTTCCCACCACAGGGAATAGTTTCTCAACATTTACTTTGTCTAGAATTGTCATGACTTTGAACAACTGTATCAAATCTCCTGCCAACCTTCTCTACTCTAAGAGAAGAATCGTAGCTGTTCTTCTTATCTTCACAGTCTAACTCATTTGTCACTCGAACAATTCTTGCAAATCCTTTCCACGCCCCATGTAAAGCTTTCACATCCCTCTTCGCGTGTGATGTCCAGAAATGGATGCAATATTCTAGCAGAGGCAGAGCTAATGTTTTATAAAAGCTCATTATTACTTCCTTTTTTGTGTGTTCTCCATGGCCTGGGTTTTCATAGAGCCATGGTGAATCCATGATGTTTCCAAAATGGCAGTGAGGCCTGAACATGGAAGTCCCATCCAAGTTCTGACTGATCCCTTTTTTGCCAATGAAGGAAGTGGACAGGATAAGACTCAAAATGGAGGGAAAACCTAAACTCAACACAGTCATTTGACTGCGTTCAAAAAAGACTCCAAACTCACCATAGCTAGGGCCTTAACCTGTAGTTGTGAAGAATGAATTTTGAGAGTAGTTTTAAATGCTCTTGAAGGCTGAATAAGGTCCATCTAACTGTCATGATGTGAAGTTATTTAAATCTCCAGCTTTTTAAAAATTACCAAAGCACCTTACCCGTATCAGTGGCTGGAAGCATCAACTCAGCTATCAAATTTAATAGGTTTCCCAGGCCTTAAATTTTTTCTAAAAATGGCTGCCTGTGTCAGTGATATTTGAGAGTAAACTGTTCTTACAGTTACAATAGCTGTTGGTTGACGTTACCCCTAAAAAATGAATACAGACATAAGATATCAATAAGAGACAATCTAACCATTGTGTTTGACATTCTGTGGTGTTACTATCGCTGAATTATTTTTATTATTTAATGGGATGAGGGCATTGCTGGCTAGGCAGCATTTATTGCCTAGAGAGCAGTTCAGAATCAACCACATTGCTGTGGGTCTGGAGTCACATGTAGGCCAGACCAGGTAAGGATGGCAGTTTCCCTCCCTAAAGGACATTAGTGAACCAGTTGGGTTTTTCCCCAAAGATCGACAATGAATTCATGGTCATCATCAGATTCTTAATTCCAGATATTTTATTGAATTCAAATTCCACTATCAGCCGTGGTGGGATTCGAACCCAGGTCTCCAGAACATTATCTGAGTCTCTGGATTAACAGTCCAGAGATAAAACCACTAGGCCCTCACCTCACCATGGCAGATAGTGAAATTTGAATTCAACAAAAAATGGGAATAATACCACTAGGCCATTGCATCCCCCTTATACCCCATTATCAACATGCTGGGGATTACCATTAACCAGCAACTGAACTGAATTTTCCATTTAAATATAATGGCTACAGTGCAATACTGCAGCATGTAACTCACCTCCTGAGTCCCCACCATCTGCAAGGCTTAAGTCAGGAATGTGATGGAATACTCCCCGATTGCCTGGATGTGTGCAGCTCCAAAACCACTCAAGAAGCTCGACACCACTCAAGACAAAGCAGCCTGCTTGATTGGCAGCACACTCATAAGCATCCTTTCCCTATACCATTGATTCTCTGTATCAGCAGTACGTACTATCTACAAGATACATCGCAGAAATCCACCAAAGATCCTTAGATTGCATCTTCCAAACCCATGACCACTTGAGAATAAAAAGACAAGGGCAACAGATACATGGGAACACCACCACCTCCAAGCTCCTCTCCAAACCACTGACGATTCTGACTTGGAAACATAACGCTGTTCCTTCACTGTCGCTGGGTCATACTCCCGGAACTCCTCCCTAATAGCATTGTGGTTCAACACACAGCATATGGATTGCAGTGGTTTAAGAAGGCAGCTCACTGCAACTTGTTGAATGGCAACTAGGGTTAGGCAATAAATACTGGCCAGAGTACTTTCTTTCCAATATCAAATAACTTTATTTCATTGCATCTCAACATTGTGAGATCCCAAGGTGGATGCTTGATAAGTTGGCATTGAGGGTGGAAGGGTGGGTGTTTGTTGGGTAGGCATGAATTGGTATGAAGTTAGCATGGGGGCTATAATGGACGATGGAGTGGGTAGGGCATGGGTTGACATAATGTGAGATGGGTTAGGGCATGTGACAAATGAGGGCTAGAGGGCCAAATATTTAATCAAGTAACTAAGATGTAGTCCCAGATAACCGAGGCAGGATTTTTAAACAGTCAATACAGTGTGCAGCTGGAGCAACACAGCAGGTCAGGCAGCATCTGAGGAGCAGAAAAGACAACGTTTCTGATCAGGACCCTTCATCAGGGCTGGGGAGTGGGAAGGGGGCTGGGGAACAAATAGAGGGATGGAGTAGGGCTGGGGGAAGATAGTTGGGATAGTGATAGGTGGATGCAGGTAGGGGGTTGTGGGATAGGTCATGGGAAGGGTGGAGGAGATAGGTGAGAAAGAAGATGGACAGGTTGCGGGGATGGAGGGAGGGTTGGACATGGTAAGAGGCTGGGCATGGGGAGACTTGAAACTGGTGAATTCTATGTTGATGCCATCGGGCTGTAAGCTCCTGAGGTGGAATATGAGGTGTTGTTCCTTCAGTTTGCGTGTGGCATTATTGTGACACTGTTGGAGGCCCAGGATGAACATGTCACCAAGGGAGTGGGGAGGGAGTTAAAATGGTTGGCCACCAGAAGGTGTTGTTGATTATAACGTACAGAGTGCAGACACTCCGCAAATCATTCATGGGGAATGAGCTGCCTGTGTAGGCAGGTACTGAGGAAGAAGTCCATGGGGGATGAGCTGACTGTGTAGCTCATATGGCTGCATCTGATCTATGTCCCCCGCACAGAAGGTGTGTCATCCTGCGACTACTACACCCTCCACAGAGTGAAGAATCCATTATTTGGGTAAGTTTCTCCTCAGGTGGGCATACAAAATCAGGAGATTTCCTGACATCTATTACTCAGCCCAGTGAATATCTAGTGCATGGATTTACATCTGCAAGCTGGCACATTTACTGCATTAGCATTTTTTTCAAATATGAAAGTCCTTATAACAACAAACATTTCAATCAAATGTTTTATTTTGCATAACAAGAAGTATTGGAATCCGTAACCTCATTTCAAAGAGCCCATAACCACTTGGAGATGTCAATTAAGCACTTAATTAGCAGGCACCCAGCATTTTTTTCTCTTTATTCATGCACAGGATGAGGGAGTCACTGGCTAGGCAGCATTTATTGCCCAGAGGGCAGTTAAGAGTCAGCCACATTGCTGTGGGTCTGGAGTCTCACATAGGCCAGACCAGGTAAGGATGGCAATTTCCTTCCCTAAAGGATGGTCAGATGGGTTCTTCCAACAATTGACAATGGATTCATAGTCATCACCAGATTCTTAATTCCAGATATTTTGTTGAATTCAAATTCCACCATCTGCTGTGGTGGGATTCAAACCAGGTTCGCCAGAACACTAGCTGGGTCTCTGCATTAACAGTCCAGTGATAATACCATTAAGCCTTAGCCTCCCTTAGCTGTCATAATAGAAGTTTGTGAAATCACCTAATCCTGAAATGGAATCCTTCAGGCTTACATCAAAAAATAAAATGTGTAATAGTAAGCAATGTTTTTTGACATATTCTTAGATTTTAAATGGATTTCTAAAAGCTTTGACATCTTGACAATTTCTTTTAGCAGTAGCTTTTGACCTGTGTTCCCATTGGTCAGTGGCCTGACTAGTGAAATAGTTGCTCTAAAATCCCGAATGCCGTGAAAGACAGCAGCATGTACGTGTAGACATCCGAACTGGTAAGGAAAGTTTAATTAATCCGTCACAGGAAAGATAAAATACCAACTGGTCTTCGACAGCTTCTGAGACAGTGGAGCAGTCGCGGATTCCTCTTTTGCAACTGATATGCAATGCCCCCTGAATGGAAAAGTGAGGGTGGGTGAGGGAACTCAAAAGTAGACAATCTTGCAATTTAACTCAGTTGGAACAAATGACAAGACTAAGTTGCCATTTGTGGAAATCGTTATCTCTTCCCATTTATTATATTCTGCACAATGATATCGAGTGCTAGGCCAATAATTCAACAAAAAAAAAATTAGATCGTGACGGTCAAAGCAACAATTTAAACAGAAGATGTAATATCTACAAAGGAGGGTTTAACAACATGAATATGATGCTATCTATAACATGAAGCTGCTTTTGTTATACCTTTAAATTTAAATATTCCGCTAAGGCTATAGTTAAACTAGTAGCATCCAGTACATTCTCTGTTAAATCCTGGAAGGGGTTCGAAAATGACTCTTTCGGGAAGAGAAGGGTCTGTCACAATGCAGGGACTTTGTATTCTGCTATGGGATTGTATGTGTTCACTTGAGCAAGAAGATAATTCACTGTTTCACTCAAAAGATAGTATCTTTTAGCATGTCGTAATTCATTAATACTGGACTCATGTTTCAAACTTGTAAGAGGTTCAATTTAAGACTTTCTGACTCACGAGCTGTAAAGTATCTGAGCTACACCAGTGCAAACTCACGCTGATAACTCGGCATACGAGAAAAATGATGACTGAGAGCGCCCTTTAGTAAATGAGAAACCATGGCGTTGCATATGTAAGAAGAAAAATTACATTTTTTTCACTTAAGGAATGTTGTGTTGTTACTGAAAAACATGACGCAGACAGATAGGGTGTAAAGATGGGTTTGGGTAGACAGTGGGTCAGAAAAAAAGCAAGTCTAACATGAAAGGCTGATATTATCCACTGATGCTGAAGAAAGCAATGGTCGAAAGTTTCCAATATGAAAAATACACACGGAAAAAGTGAATAAGACCCTTCACTCACTGTTTTCCTTACTCATCAGTCTAAGGTCAATTCTCAAAAGAGTTATTTTTCATTTAGTAGATTAAGGATTATTTACTGTAGAATGGCATATAATTCCCGCCCTTTCAGGAGAGGTTATTCACTGTGACTGTATATAGTGTTCTGTTTATTCAATAGGGCGAGGGTAACTACTGAAATTGTTGGAATTTCTGTGAACTCTTGTGGGCAATACTTATTCGCTACGAACTTGTACAAACTGTTCACTCAGGAAGATACCGTTACACACGATATAAATGTATGAAGTTCCTGTTTATTCTGTAGGGGAAAGATCAGAAACCTCACCGCAGTAATTCACTGAAGGACATGAATGTTTCTTTGGAGATGGTTTCTAAAATGAAAGAACAGCCATGAATGTAGAAAGATCAGGAAACAGGAAATACCGTTGTTTGAAATACATTTGTAAATGTACCATCTACAATTTCAATGTTCTCGCATTACAGTATAGTTGGGTTTACTGAAAGGACAATGGGCAAACTATCTGAGTATCACATTTCCTTTATAAAGCTCTCATAGTTTGATTCTGTATTATGTAACGTCTATGAAAACTAAGGCTCTGAAGTTTCTGAGTTGAGGTGGTCCAACGTTGGGATTTGCAGCAGTGTGGGAAAATTTTGGGACGGGCCCTGGATCTACCTGGCTTCAGTGCCAAAAGCACCACATCATAAGCTCTGGAAGATTTCAGAAAGGCTTATTCTAAATTCAGTCTTTCCATACACCCTGCTGATTGTAGACTACTATATTGACAGTTAAGAGGGCAGATATTGTTACTAGAGAACTGATTGCTAAACACATTCCCACAGGTGTATGGACCAATACCTTAATTCCAGCAATTTCTCGTGCTGATAAGTTAAACCTTTGCTCCCCACAGATAGCCATTAATCTTAACACTGAATCTTAAATCAGTAATGATGTGATTTTTGCCTCCAGCATGGTATTTTACCTAATGTAGCAACGCTTCTATTATTCCTCTTAACATAAGAAACTAGAAATGAATCTTGTGATATTAATGAATTCAACAGGCATGTATTACGGCTAGCTATTACAGACAAATGTTACATTCACAAGTATACAAGATCTGGGCCAACATCAAGCTATTAAGTTACACACAGCAGCAAGCTTCTTGTAGTAAGTCACGTTTCATGTGATCCCAAGTAAGATGTTGTACGAGACCTTTATGTCCTCAGGTCACATGCTTCAAGACAATGAAGATATCATGAGCATGTCTCTTAAAAGTACATTGACATACTGACTGAGACATAACACAACAAGCATGGCAGCCATTTCTGTATTATGCTACAAGGTAATCAAACACCCAGAAGTCCTTTCATCAAGAATTCCTGCAAAGTATTACTTTAAGAAGCATGATTTGGTTTTGTTTGGCATGTGCACCCTTGTGACCATGCAAGTTTTCTTGACGCCACTCTAACATTTCTTCTGAACACAGCCCAGCAGCCTGGCTCTAAGAGTTGAATGGCCGCTCCAAACTATTCAGAGTTCCTTGTCTGCATGAAAAGTTGCGCTGATCTCGTGGGGTCTCATAGACAGATCCCCTGTGCTACTGTGATGAAGAAAAGCACAATATGTGAATTTGCTACTTCACTGGTACTGCGAACACCATTCTGGTTACTGCTAATGGTGAAAGAACTGCAGCAAAGAGGCAGGGGATATCTAAATCTCTTAGATTAAGCTAATTGAATGTCCTGTAGCCCCTGTCAGTGGGAAATTGGCCAGATATATGTTCCATCTCTTCCCAACAGCTGTAGCTATACCAAATGACTGTAGCTGTTCAAGGACATAACATACTGCCACATTCTCAAGAGAAGTTAGGGATGGGGAACAAACAGTGGTCTGGCCTGCAATGCCCACATACGATGCTCCTGTATATCACAATGAAGCTGACAACTTTACTCAACGTGTATGGTACAGGGTCATTACACACATTCACAGAGGATCGCTGAATCTGACTCGGGGTAGTAAGAGAAAGCATTCACCAGCAGATTGATGCACTTTACAGAAGATCTGAGGAATCCACTACCTTTCACATTACAACAAAATACCGGAGGGAAAGAGCCGTTCAGTTTTATTGTTGCATTTTGCAAAGTCCAATTTTCTTGCTATGGGCAACTTGACAAAATCCTGAACAGAAATATTTACCTCACTCCTTGAACTTTACAGATTATTTGACAACATATAAGTTTGAGAGGCAGCTGGAGTGTCTGCAGAGCATCAGAGAGGATGAGAGTCACCTGAATTCACCGGTAGAATGATTCAGGATTGTCTATCTGAAAATATAGATACATATATTTTCAGATAGATATCTATCTATATACGTAAAAAACAAAAGAACTGTGGATGTGGTAAATCAGAAACAAAAACAGAAGTTGCTGGAAAAGCTCAGGCAGCATCTGTTCTGAGGAATGGTCACAGGACCTGAAACATTAACTCTGATTTCTCTTCACAGATGCCGCCAGACCTGCTGAGCTTTTCCAGCAACTTCTGTTCTTGTTATCTATCTGTTGTCCTGTGACTTCACACCTGGAAAATGAGTTTAAATTCTCTTCAATACCACCAGCCAAACACCCTTCAAAGAATTCAGTGCTGGCTCTGCTCAGATAAGTTAAAGTCATGATTGTCCCAGAGGGTTATAAGGCTGCTGTCTCCTTAGAGAGAGATGACTGGTGAGGAGTTAACTGACAGCTTTCATGTGTTTGGTGAGATTGAGAAAGTGGGATGTTCTTGATAACCTCAGCTGGTGCAAGGGTTGAACCTATGCTGTTATCAGCACTTTGCATTGCAGACCAGCCATCCAACCAACTGAGCTAACTGAATCTTAGTCAGGTACAAGCTGTTTCACTTAGGCAGTTGCCATCTCTCCCCAAGTCAAGTCCAAGTGTCTGAGGAACCTAACACCCTCCTTCCAGTACCATGTTTTCAGTAATGCACTGAACACTCTTATTCTCTTACAGGAACTAATGAATCCCACATCATCATAGTCCTTGCAATCTTGTTCTTCCCACCCTGTACAACCAAGTGCTACCTGCATTCGTCCGTGTTTGACTCTTACTGCATTCTTGAGGAAGCATTGCCCTCATCAATATTCAGATTAAAAAAAAGAACTAGCAAGCAAAATTGTCTCAGGCCACCTCCTGTGCTATCTGCTTTGTTCTTTTGGACTGCCTCAAAGTCACCAAGGCTCTATTTGCCTGCTGGCCCCTATCTCATTGTGTGACCATCTCCCTAAATATTTCATCCATGTAGTCCTCTGCTTCATGGATGAACTACAACAGTGCCAGCTGCTATTTAAGTCAGAAACCGAGAGCTCAGTTTTTACAGCCAGTGACATTTTCAGCATGTGCTCATGTTGCTACTGTGAAATATCCATGACTCCCCACATACCACATAACCGCCATTCCAAATGGCTGAGCTGTCTTGCCACAACTTAAACTTAATTTTTGACTATTTACTATATACCCTAGATTAGAGACTAGAATGTACTCAGTTATCAGCTCCTTCTTTGTGCCTATAAATTGGATACTTCAGGGTAAGATAAAGAAGCAATTCTCAGAATCAATCCTCACCTAACTCCCTCAACTCACCAAACCTCTGGCACTCTGTGTTAAACCACATTGAGATGCTATATTCATATGTTCTAAAACTAAAGTGTGGTGAGCTAGTTACAGAAAAGCAAATTCAAACTAGCCACCTTAATTAACTAACTACAGCTGTTCCACAATGGATAGTTTGTATTCCCCTGCTAGATCTCTGGACACTGAATCTAAACACCAACTTTCAGTTAAAATTTAATCATCAAAAGCGAAATATAAATAAATTTAGATTTGTAGAATGCGATTAAGATTCCATCAACTCAATGAACTCCCAATACTCTCTTCAGGCAAACCCCAGATGAGGTCCGAGAACAGCCAATACTTTGATTACTATTGATGAAACCAGTATTTATTCCGAATCTATTCCCATTGCAGGATCTGAATTGTAGCATTATTCCAGGCCTCTGGATTACTATCCCAGCTATGATGCCCCTGAAGGAAATTTGATGATGGTTTCTATCACTTTACATCACAGGAGGCTGAGATTGCCCTGGAACAAGCATGGGCCTCATGAACTCAATTTGAGCATCTCTTGCAGCACTCAGATGTTGGGTGTCTTCTGTTTGTGCTTTAATGGAAGGTGAGATATTTGTCAGCAGATGCCAGCCTGGGTGGATAAGTGGTAAGTAACATTTGCATCATACAAATACATGGGCAATTATTCTCCGTAACGAGACAGAGTCTAACTATCTCTCCTTGATGTTCGTTGGCATTGCCATTGGTGAATCCCCACTATCAATGTTTGGAAGTTACTATTAACCAGAAACTAAACTGGACTAGCCATATAAATACTGTGCCGCAAGTGTGCATCAAAGGCTTGGAATTCTGTTGTGAGTAACTTGCCTCCTGTCTCCAAATTGGCTACCCTCTACCACCACATACGAGGCACAAAACAGGAGTGTAATGGACTATTCTCTACTTGCCTGAATGGGTGCAGCTCCAACAACAGTAAATAATGCTGACATTATCCAGACCAAAGCAGCCCAATTGACTGGCACCTCATTCATCAGCTTCCCCATTCACTCCCTTCAACACTAACACACAGTGATAGCAATGTGTGTTATCTGCATCTTGCAACGCAGCAGCTCACCCAGGATCCTTTCATAGTACCTCCCTAACCCATGACCTTTATCGCCTTGAAGGTAAGAACAGCAGATGGAACTCCCTTCCTAACAACACTGGCTGTGCCTGGAGCCCAAAGATTACAGTGAATCAAGTGGGCAACTTACCACCATCTTCTCGAGCTCGTATTGGCCTAACTAACAATGCCCACAAAAAGAAATTGCATTACACCTGGGTCTCAGTGTAGCCAGAGATTTTTGTCAGCATTTTCGTACTGGAAGCAATTCACTCTAAGCGTCACACAAAGCCACATACTGAATTGAAGTCAGACTCCTCCATGCTGTTTGATAGTGACAACCTGCTCTGGAACAGGCCAGCCAATGCACTACACATTTCTGCATGTATGCCCATCAGTGCTTTCCTTTACATCATTGCATGAATCCTTGACAGCTGATGTCATCTGTGAATTTGCCATCCAGTGAGTTGAACACATTATCTTTCTCTCTTTCTGGTTGCAGCTTATGTGCCCAGTGGCATCACATGCTGATCGCATACTCGGTCTAAAACATATGGTGCAAATGTCAGATCAAGTCGATGGAACTCCTTCATCAGATATCTGCTGTTCCTCATCCCTTCAGCGGGAGGCTGCACCAACTGGTCAGGCAGGAAGTCTTGGGTCTCTGAAACAAAGATACAGAAGGAATTGTTTAGAGTGACAGAAGAGGAATGGGGTGGGCAGCTTGCATTTACTGTTAATTTACATTAGCGGGATGATGGCACAGTGGGATTTGAAAAAGAACATAAGGCAGGAACACACCACCAACTTGAATGGCCTGAGTAAGAATATTCTAATCTTCTTGACTTCCTGCACTATTGACTGCAGTGATGTATCAGAGAACCTGGGAATGTTATCCCTTGGCTCCT
The DNA here is from genome assembly GCA_024137785.1 of Ginglymostoma cirratum. Lineage (NCBI taxonomy): Eukaryota > Metazoa > Chordata > Chondrichthyes > Orectolobiformes > Ginglymostomatidae > Ginglymostoma > Ginglymostoma cirratum. Next base: position 35,252 of record JAHRHZ010000066.1, read on the forward strand.
GTTTCATTTTCACCATTGTCTTTCCCACAAACACCTGGTGATACAGTTCCATCATCAGCTGCAGCATAAGTGCACATTCTTTTTAAGAAGTGTAGAGTCCATTCATATCATGGCAACACACTTCTGGCCCTCTGCTGACCATACAGTCGCTCAGCACTGTTTCTTGCCTTGATTTGTATGTCTTAGTCATTGAAATAAGCAGGTGACATGAAATTTGTGTGCTGCTTGCCTCAACTTGTTTGAGCATGTGATAAGTGCAATTCCCACCCCTACTAATGAACCAAGTTGGATTTTATATCCATACAATTCTTAAGGGGCTTGACAGTGCGGGGAGGACGTGTATGTTGGCTAGGGAGTGTAGAATTAGGATGAAGATAAAGTTCTTCACCCAACTGACTGTAAACCTTGGAACTGACTGTGGAGAGTTGTGATGCTCAGGTCATAGAGTCATAGAGTCACAGAGCTGTATAGCACAGAAATAGACCCTTTGGTCCAACTTGTCCATGCCGACCAGATATCCTAAATTAATCTAGCCCTTTTTGCCAGCATTTGTCCCTCATCCCTCTAAACCCTTCCTTTTCATATACCCATCTCAGCTGATGAATTCAATGCAAGGATTCACAGATTTTTGGATATTAAGGAATCAATGGACATGCAGACAATAGGAAAAGTTGTCACTGTGAGAGAACACCTATCATGATTTAATTACATGGCAGTGCAAGTGTAAGGAGCTGAATATCCTACTTCATTTCTTCATATCCTTAGAATTCTGTCAATTCGAAGACAATGTGCATTTCTGTGAAAGGTACTAGTTCATAGTTTAAATTTACTATTTGTCATTGAGTTAATACTCTGTCAGCCAGTGCATTCCACCTAAACTCTTGATATTGAATTCTGTGACACCAAGTAACTTTTTAACTATGTCTCATTAGAATTAAATCAACCTACAGTTCCAGAACCTGAATATTGACGTGATCAAAAGATCAAGACTGAATGCATTTTCCTACATGATTTTGTTTTTTAACCAAAATATACATTGTGAACCTATAATCTGGGTGTCTTTTGCATGCTGTATCAGTAGTTGGTTTGACAAGCTGGAACACAGATCAACCTTTTTCATGCCTTCCAGCACATTGATATATGATCAGAGTGAAGGAGCCTGGACAATGTCTAGACAGAACAACAATCAAAAACCTAGACAAGGGGGAAAAAACACAAACACAGCGCTTCAAATTATTATAGTCAATTACCTAATTGGCATCTTAGATTTCGATAATGCTCATTGTTTGCTAAGAGTTCTTAAATCCACTTGAAACATGTCTATTTTGTTTTTGTTTTTCTTTAAAGATATTCTCAGGAGACTTATTTCAATGTCAGATGAGGATATTTGAACAGCTTTAAGCTTTAAAAACATCTTCTTCATCCATCTTTTCTTGTAGCTTGTACTTTCGTAAATCATACAACTGAAAAGTTTTTGGTTCTGTTTGAAAATGTTCAATAGTATTTTTAGGGTTGAATTTGGCTGTGATATCTCCTGGTTGACTAATCTGACAATATGGATGAGCATGGATTGAGATACAGGAGGCAGCTAAATGAAACAATCACTCTGAAATCCAACAGGCGACAGCGGGAGGCAGAAGTGAGTGAAAGGAAGTGACAAAAAACATGTTTTTGTATAAATATCTCTGGAATGTGCAAAGTTGATGGCTAACATTGTTGCCACAACTTTACACATGAGCAATGACATGCTTGATTATTTAGTTGGATCTAATGAATTCGACTTTCATTTGAATCAATGAATTCACTTTACATCCGGGGTGGTATTCAGATGGGCCAATGTAGCCTGGAAGATGAGATCCCTGGCAATATTTGGAGCAGTTTCGCAGAACGGTACATTCTTATTTCCATCCAGGAAGGAGCTTATTTTCAACCTGTTAATATATAATGAAACAGAATTAGTTAGTGAACCCATAGTAATGGACCCTCTAGGCAACAGTGATCATAACCTGATAGAATTTCACTCTCAGTTTGAGGATGAGGAGTGTCAAACTTTAAATCAAGGCAATTTCATGGGTATGACAACAGAGCTGGCTAAAAACACCTAGGCAAATAGGGTAAAGGAGAGGATAGAGAGAAAGTTTGCAGACATTTAAGGAAATATTTCTTAACTCTCACAAAAGATATACTTCATTAAGAAATAAAGACTCTGAGAAAGATGGCACTATCTATTGTTAACAAAGAAAGCTCTTAAAACTGTCAAAAACATTTCTGTCCTTATTTCTCTTAGTTACAGGTTTCCTTTCATACTGTACCTTGCAAATTGTATCTATAGGTCTCACCAGTCCACTGATGTTGTGTCTTCTATTTTCTGTCCTACAGGCAATTGTCCCCTTTGCACTACAATTACTGCTGGAAAGGAATCTTTTCTAAGGAACTTTTTAGTGCTTCTGAAGCTTTTTCTTGCTGCGTATAAAGTTAACTTCAGTCAAAATTTGAAGCCTGTCCATTCTTGATGCTCTGGTACAATCGAATAACTTAAAAGCCATCACAGATTGGAGAATTTCCAAATGGAATATCTGCAGTCTTGCCTACATTCTGTTGAATTCCATTATGTATTCTTCCTTGGAATTATCTTCACCCTTTCTAAATTTGTCAATATCTCACCATTCTTCATAAGCAGTTGGTAAATCATCTTTTTGACAAATTTTATCTAGGTAAGATAATACTTTCTGCAAACCTTCATCCATGTCCACATCCTTAATCTCCAATCTTGAAAAAAAATGCTTCTTCTCTTGCTTTTGTATGGTTACCAAAGAGCCGTACCTTGTTTTCTTTTCTGTAGAGAAGAAACTTAGGTCCAGATGGTTACCTCACTCTCCCATTGGCCATCAGGTTCACTTTTAGATAACAAGGGTGGGTGATCAGATCCTGAAACTTTACATTTTAATTCAAACATCCTCTGCTGCTAATGTTGTACGCTCAACGATAAATACTTTTAGACAAAATCCATTACTACAATTCCTTACAGGTTGCTTCATTTCAACCAATCACATGCACAAAACCCAACCATGTACTGACCAGCTCTCCTTTAAATACATAATGTCATACAGTGTTACGCCACGGAAGGAGGCTCTTTGGGCCATCATGTCCACACTGGTCACCAAGCATCCATTTATTCTAATCCTATTTACCAGCATTTGGCTCATAGCCTTGTATGTTGTGGCATTTCAAGAGCTCACCTAGAGATTTCTTAACTGTTGTAATGGTTCCTATCTTCACCACTCTTCCAGGCACTGATTTCAAGATACCAGAAACAAATTCTCCTTGTATTCCCTCTAATACTCCTGCCCTTGCCTTATAGCTACATCCCCGGTAATTGATTCATGAACTAAGGAAAAAATTCTATTCCTATCTCCCCATATCTGCCTTCATAATTTTGTGTATCTCCCCCCTCAGCCTCTCTGCTCCGAGGATAACAGCCCCAGCTGATCCAGTCTCCCTTCATAGTTGAAATGCTGCAAGCCAGGCAACATCCTGGTGAATTACCACTGCCCCCTCTCCAATGTTTTCCATTTTCTTCCCTTATCCAGAAGCCCCCTTACATGCAACTCAAGCTTTTTACCACACCACCAGATCACCCCTGTCTTTTTTCCCCATTTGTTAACCAACGCTAGTAAATAATCTGTGTTTCCAATTGAATAATTCACATGCAGAACCCATTAAGGACAATGCAAACCATCAAAGGTGAGGGAGAAGGAGAGGGGGCTAAATCAAAATGGAGGTAGTAGGGATCCAGTGCATTTCTTTTGTTTGTATACCCAAAAGGGTTCTTACACACAATTGAATATATTTTTCCCTGACACCAAATCACCAAGATGTTTTTTGTTTGTTTTTAGCAATTAACAGCCAGTAGTAAATCACCCATGTAGCCAATTAGATATTTATGCGCAAAGCCTGTTAAGAGCAATGCAAACCATCAAAAGTGAAGGAGAGGTAGGGAGAATGGGAAGGGGCTAAATCAAAATGGAGTTGGAAGGGGTCCAGTGCATTTCACTCAAACTAATTAGCTTACATCACGGCCTTACCTTGTTATCTTTAACTCAGAGGTATTTAGCATTTTATTGACAGAATCAGATACCACCAGTGAGAGCTCTGGCATGGTCAGCATCTCCTGCACAAGATAAGGACATTTACTTGATACTGCAACACCCAGAGGCAAGTATGTCACCGATGGAGCACAGACTGTTCCCATCAGATGTACCCAGAAAGTTGACTTGTTCTGGCAGCAGCTGCTATTCATTTGCCTTGAGGTCTCATTGTCCCTCCCTGCCTTTCCGAGAGAAATGAAGACCTGGATGTGACTCCAGATGTACATCTGCCCCTCGACTTGGCTCTGGAGTTCAGAATCAAGGCCATGGAGAGAGGGGCAACACAGTCCCTGCATTGACCATCCATGTTAGTCACCAATCTCTCAAAGGAGGAAGCCAGAGTTTCTGAAGAGTGGGTAATGGCTGTGGTCCTGGTCTGTGTGGACTCCTCCTCTGTCTGGGCCTGTACATGTTATCCTTCTGGAAGCTCTGCACATTTCCATATACTTCACACTCCACATCCAGAGTTTACCATCTGATGGACAAATCTAGAGGTTTGTCATCAGACTATCGTTCAGCATCCTCAGTCACCTCTAGCACTCCACACAGTTCCAGAGGCCTGCTAAGCCCCCAGCAGCTAGCAACTGAGTATGATGTACTCACACTGGTGTGTGGGCTCCTCTGACTAATTCACACAAACTGACTGAGGACTGTAGATCGTTGCTGGAGCTGGGGACAGAGCACAAATGTAACACTGCATTATTTGAGGCTAATTCCATGGATCCCTTCTTTTGGGCATCCTAGGGCAAATCTAACAGACATTAATCCCTCAGACAACGTAAATAAGGGGACTAACAACTATTGAAGAAAGCCCACGAGGAATTTGTTTCCAATGAGCACAGGTCCATCGGTCTGCCTGACAGCTAAGAGAAGTTTTAGTTCAAGCCATGAGTTGCAGGAGCACCCAGCCACCCCAATTCCACTGCCATAGTACGTCACTGCCTCCTACACTTGTGTTGCCCAATCCAACTCAATGGTTTAGCTCAATGTGTCCCTGCCAGCAAAGCAGATAGCCCAAGGTGGGTTTTTTCTGTGGGGTCAGCAGCCTGTGAAAACATGGTAGATGCTAAATGTTCACCTCGCAAATGTGAAAGAGACCAAGCAGCTAATTCCTGCTGCTTCATTCAGACTCCCTTGATTTGAGCATCTTGTTTATTCTTTACTCTTTGCTTTTTGAAGCCTCAGGGCTTAGTAAATAAATTATTGCCATTCATTCACTATTTATATCAATCACATTGATGAAATTGTATTTCGCTGTTTCTTTCTAGATGCCAAATTGATCCGAACGCAAGCTTCATCTTGTGTAATATTACTCCCTAAAGGGTTGCACATGTTGCTGATATCAATTGTCATTGTTTCTGTTTTTCTATGCTTCATATTTCCCCAAGTTCAACATAATCATCATTCTCAGTTGCAGACTTTATAACAAATACAATCCAGAACCTTACTATTTTACCAGGTATTCATTTGAAAAGAAAACAAGACTTGGGGGTCTATAATAGTCATTTCTGTTGCCCTTGAAACATACCACAAACTACCATTTGAATTTTTGATCTAGTAAAGGACTGATTAAGCACCATCAAGATTAGGCACAGGTTTCAAACTATTAACTGCTTTATTTACATAATATGTGAACAGTTTACAGTGTCAGTGAAAATACTTCTTCCGAACTTACGCTGGTATGAAAACAACAAAAACACAGCTTAGTTTCTCTCTAAACATTAGCTGAAGGCAAAAGACCACCTACACTACCTTAACTTTTTGAAGATAAACTGACTGTGCCTTTTAAAGTATAGACAGCCTTTTGCTGCTGGTTAGAAAATCCACATAAGTCTGTGACTCAGCCTTCCCTCCTGGTAGCCTGCCCTTTGAATTGGCAATTACAATGGTCTCCAGTTAACTAAGCACCTTGCCTTTTGATGGTGACATTGACTCAGAAATAGTTGCCATTAATTCACTAGCCCGGGAGGACCTATCCTTCAATGGAGGGCTACTGCATGTTTGACTGTCTGAAATACATGTAAATGAAAGGGATGATACTCTTTTCTGCTGTTGTCTCGAGGACATTATCACAATAATATCAGTGGAAGATCAATTTCCCATGATGCTAACGGGGCAATTGAAATTTTAAAGGACAACCCCAAGGTCCTCTGAGGAGGACTATCTATGTTACACTTCAAATTGAGGCAAAACACACCAGCATCATTAGTAAAATATACAGAACAGAATGACATGTTTTCCAATGCTGGCATAACTTTAAAAAGTGTGCAGCTTTGGCAGACAGCCCATTACGTAATGAATTCGGCAATATGGAAATATTAAAAATTTAAAACATCAAGCAAATATCCAGCACAGCCAAAACTACAATTCACAAAGTGACTAACTGCAGCCTGCTAGATCGTGTCTGCTAGATGTATGTCTATTGCAACTATTTAGAATAACTTGTAAGATCAGAGTATTACAAAGGGAAATGACATAGCTGTATGGGTAAATATTTCTCATGTTTACCATTGGAACAGATTTTGTGATATATAGATGTTTAAACAAATGCCGCAACATTTCAACAAACATTTGCTTTGCCAATCCTGTGTTTTCTGATAGTTTTCTAAAGGATTTACCTGCATGATGCAGGATGACATCAGTTGCTACATTTTAGAAACACACTTAGACAATGCTGGAGAAACTCAGCAGACCTGGCAGTATTTGTGGAGAGAGAAACAGCATTAACATTTTGAATCAGGTATGACCCTTCTTCACAACTACATTTCAGAGTTGTCAATGTAGCTGGACACTGTAGAATGGGTTTGATTTTATGTTCCCCTGTTGAACATGTTGTTGGTGGTGGCAGATCCAAACAATGGATGAATGATTTTTGAATGAATGAATGAATGATATTTTGCCATGTGCATTTTACTGAGAGAAAAACTGTGAGAAACGCTTTTCTGCTGTCACCATGATCTGGCACAATTTTGAATAGTTTCAAGAATAAGAAAAAAATAGAAAGGTGTAGATGAAACAGAACCTATCAGTCCTGAGCTAGCTCAGCATCAATGACGCCTGTGCCACCAGCCGTCCTCCATTGTTTTGCCAGCGTCTACACTGGACCTAACTAACGTTGAATGTGCCACTCTTCAGGTGCCATTCTCCGCCACTGCCTCACTGATGCTTGCACCAGACCCACCAACGTGACAGCTGCATCTCTCATCACTGAACCCACTTTGTCGATATTGCTGTGATACTCTTTGGCCTCTGCTTTGCCACTGCCAGCGCTGGACCCAACCACCAATGAAGTTGCTGATCCTCAAGCACCATCTTTCGCTGCTGTGCCTACCTCACCAAAATGACCTCTGCTGAGGTAGCAGCCTCCGATTCCAATGCCAAGTCCAGTACTCGCCTCGGAAAAGTAAGGAGGTTCTCACTTCTGCTCTTGTCTTTGGGGATAACAGGGATAACAGGGATGTCCTCTGCAACATAGTCACAAAGGCTGTGTTGCCCATCTAGTGCCAAGGGCAAAGACATCTCTCCTGGACTGGAGAGGAGCTTGGAGTGTGAGGGAAGAATCCAGTTTTCATGGTTAACATGGTTACCAAAGCCATAGGCAGGACTAGGAAAGAGGCTCTGCTGAGGGATTACAAGGAGCTCAGGGCTACATTAAAGAAAGCAGAACAATAAAGGTAATAATCTCCAAATTACTACCTGAGTCACATGTAAATTAATGCAGGGTAAATAAGATTAGAGGTGGAAGCATGACTCAAAGATTAGTATGGGAGAAATGGGTTCCAGTTCATGGGGCACTGGCACCAGTACTGAGGAAAGAAAGAACTGTTCCACTGGGAACTGTCTCGTTTGAACCATGCTGGAACTAGTGTCATATAGTTATACTTGCAGCTATGGCTTTAAGCTAATTAATGAGGTGGAAGGTTCAATTGAAGTGAAGTTTAAAAAAAAATCAAAAAGCAATGAGACTCTAGACGTGTAGGGGAGGGATGGGGCAAATGATATTTTAAGTGTCACAAAAAAGGGTACAAATTATATACAGAAGAGTGCAGTAGGAGTTATAACCATGATAAGTGATAACGGGAAATAGTCAATAGTTGAGGCACTTTATCTGAATGCCCGTAGCGTTTATAATAATGTAGGTGATGCAAATAGAAATAAATTAATATGATTTGGTCTCTATTATAGAGATGTGGATGCTAGGTGACCAAGACTGGGTTCTCAATTTTCAAGGGTATTTGATGTTGTAGAAGAATACGCAAGAAGAGGGTAGGGTAACATTGTTAATAAAGGAAAGTATCGATGGAGTTGCGAGTAGTGATATAGGTGCAATCGATCATGAAATGGAATCAGTTTGGGTGGAAATACAGAATAGGAAGTGAAAGAAGTGATGGATGGGCATCATCCATAGGCCCCTGAAGAGTTGCCTCACTATAGGAGAAAGTCGAAAAGAGGAAATAATGGAGACGTATAACAAGGGCCCTACAATTTTCATGAGTGATTTTAATTTGCATATTGAGGAACAAATCAGATAGGCAAGGGTAAGATGGAAGACAAATTTTTAGACTGCATCAGCAATTGCTTTGAGAGCAAAACATTGCAGAACCTCTCCTGTGCAGTTCCCAGAGGCAACTGGCCATTTAAGTAATCAGCTACTTCCAATGAATTCAGCTTCTGGTATCCCTGCTATGTGGAACCCAGAGTGTGGGGTTTAGACCAAAAGCTCTGTTCTCAACGCTTTACTTTTGGAAGGCCAGGATACCTCTGTTATGGGTAAATGACCACGAGTTACCATTCATTCAACTACTTATTAAGAAATCTCATAGACAGCCAAGTACTGAAACAATGTTGTACACTTTATTGCATGTAGCAACCAAAATAAGATCCCTCAAGGAAGCAAGTCAACCTTCACAATTCAACTTGGCTATTATCCAATTAATGGTGGAATTTAGCTGGGATTCTAACCATCTTTGGATGTGTCTGGGGTTTGATTCTTGTGCAGTGTTATTCCTTGAAGTTCTGCTACTGAGTTTTTCTAGTGTTGGATTCTTATACATAATGTATGAGGCAGCAGGTTATCAAACAATGTTATCTTGCTCCCAGGAAACAGCTTGTTTACGTCCTTTCAACTCCTTCTTCCCAAGGACAGTTAATCACCATCATGCTTTTAATTCTTTTATAACAGTTTACCCTGGTCCCTTTCATCTTGGGAAACAGTTTATTCCAGAAAGAGTTATTGCTGCTACTTTCACTCCATCAAATTATTGAAGTTCTGAAGTCTATAATATCACATCTCCCTTGAAACCCATCCAGAGACATCGTTGAGGGAGTTAAGACACCCTTTGGGATTATGAAAAGTAGGCATGCTCATCTATAAAAAGTGCCTAACTCCTTTATAAAAAAGTCATTTAGGGGATGAGGTTATCACTGGCTTGGCCATTTTTTTATCACACATCCCTAATTGCCCTGGTGAAAGAATGGTAAGCTGTTTTCTTGATGTACTGCAGTTTTTGGGGTGCAGGTATACCAACAGTACTGTGAGGGAAGGAGTTCCAGGATTTTGACCCAACAACATTGAAGGAACAGTGATATATTTCCAGGGCAAAAATCACATGACACCAGGTTATAGTCCAATAGGTTTTTTTGAAGACACAAGCTTTTGGAGTCTCACTCCTTCTTCGGGTATCACTGAGAGAGGTAGCATCAGACTCAGAATTTATAAGCAAAAGATCAAAGGACATAGAACTGATGCAGTGTTGAACAAACACTGCATCAGTTCTATGACCTTTTGATCTTTTACTTATAAATTCTGTGTCTGATGCTACCTCTCTCACTGACATCTGAAGAAGGAGCGAGACTCCAAAAGCTTGTGTCTTCAAATAAACCTGTTGGACTATAACCTGGTGTTATGTGATTTTTGACCTTGTTCACCCCATCCAACAGTGGCACCTGCACATCATGGATATATTTCCAAGTCAGGATGCAGTGTGGCTTGGACGGGAACTTGTAGGTGGTGGTGTTGCTATGTATCTGGTTCCCTTGTCCTTATAGGTAGTAGAGGTCACATGTTTGGAAGCTGCTGTCAAAAGAGCCTTGGTGAGTTACTGCAGTGCATCTTGTCGATGTTGCTCACTGCTGCACACATTGTGTGATGTTGGCAAAGAAAGTGAATGTTGAAGGTAATGGGTGTGGTTACAATCAAGCAGATTGGTTGGACTTGGATTTCATAAAGCTCTTTGAGTGTTGTTGGAGTTATGTCCATCCAAGCCAGTGAGGAGTATTCCATCATATTGTTGACTTATGTCTTGTAGATCTTGGACAAATACTGGGGACACAAGAGTTGATTTAATTGCCACAGAATTTCTCTCCTCTGAACTGTTCTTGGAGCTGTTCTTTAGTTCCTGGCCCATCATAACTTTCAGGATGTTGATATTGTTGGATTAAGTGATGATAATGCCACTGAAGATCACGGGAAGATGATTCAATTCTCTAGTTGGAGATATTCATTGCCTGGAATTTTGTGATGTGAATGTTACCTGCCACTTACCAGACCAAGCCTGGATAGTGTCCAGGTCTTGCTGCATGGACACAGTCTGTTTCAGGATTTGAAGAGTGGCAAAAGTGATGAACATTTTGCAGTTATCAAAAAAAACATGCTCACTACAATGGAGGTAAGGTCATTGATGAAAGCTTGTTGTTCAGCCTTGGATAACTACCCTGAAGAACTCCTGCTGTGATATCCTTGAACTGAAATCTTTCACCTCCAACATGCACAACCATCTTCCTTCATGCTACATATGACACCTACCACCAAAGAGTTTTTCTCTTATTCCCATTGACTCTTTGATGCTACGTATAGTCAAATGCAAAGATGGACATTCCTTGATTGTCATTGAGGAACATAATGATCGCATATACCAACGTTACCGGCATACACTTGTAAGATTTCCACAGGTTAGATTTCAGGTGAAATTGCATGATCTCTTACAATGAATACATTGAAAAAAGTCCTTCTAATGTGGCTATACCTAATAGTCAGGGGAATTTTTATTTCCTCAATAAATAACATCAGTAGCAGAGTTCCCAAAATGCACACAACACGATCATGTTAGCAGGTGAACTTCATTCGATTTTGCCATGTCAGATGGGGGAGGATGTGACACTGAGGGTTTGAGCCAAGGCTTCAGGCTGTAAACTCTATCTCCTGTGAAAATCAAAGCAAACGTATGAAGTAATGTTCAAAGGATGAAACAGATCCGACAGACAGTGTGACACTTTCTAGCCAGCAGATTTCCAGCTGGAGTGTCCCTTCTGTAAACCTGTCTGAGGAAGATTGTGAAAAGATAAAGCAATAAAAGCAAAGGCAATGAAAGCATTTGCAAACACATCCGAGAACAATATGGATATCACATGGCACCGAGTGATCAAATTCTTTCCAATTCAAAAAAGTACCTTTATTCAGTCAGGATGTAAAGATGACCATGTGCCATCTGTCAGTAGTTCACAAGATTTTGTGTCTAAGAGTGGTTTAGACTCATTTGTCTGGAATTTTGGTAGCCAGAATAATGCAATCAACTCTCACTACTGATCCAAATCTGCAGTATTGGATTACCCAGTCCCTTAATCTTTGAAAGAAGTTCAGCTTCCAACTGAATTAACCTAAAAGATTTGAACTTGTTAAGTCTCTCAGGATGTCACAAACAGCTTCAGCAGGTTGTAGGCAAACATTTTGCACAGAGCAAGGTCAACAAACAGTGAATGAGATGAATAATTGGTTAATCGGTTTTCTGGGGGGGTGTGGGTTGAGAAGGAATTTTGGCAAGACACCAGGAGAACAGTTTGCTCTTCTAAACACTTCTAAAGTCCAGAAAACACTTAACTTTTTACAATATCACTAACTCACAACATCTTCCTCATCTATCGAAGGTTTCCAACAACTTTCCATATGTTTGCAGCCTTAACAAAAATAATGAAATAAAAATGAAATGTGTATGTAAAATGATTGTCACAGACAGAATTAATGTCTTCCTGTCTGTGATCTGTATGTTTTGTATTAAGGATGTATGTTTTTTCTTACCTTTGGAGTATGTATCCCGATTCAATAAATTTTCTTCAGCAAGCTTTCATGAGTTTAAAAATTAAAAGGGTTATTTATAATCATGCACTTCAAATTAAATGTAAGATCTTCCAATCTCAGATGTAAACCAAATTAGATATAGGTAGACGATTGTATTTTCACAGATATAATTATCACAATCTCTAATTTATGATCCTGGTCTGCCACAATGCAGGCCTGTGGATTCTTGAACTGTTTTGATGCTTTAAGATAGAAGAGAAGTTCTTTGGAAACAATGATTCTTAGCAAGATGTGAGGTTATATATATCCATTAAGTTGGTTTATGTGTGTTCTAAGTTTTTGAATAAAATTTTTAATTGAAGGCCTCAGCTTCTCCCATTCTTTTGAATTTAGACTTGATGGGGTTAGGGATTAAATTGAGGTTATTTGCACCTGGGATTTGGGTGCTGCATGTTCTCTTAGGCCTCCAAAATTATATCCATGACCTGTGTGCACACTTTTGGGATGTGTTGTGCTGGAAGCCATATGGATATGGTCACGGGCAATACTCAGCCTTTTAAAATATGCTGAGTAGGTAAATCATGGCATTACTGATTTGCTGCAAGCAGGGTCACTTTGCAATTGTACACTCCAGCTAACAGCCAGCTGAATCGAAAAACGAGGGACCTCCCCATCAATATTATTCAGAGCAATCAACTGCTTACAGCTTAGATAAATGGTTGTTTTATTCTGCATTGCTTTGATTCTACAAGGGTCTGATGTGTTCTATAGTTGCTTAAAAATGTTCAAGTCTATGAGGAGTATGAGGTGCTGAATTTGCCAATGAATAGTTCAGAGATGTGAATGGAAATTGCAGCATCTTCGTCATCAATACTAGAACTGCAAGTCCTTTAAACAAGGAATTGTGCGGTGATCAGCCTGACTCTATGTAACATGTGAACTAATTGATCATACAGCAAGTTGACAACTACCTGGCATTGTGGATCACGTAAAGAATTATAGTTTTAAACCCTATTGTTACTGAGCTTAAGAACAAAAGCTCAAATTGCTTTCAGTTCTGTGATCCTTCCCACCAGTAGATATTAAAACTGGTGCCAGTTTATCTGTACAATTGTATGCTTCATGTACAGACAGACTGACTTTTATCAAAGCTTAGGGTTTGGAGAAAAAATAAAGGTCACTGAAGCATTGTAGCAGATCATGTGAGATACAATCTCATTCAGGAGAGGGTGAACTGGAGCGGAGAGGCCCTAATAAGGTAGCAGATCATGATAGTAAGACAATACTTCTTAAACTTGATAATCACACCAATAAGATCTATTCCACACAATTGTTCAGAACTAATTTTGAAACATTGTACTTTCTACAACTGATAAGGATAATTGAGGCACCTTAATTCTTAAATGTTTTGTGATGAAGATCCTAAGAAAAAGAATTCAGTCAATTGAGGGCTGAATAATGGAGTGATCATGATACTCAGATCTGAGCTGTCATAAGCCCAGGCCATTCGCCCAGGTGAGTATTTGGGTGACATATCCCAAAAAGGGTCCAATGAATGGAAGGAGACATCAATTGTGAGATGTGCAGGAAATCTGCTTTAAAATTAAACATTGATTGATTCACGTTCATAGCTAAGATGTTTGGTCTGTGGGCTAACGGAATTGGGTGAAAGAGTGGAAAGTTTTGCTAGAACTGATAGCAGAGTCCAGAAATGATCCTTGTGTCAGAAAACAATCCCATACCAGAGGAAGTGCTGCCAATAGTGCAAGTGGGAGATCTTGCAGTAGTAGATGTAAATGTGGGAAGAGGACTAAATAGGAATCCTCATGATCATATAGTTATGATGGTTTCCAACAAATTTAAGTTTACAATACGGAAACACAAATGTATTGGGAGTTGCTAGAATACTTACTGAGTGTTTATATCTGTGTTTACTGAGGGAAAGGATACTGATAATATATTGGTTGATCGTAAGGGTGAATATTTATTGTATACTGGAAATGCTGGCTGTACTTAGAATGGATAAGTCATCTGGTCTGATGGTTTGCAATCAAGTTAATTTAGGATATGGAGTTGGAGACAATGGAAGGGCACCCTGTAATATTCCAAACTTCCCTGGATACACCAGAGGAACCAAAGAATGGAAAAATCCATCACTTTATTCAGGAAGGGGTTAAAAACATTTCTAGTAACTACAGTAAGTTTAGTAAGCCAGTAAGTTTAACATGAGCGGGGGAAAGCTTTAGAAATAATGATTAGGGGAAAAAATATCAACAAGACACTTGGAGAGGTTGGAGATAATTAAGGATAGACAAGATGGATTTGTGAAATGTAAATCATGTTTTATTAACCCACGTGAATTTTTATGATGGAGGAACATTGAAAGTTAATGAATGGAATCAGTGGGTGTCGCCTGTCTGTACTTTAAGGGGCATAATCTACTTCCAAGTGCATAATGGCCTGGTATGGCAACTGCTCTGCCCAGGACCATAAGAAACGACAGAAGGTGGTGTGTACAGCCCAGACCATCATGGAAGCCATGATGGACTCTATTTACATGGCTCAACATCATCAAAGACCCATTGCACCTGGTAATAACCTCCTACAACCTGTTCCATAAGGCAGAAGATACAGAAACTTAAACACACGCACAAGCAGGTTCACGAACAATTTCTTTCTGGCCGTTAGCAGACTGTTGAATGGATTCTGGCCTCAAATAATGTAACCTGCAATGTAACCCGTACGCCTCTAAGTCTTTTTGATCTGTACATCCTTTGCTTGCTGCGATCTGCCTGTACTGCCCCTAAACAAAGCTTTTCACTGTATTTTGGTACATGTGAGAATAAAATCAATCAAATCAAGGAATCAGCTGTCAAAGTACCACATAAAATGTAGTTAACAAAGTGGGGGCTTGTAAACTAGAATAGTCAGTGTCAAGTTGGATGAAAAGGAATTATCTTAAGGACAGAAATCAGCGAGTCATGACAAATGGATACTTTTCAGACTAGACGATTGTAGACCATGGAGATTCCAAAGGTTCAGTGCCAGATCACTTCTTTGTTTGATCTTTACAAATGCTTTGGGTATTAAAATACAGAGTAATATTCCAAAATTTACCAATAATTTCAAGTTGGAGGTATGGCAACAGTGAGGATGATACCAGTTGGCAACAATGGGCATGGATAGGCTGACAGAGGAGACAGAGGGAATTTAATGTTGAAACATGGGAGAATGATAAAGATAGACAACAGACACTCAATGACACAGTTCTAAAGACTGCGTAGCAACAGAGGGAGCTGGGATTTCATGTCCATAGATCTTCGAAGGTGGCAGAATTTCTTGAGAGAATAAATAATTTGCAAAGCACATGAGATCTTGTGCTTCATAAATAGAGATATTGAGTATGAGGAAGGCAAGATATGTTAAATGTTAATGAATTTCTGATTAGGTTGCAACTAGAGGATAGCAACCAATTCTGATCACCACAGTTTAGGAGGAATGGGAAGGTCCTTGAGAGACCACAATGGAGATTTACCAGGATGGTATCACAGCTGATGGATCTTAGCTCCAAGGTTATGTTGGAGAATGAAAATCATGATGGGTTTGGATTTTGGGAGCAATTTTTTTTCGCTTGTGAAAGGATTGAGAACAAGAGAACACAAGTTTAAAGAATTGGTAAAAGAAGCAAAAGTGATATGAGGAAAGCCTTTATCATTCAGTGAGTCATTAAGGTCTGGAATGCACTGCCTGAGAGCATAGTGGAGGCAAGCTCAACTGAAGCATTCAAAGGGAATTGGACAGTTATTTAAAAAGGGTGAATTGCGCAGGATAATGGAGAGGAGGCAGGAAAATGACACTAATTAAATTACTAAGCCAGAGAGCTGGTGCAGACACAAAACTCAATAGGTTTTGTAACAATTCTGTGATTCTCTGAAGCTACAGTTGTTTTTCTTGGAGCAAAGGAGACTGATGCAGATTAAGTTGTACAAATCTGAAACAAAAACAAAAATTGTTGGAGAAACTCAGCAGGTCCAGCAGCAACTGTGGAGAGAAAGCAAACTTAACATTTTGGGTCTGGTGACCTTTTTCAGAACTTCAGTACCTGTACTGGGACTGTGAATTTGAGAAATGCATTATTAGTAACATTTCAGTATAACTTTAAATTGGGATTCGGGTGCTCCGGGTTTTTAATCTTTACATATTAAATAAAATAGGTCTGGAATAGCTTCAAGTCAACAACCCTATTTGAAAATGTTAGTCCCATCCTGGATAATCGCACGTGGCCATCACAGAAAGATGTTGCAGCAATCACACCAAATCATTGCATTGCTCCCACCTTTCTGTGCCCCATCACTGCTCTGGATTTCTGACCAGGGCGACTGAATCTGGCTTTTTCTGATATGAAGAGTGTGCGGGCGCACAAACAGCTTCATCATAGCCCTGAAACGTTGAGGACAAGATACACTGCACCCCATTATCGGTCACTATTTGCTGTAAGGTCCGTTAATGAGCTGTGTCTTATGAGTCAGTTGCGTCAAGTCTTTTTGGAGGGTTTCCCACTCTGAGGCCGAGTGAAATCTCTTGCAGTATTTTACCAAATCCATCACATTAACTACCAACCCTGTCCCTATGAAGCCCTGGTCACCTAATCATATCTTAACACATGCCACTCCTAAAACAATTTGCCACTGTCAGCATGTCTTTGAGTTAACAATTTAAAGATGGCACCAACACCATCTTTAAAAATCCATTATGCAACCGGACAAGGACTGTCATTGATGTTAATAAACCTCAAAACATTTGTCATTTACAGTTGGAGACTTCTGACAGTTCTGACTTATTTATGCAGATGGGAAAAATGTTAGACAAAAAAATCCTAATCTAACTCCTGTGTAACAATAGAACTGAACCCTTACTCACTCACTCAGCTCTCAACCATGCCCCCTCGACTCAAAGCTACCCAGGCTGACTCAACTATCCCTCCTGCCTCAGCTATCATCCTGACTCAACTACAGTCCCTGACCACCTAGCTATAGCCCCCAACTAGACTCCACCATCCCCTCAGCATCTAGCTGCCCCTTCGAATTGACTAACCTCCTTTGACCATTAACTATCCCCATTAGCTTTATTCTTTCATGGGATGTTGGTATCATTGTCAAGACCATCATTTGCTGCCCATCTCCAATTGCCCTTGTACTGAGTGGCTTTCTAGGCCATTTCAGAGAGTAAAAAAGAGTCCATCTATCAGTCTGGAGTCACATGTAGGCAGATGAGGTGAAAATATTACAGGACATCAATGAACTGTGTAGGTTTTTGCGACAATCAATGATAGTTTTGTGGTCATCATTGCAATGACCAGCATTTGTATCCGGATTTAGTAATTGATTCCACCAGATGCCATGGTGCGATTTGAATCCATGGCTCCAGAGCATCAGCTTGACGCTCTGGATTTTAATATCCCAGTGACTACTTCACTACGACACCTGTCTTCCCCAACCTGGACCATCTCGTCAACCTGACCTGACTAGGCCTCGACTTGACAAGCACCACTACCACCCCAATAAGCTGGCATGACATCCTGACCCCCCTGCCCACTGACACAGAAATTATATGTCTTATTGCTCCTCTTGGCTGAGGTTCCCAGTCCTATCCCCTGCCCCCAACCCAAACACATAGTGTCTCCTAATACCTGAGGCCTAGTTATTGGGCCCTGATATACCCCATCTATCTCCTTACCCACTGACCCATTCATTAGCATTCACAGTGGGCAGGTAGGGTGGAATCTAATAG
Organism: Ginglymostoma cirratum; assembly: GCA_024137785.1. Classification (NCBI taxonomy): domain Eukaryota; kingdom Metazoa; phylum Chordata; class Chondrichthyes; order Orectolobiformes; family Ginglymostomatidae; genus Ginglymostoma; species Ginglymostoma cirratum. The sequence continues at coordinate 53,264 of JAHRHZ010000066.1, forward strand.
AGGTCTGAACATGATGGGCAGAATCAGATGAGGCCTATCCAGAGGAACTTGCTGCATCTTTTATGTAACTGCCACTCATCGAAGTGAGATTACTTAAGACCTTATTATCTGCACATCTTGCCTCATTAACATTTTAACAAAGGTGCAGAAACAAACCAGTGAATTCTTAATCTGGAAGTCAGACCAGGTACCCTGCAGTTCCAGCTCACCACTAGGACCACCATGTTGGACGCTGCTCGCCAATGGCTCAGGGCATGCTCCATGGGCACGGGTCACCCTCATCTCATAGATATTGGCATCTTACATGTGCCAGGCTGTAAGAATCCTCATGGCACATATCCAACCTACTTATGGGATGCTTCTTCTTTTCAGCAACTGCCTTTGTATTGCTTTACATATTAAATATTAAAGTATTGCCGTCCACCTCTGCCTGCTCAGGAAAGGACCCAGTAGATGTATAGATAGCAATGGCTGAATGATGAGATGATTGAAATGATCATGCTCCATGAAATTCGTGCCTGGTATATTTCAAATGTTGCACTTCAGATTTTTCTTTTATAACTGCCACACATACCATGTAGATAAACATTATTATTAATGTTATAATCCAGCCTGTGTTCTAGTGCATTTATCCTTCTTGAAGGTGAGCTGATAATACTAATTTATATACTGCTTTTAACATGGTGAAATATGCAAAGATTTTCTTAAATGAAATTAGATGCTGAGTTGCACAAGAAGTTATCGGGATAGGTGATTGAATACTTGACCAACATGGTAAGCATTTGGCTGGCGTAAAAATTGCTTTATTCCTTCTTGAGTACATAATTTTGCATTTCAGCAATATTTGCCTTGAATGATATTGTCTCTTCTACAATGTACCTGACTTTGTGTGATTACATATGCCCGCAAGGAGATCTTTCTGACTGGATTACAATTGATTTATAAAAGCAAATTTATTCACACAATGTCTTTATTCATTTCAACATGCCTTCATAAATAAAGGGCACGGTGGCATTGGAAATCTTCCTGATGGCTACATAATGTTATTCTTGTGCATTCTATTGACTTTTGCCTTTATCAGAATTTGATTCTAGCCACTGAGAAGGTACAGCACTTCATAGCTTTTCAGTGTCATTAAAGATGGATCAGTAATTATACATGTATAGACTTCCCTGGGATTATATTCCAGTATTTCAGTTCTGCAAGCTAACCATTGAAATCTCATTTAATGCTGACGTTCCCCTTTAAATATTCTGCATTAGTGTGAAATTTTATTGTACTTTGTGTATACAGTTTGGATATTTGGCATTGACAGAGATGTGAACCATGTGTTCAGGTTACAGTTTGTTCCTTCGAGCACAGATAAAGTTATTGCACCAGAGAGCCATAGAGACCTAGATATTAATATTTTACTCAGGAGCTATTCCTTGGCAGAAGCTCCTTGCCAAAACCAGAATCAATAGTGATATATAAATTGTGGGTTCTGCCAGTGTTATTACAGCATGTTCGTGCTGGTTTCTTCATATTACGTGTTTCCAATGCCATAGATAAAATAAAAGCCTCTGATGTTAATGTAACTCTACACTAATGGACAGGAGTTACTTTATTCAAAGTACGATATATAATGGACTGTTGAATAGCAAGGTGAAAGAGTAATTAGAAAGCTGAAGAAAAATTAAGGAACCACAAAATGGTAATAACAGTAATTTTGGTGATTCAAAGGTAGACGCAAGTAAGAGTAATGTAATTAGCAAAGAAGGGAGTGGTTTATATAACGTGACCTGGATTGTTTTCTACAGCAATAGGGTAGAAAATGTTCTTCTTTGTCCATTATTTTCTTTCCATTGTAAGAAATAGGCAAAGGAAGGAAGATAAGCTCATAGGTTGGATTTCTGTCACAATGTAATACTAATAACGAAAGGGAGAACGCTGAATCTATTTATGAAATGGGGCAACCAGTACTGTAAGAGTACATACATATTTGGGAAATAGCAAGCATAACAATTAAAATTAGCTTCAGTAATAACAAACTTAAAAGAAAGATCAAAATTTAATCATTAGTATTGTCCAGTTAATTTACATATGTATGGATAAATGAGGTAGTCTTAGCTTTACTATGTAATATAAAAGAGGATCATCAGATTCATTTGCTTATGCCTTGAAAGCAACTAACCTGACACTCATTGCAAGCACTGTTTACACAGCTCATTTGAGCAGTGCTTAAACTGCAGTTGCAGACAAACTGAAGCTGAGTGCTTGTGTACAGATGGAGCTTTGGTTGGTACAAATAGCTGATTCGTCTGCACACTAGTGACCAGTTATCAATGACAAAGGCCTCTTGTTTAGCAACAACTATGTGATTGGTTTTCAGGTAGCTGAAAATTTTGGGTCTGTGAACAAGATGTAGGTCCAACTCAGCTCCTTTTGTGCTCTGCAGTAAAAGTCACTTAAAGCTCAAAGAAAACCTGTTTTTCTTTCTTTTAGCAATTGATGTAAGTTGTGATTTTCAATTGATAACTCAATCGCCTTTTATAAGTAAATCAGCCACTCTGTGCCTACTGCAAACCAATGGACACATTCAGAGATCAACAGTTGAGAAGCAGCATTCTGACCAATCACCAAAATGGCCATTCTTTTCCCTTTTGTACTGCTTTTCAGAATATGAGACTTTCACCAGATTTTCTTCATCAGCTCAAAATAATCTGTTTATTATACAACAAATCTTATCTTTAAAAACCTCAAAATTGGTTACAAATTGCACTCCAGAATTATTGTGCCCAGTTCTGGTCACCCTGTTATCGGAGAATATTATTAAGTTGGAGAGGGTTCAGAAGAGATTTACCACAATGTTACTGGGAATGGAGGGCTTGAATTATAAGGAGAGGCTGGACAGGCTGGGACATTTTTCATTCCATAGCGAAATGAAATAGAGGGATATGGTCCCCGGAAGGGTAGGGGGTTTTAGTTGTGACAGGCAGCATGTCGGTGCAGGCTTGGAGGGCCAAAGAGCCTGTTCCTGTGCTGTAATTTTCTTTGTTCTTTGTTTGTTCTTTGAAATCCCCTTTTAATTCCAAAATAGACACACAACAGAAAAGGCAAAGCCTGTTGATTTTCTTTATCAGCAGGTGATCACAGCTTACATTAAACTGTTGACCTCATTTCCAAGACAGTGGATGGGGTTCTCTTCAATTTTTTGTAGCTCCAAGTATCCAAGCAGTTCAATTTCTTCCAGTTTTCCTATAGTCCATAGATATAAATATGTATTCAAACCCAATTCCAAACAGTCAAATCATAGTTCAAGATAACAAGCATGGGGCTGGATGAACACAGCAGGTCAAGCAGCATCATAGGAGCAGGAAAACTTGACGTTTCGGGCCTAAACCCTTCTCCAGCATCTGCAGTACCTTTTATCTCTGATACAATTTTACCCCAAATCATAGTTCAATATTTGGTACTGGGTTAGAATAGTACTGGGGCACACATCTATCCATTGTTTATTCATTGAGGTAATTAAATTGTTTACTGCCTCAGCCTTTAGCGTTGGATAGCTTTCATTCAATCAGGTGGACCATTGCTAAGGGGCTTCTTTTTACCCTTGGAAATGTTGATTGAATTTCAAAAGTTTTCTTGTGATTTCTTATATTATTATTGTATGTACAAATTGGCGACAATTTATTGGATGTAGACATTGCTGACAAAGCCAACATTGTTTGCTATTTGTTTGTCCATTTGTCCTTGGGAAGCTGATGCTGAGTTGTCTTATTGAAGAGCCATGTTGTGTGGGTACATCCACATAGTTGTTAGATTGGGAATCTCTGAATGATAAAGGAATGGTGAGATATCTCCCAGTGAGAACGGTGTGTGATTTAGAAGGGATCTTTTGAGGTGGTAGTTTTTACCAAGTACTTGCTGCCTTTGTTTCTCTAAGTATAAGACGTCATGGCTTTGGAAGGTGCTGTCAAAGCAGCCTTAGGGAGTTGTTGCAATGCATCTTTCAGATTGCACACATTTCCGTAACGGGGTGCTGGTGACAAAGTGAAGGAATATTTATGGTGGCGGATGACATACCAGTTAAGCTGACCGCTTTGCCCTGGATAGAGTCACTCAAAAACTGCACGTCATTAAACATAATTAAACTACAATTAACATATCCTTTTCTCTCTTGTTGAAAAGCAAATTAAAGTTTGCACATGAAACTAAAATTTAAAAATACTTTTAAAATCCTTCTGATCTACTGGAAGCATTGCAAGGTGAAGTGCTTTAAGTCCACACCCAACAACAGAACCACATCAGGGAGGGGATCCAACTTGGACCCCGGAATTTTATGGGAGGCATTGTATTTTCTAACGTGCCCATGGCAGCTGGTAAAATCTGGGATGTTCGCCATGCAGATAAGTATGCAATTGCTTCGTACAACCACTGGATGGCAGTTGATGAACGTGTTGCCTCTCAGCAGGATTTAGTGAATTTTATGCAGTTTTGCCTGCAAGTATCTTTCCTCACTACAGCATAATTTGTATGGCTATCATGTTCCTGATGCCACTTTTCCAACTGGCTGCGCTCTGATATTAAGCATCAATGATGCTTTCCCTCAGGGTCCCAGACACAATCTCCTGTAGGCCCTGCTCCGCTGAATGTGGGGAAGATCAAAAACCCAATAAGGTTAACAGGGCCTGCTAGGCAGAAAGGACCATGAATGTTTGAGGGGTCACCTAGACTGAGAGGCTGTGAATCCTCCCTGTGTTGCCTTCCATCCTCCTCCAGATCACAAATGTGCAATCAAAATGGAAAATGCCTTCTTCTATCCCCAGAGTGGATGGAGTAAGTGGTTCTTCTTGTTTCTGAGGGAGGAGACTCCACTTTTGTGAGATATGAATAAATGGCAATAAAATTAAAGAGACACCCACATGGTACAGGTGAAAGACATCTGTTATCACATTGTTCTGGATGGGTCCTTATGCACTGATTCACTGTATCAGCTAAAACTCCTGACCAGAGGTAATCTTGACCACGTCACTCAACGTTACAATTTGGTCCTAGTAATGGCTGGAAAGCACAAGCAATATCAGGCAGGTTGTGAGGTTTCACCTGAGTTCCACAATTCACAAACACATTTCAAAGTTTTCAAGTCTGCACAAGGTCCAAGAGCTGCTCACTTCACATTTTGGACCATAAAGTATCTGCACCACTATCCAAGCGGAGCTTGCGGAGGGATTTTCTCATTGCTTTTGGCATATTTATAATCTCCCATGGTGTGCACAGCAAAAGGCTTGGGCTGTGGACACCTAGATCGGGTCAACAGCGTGCAAGGCCCATGTGGACCCATCCCACTGGCTGCCTTGTTGGAGGACCTCCATCTCCCAATGTTTCAGGGTTGTTCAGGTGGCCCAATGAGCCGAGGAGTGGCAGATGGAGTTTAATTTGGATAAATGTGAGGTGTTGCACCTTTGTAAGGTCCTGGGGAGTATTGCTGTACAAAGAGACCTTGGAGTGCAAATGCATATCCCTTGAAAGTGGAATCGCAGGTAGACAGAGTGGTGAAGGTAGTGTTTGGTATGCTTGCCTTCATTGGCAGTGCATTGAGTATAGGAGTTGGGGCGTCATGTTGTGGCTGTACTGGACTGTACTAGTTAGGCCACTTTTGGAATACTGCGTAAAATCCTGGTTGCCCTGCTGTGGAAGGATGTTGTTAAACTTGAAGGGTGCAGAAAAGATTTACAAGGATGTTGCCAGAGTTGGAGGGTTTGAGCTATAGGGAGAGGCTGAATAGGCTGGGGCTTTTTACTCTGTAACATTTGTGGCTGAGGGGTGACTTTACAGAAGTTTCTAAAATCAAGGGGCATGGATAGGGTGAATAGCAAAGGTCTTTTTCCCAGTTTGGGGGAGTCCAAAACTAGAGGGCATAGGTTTAATGTGAGAGGAGAAAGATTTAAGAAGGACCTGAGGGAAACCTTTTCACACAGAGGTTGGTGTGTATATAGAATGAGTTGCCAGAGGAGGTGGTGGGAGTGGGTACAATTACAACATTTAAAAGGCATCTGGATGCATATATATGAATAGGAAGGGTTTAGTGGGATATGAGCCAAATGCTGGTAAATGGAACTAGTCAGATTGGGATGTCTGGTTGGTGTGGACAAGTTGGACTGAAGAATCTGCTTCTGTGCTGTGTGGCTCTATGAGTCTATGATTCTGTTCGAATATTATTAGTGTGTGCTGTGACTGCTGAACAGTCACATTATTGAGGAGCTGCTTTGTTTCTGATATTATTCACATTGACTTATTGGAAACATCCCCAAAGCAGTGATCATCTCTGTAGGCACTACACCAAGCTGCTGCATAAATGGATGTATAGCTACCTCCTCCTATGGGGTTTAAAGTCATAGGTGTCCTCATGAAGTGGTAAAGATGCAGGAGAGTCACAGTCGCTCAAGCTCCATGGAAAAGTATCCGGATGAGAGAGAGGGGCAATGGCTATGTACTCTGTGCAAAGGTGGCAGTCACAATGGTCATGGCCAACATATCTGCAATGCACTGAGACCAAGTAGGAACACAAAGTGTCTCCTTCTCATTGGGTTTCCATGCAGCTCATGTTGGGGCAATACTATGCAGAAAGAGGATGCTGCTTAATCCTGGCAATCTCTGCTCTGGACAACTGTAGAGTCTCCCATGGACATGTGAATGGGTGATGAGAGCTGTAGCATTGCACCAAATAAGAAAATGAGGACAATTCTCACTTGGTGCAGAACCTTCAGCATCTGACAATCATTGTCTAAAGCAATGCAAACAGGACTTCTTTGTGAACCTCATTCAATAGAACCTGAAATTATCTTTCACTGACTGTAAATATTTTGATGTTGTTGAGGCCAGGATCCCTTGTATAATCCCAACTGCAAGGCCAGCTGAATGCTTTGATCCTCCTCTGCTGTTCACACTCTTTAATAAAAGTTAAGGCTACAAATGGATGGAAACCTTCACGAGATCTGATGCTCCTTTGGTCAATCCAGATAAAGTTTCATGTTAGTGTGCACGCAATGGAAAGGATAGTTATCATTTAGACAGGGTTAAAACAACACCTGGCACTGAGGATATCCAGATTTTTTAACTTAATTCTTGTAGTTACAACTAAAATGGCAATTGCTGACATAGCTGATGATGAAAAGTGAACATATTGAAAGATGGGAGAGCATCATTTCAGTGAAGTTTCACCTGGGGCCCTCTATGTGCCCTCAGGTTTTCTCTTTTCCTTTACCTCCCTCTGCAGCTAGGTGAAGTGCCAGAGTCTGCAACTGGGATGCAGCGATCCAGCCCTACATGAAACCTGTTGGACTTGGCATTTTGAGTGGTGACCTTGGACCGTTTGTGGCTGTATTCTGCGGGTCTGTCCCCAGGTTCAGGGTCACTCTCCCCAGCTTCAGCTCCCACAGGGCTGAGGGGGACAGGCAGGATGGGGGTGGAAGGCCTGGCCACCTTGGGAGTGACCTGGGAGGAAACCTCTGAGGGGCCTGTGTGTGGTTGCTCCGCTGCCTGGGTACCTCCTGGCACCATCCTGCCTCTTATAAGGAAGAGCCCTCTGGAATGAGGTCAAAGTGCCTTGTTGCCCTGTAGCATTGCCTGGAGCTGGAGCGATGAATTAAAAGACTGTGCATGCACCTGGCACACACTGAGGGTACTGGACATGACACTCCAAGGCAGTTGCCACTCTGCCCACAGTATCAGCAAGATGCTCACATACCACAGGCAGTGTGGTACGGAAAGTGTTTGTGGATTCCTCTGTCTTGAAATCAGTTTCCTGAGTATTTCCAACCTAGACCTGCCTGCTTTCCTTGAATAAAGTTTTTTATGGTCCACACCATTGGATTGTTTCCTGCCTGGTGCTGAGCAGGTGTCTATTCCCTGACAGTCCTCTGAGTCCCAATGACCTGCGGTGTGTCTTCTTCAGCAAGCTACAGAGACATGGCAGTGGTGTGCTCCTCAGAATGTGACCCTGGTTGTATTCCAGCTAATGGATGCAACCAAGGTGTCAATATCTGAGCTGTGGAGAACTCAGGAAACAGCCTTACTGGTGTTGCCTCTGAGTGATCTGTGGCTTCTTCCTTAGAAGTGGAGGAGGGACAGGTGTACTAGCAGTTTGTGTACGTGGATGCCACAGGTGTCTGCAGGAGACCAGAGGGGATTGAGTTCTGAAACACAGATGGGTGTTGAGCATTTTAAGAATTCTTTTGCACTGGTGGTAACAGAGGGGCAGTGCAGCACCTGGCAATGAATTATACTTGGTTGCCAGGAAATGGAGGTCTCAGCATCACTAAAGGAGCAGGTCCTCTCCCACCAGAGCAAAGGCCCTCTTCTCTTCCAGGGTTTGGAAACAGATGTCAGGCATATTTTGGCTCTCTCTGTCCTCCTCCTGTGGACTGTTTTCATAGATCCCTACAGTGTGGAAACAGGCCCTTCTGCTCAACAAGTCCACACCGAACCTCAGAGCATCCCACCCAGACCCACCCCCCCAACAACCCACCTAACCCACACCTCCCTGAACACTACAGGCAATTTAGCAGGGCCAATCCACCTAACCTGCACATCTTTGGACTGTGGGAGGAAACCAGAGGACCCGGAGGAAACCCACGCAGACACGGGGAGAACGTGCAAACTCCACACAGACAGACACTCAAGGCTGGAATCGAACCCGGGTCCCTGGCGCTGTGAGGCAGCAGTGCGAACCACTGAGCCACCGTGCCACCCCAGGTTTTCTCCTGGAATGAGAGATGAGGAAGCACTGAGTGTGATGAAAGGGTCTGAAGCAGCCATTATTGCTGGTGCAGGAAGTGGAAAGGTCCTGTGTGAGAGAGTAGGCAGTACAGAGGCCATGTTAGGATAGCAATCAGGGAGCTTAGGTGGGTAAGCGCGAGTCGGGGAAGATGCTGCATGTAATAGTGGGAATAGTGGAGCGTGAGCCTTGGTGGAAGCTGGGTGCTGTATCAGAGTTAGAGTCAGTGTGAGATGACAGAGGCAAGATAGTGGCACCATCACAGAGCACAGAAGATTATTAACTTTCTTTCTGCTCTGCTGGGCATTCCTCCCAACCATAGATATTGTACTGATCCAGGAAGAAATTTCAGAGCAGGCTGGTAGAATCCAAAGTTATGGCCTCCTTTGGCAGTTCTGAGGTAAGTGAATAGACATCATCTCCACTACCTCGTCCACCAGGGCCTCCAGTCCTGTCAGCAATAGTGGTTCCATCTTGCCTCTGTAGACATTTCAGAATCAATCCTTCTGAAACTGCAACCTGTGATGAGGAGCTCGTGGCTGGCAGTGCCTGAGCTGGTGTAGAGCTGTGGTTTAAATATGGTGCCAGTGGCAGGTATATCAGAAGGCCCTGGCAGTGCTTCTGCTGCTGCCTAATGTGAGATAGCACATGGATAGTGCCATCCAGGCATGGTGTATACTAAATGAGGTGAGCAGCACAAAATGTTGTGGAACGTGTTGTGGAATGTGTAAAACATGCTGGCACTCTCAGCATTTTGGGGAAAGCACAGGACAGATTCCCTGAAATTGCTCCAGGTCTGTGGAGTTACAGTTACATGGTAAATTTGCGAAACATGCCTTCTTCTCCTTAAAGCTGAAAAGGCTATCGGGGGTGCTTCAAACAATAAAGTGTTTAGATGAATAAAGAAAAGCTGTTTCCAATGGTCAGAGCCTCAATAATTGAAGTGATTCGTAAAAGAACTAAAGGCAATATGAGGAAAATCTTTTCTATGCAACAAGCAATTAGATTTTGGAATGAGATAGCACTGTGTGGAGCTGGAGGAACAGGTAGCATCAGAGCAGCAGGAAAGTTGATGTTTTGGGTCGGGACCCTTCTTCAGAAAATCTGAAAATTTTTCAATAGCTATTTAGGCTTTTAAAAAGAAATATTTGAAGAATAAATAATTGTAGGGGTAGATGGAAAGAACTAGGGAATGAAATTTGATTGCTTTTTGAAAGAGCCAGTGCAGACTTGATGAACTGAGTGACCTCCTTCTCTGACACTGGGTAGAAACTTTCCTGAGTCTGGGCACTGGTGAGTCATTCAGGAGAACAGACTGAGATCAACAGAAATGAGGTTCTTGACATCAAGGGAAAAGTAGGATTCTTGATCCAAATTTTGAACGGTGAGGCAGGAAACCAGCTCGTGAGCAGCAAATGGCCTATTTGCAACCGTTTGCATGCATTAGCATGTCCTTATTACTGAATCTCGCCTCCTTGGTGTGTACTTTCCCATTTTCCCACTTGCTAGACAGAAACTAGATGCCAACATTTCCCAACATGCAAGTCAGTGCAGGTACCTGCTTTCATCAGCTTGACACTTGCTCCTTTGGACCTCCATTTTGCTCAGTCATCACCAACATCTCAGGACACGCTCCTTGGGCAGTGACTGCCCTCATCTTCCATCCACTGATGTTGGTATTAGACATATACCAGCATCACCATATCATCATGGCACGTCTCCAACCCACTCACAAATGATCTGCATTCAAAGTGGGACTCTGGAGCACACTGGCAACTATCATTTTAATGCTGCTGCCAGGACACTCTGTGCATGGGGACAAGCAGATGTCTCATGGATTTGGCCAGATCGTGCCTCAGGCCGCCTTGTTTGCTCTGTTAGTGCCCACTCACTTTGCACCTGTGTGGATGCTCCATAACATCTCTGCCTTGCCTTTTAGTGCTTTATCTTCTCAAACACATCTTAAAGACTCAGAGTACTTCAGCCTTGTTCTGTCTTGTAGTGCAGACACAGAGCTAGGAAGCCTGTGATGATTGCCAGCAGTGATCAGTCAACAAGGTGAGCAGACTGCTAATGTCAATCTCACATCTGCACCTATGTGGCTAGCAGCTTATACAACAAACAAACTACATGTACCTCAGTCAAATAATAATGTCTCAAAGTCTGGTCATCTTCAGTAAGGGGTCTCAGTTAATGTCAGTCCAGGAGTTTGGGGTCAGCCAGTGGGCTGCTTTGGGCAGTCTGGGGTCTGCATTACCGTGTCTGGGGAGTGGGCCACAGACAGTCCTGCAGGTCCAGTGCTAACAGTCTGAGTAAATCAGGTGGTGGGCTGCACAAAGATCAGCCAGGGGTCTGCGAAATCCTCAGTCAGGGCTATATGCTCAAGTCAGTCAGGGAAATGGTTTACAGTCAGTCCTGGGGGTCAGTTCAATGAAAGACAAGGTGGGGTGTCAAGGGAGGCAAGTTGGTGAAGTGAATTCTGGGATTGGAGGCAGCATGCTGGGATACAGAAGGGGCAATAATAATGAAAGGAGGCAATTCAACATGTAAGCAGAGGAGATGACAATATTTCAAAGGGCATGGGTTACTGCTGTAAGATGGTTGGCATCACTAAGCTGTAGGGCTGGGGCTCGGGGGTAATATCAAGAGATTAATTTTGTAATTCAAAGAGATGTGTGGGAACGTATGGAAGCTCAATACTGATGGGTTTAACAGGGTATGCCAGCAAGAAAGGAACATGGATATTTGCAGAACCCCTTAATAATCTGGCAGAGCCCTGTGACCTGTGTTGAGTTCCATGTTCATGTGAATCATAAACCCACACTGGAAATGGAAAATAGTTGTCACCTAAACTGAAATAGGTGCAGTAAATGTTTCTTTTCTGACTGAACATGTAGGGTCTACTTGTGAAAGAGGTGAGGCCTTCAAAGGGGCAATTTCATTAAACAGGCACTTTCACTAAACAGGATGGTGTCATCAGTAATCATAGCACTCTTCATGTGAAATGCATGCAGTGTCCAACTTTGTGGCATAGATATCCTGGTCACAAGCAACACTGGCCATTTCATTGGTCATTACGGATTGAAGAGTGTCATCTCTACGAAGCAGAATTAACTACAGGTGACCTTAAAAGTGTTACCTGCTGGCCACAAATCATAAAGACAATTGAAGATTCCCTCTGCTGGACAAGAGCAAGGAATTCCTTTCCTCATACCCTGAACTGTAAGTATTTGTCAAATGTTCTTTTCTTTTTTGATTCATTTATGGAAAGTGGGCATCTCTCTGGGTCATTATTTATTGCCCATCCCTAGTTGCCCTTGTGGAGGTGGTGGTGAGGTGCACTCTTGCATCTCTGCAGTTTGTGTGCTATAGGTTGACCCATAATGCTGTTAGAGAGGGAATTACAGGGATTTTCCCCCAGAGACAGTGAAGGAAAGGCAAAATATTTCCAGGTCAGGATAGTGGTGGCTTGGATTGGAACTTGAAGATGGTGATGTTCCTATGTATCTGCTGTCATTGCCCTTTTTGTTGTTGTGGGCTTGGAAGGTGTTGTCTGAGGATCTTTAAGGAATTTCTGCAGTGTGTCTTGTAGATGGTACACACTGCTGCTACTAAGCATTAATGGTGGAGTGAGTGAATATTTGTAGATGTAGTGCCAATCAAGTGGGCTGCTTTGTCTTGGATGGTGTCAAGCTTCTTGAATGGTGCTGGAGCTGCACTCATCCAGGCAAGTGAGGAGCATTTCAGCATACTCCTGACTTGAGACCTTGTAGATGATAGACAGGCTTTAGGCAGACAAGAAGTGGGTTACTTGCTACAGGATTCCTCACAACTTATCTTGTAGCATGGTATTTAAATGGCCAGTTCAGTTCACTTTCTGGTCAATGGTTATATGTAATGCTGCCCTCCTTGTATATGTGTGTGGGGGTTGGGGGGAGCAAGCTATCGGTAATTATGCAGCACTTGCAATCTCCTACTCTATCTGAGAGATAGAGCTTGTGCTGCATCCATTGGAATGATGTCCCTCTGCGGCATAGATCTTACAGCTGTTCCAGGGTTTTCAGGCTTAGTTAAAGGTTTGTATTGTTTTAATACAGTTGTTATAGTTCACGAATACAAGATTTTTATATTCAGCTTCTTTGATTAACATTAAAAAACAAACACAACAAAATCCATACACAGTGGGTGGTTCGCATCTGCAAAGAACTTCCTGAGGAAGTGGTGTATATGGTACAATTACAATGTTTAAAAGACATTTGGATGGATATGGGCCAGGAGCAGGCACGTGGTAATAGTTTGGCTTGGAATTATCTTTGGCATGGAACGGTTGGGCCGAAGGGTCTGTTTCTGTGCTGTATGACTCTATGTTAATGGTCCATGTGGAGGCATTCCATGATTTTCCTTATTGGAGTTCTGTATCTCACTATATGAAGGAGTATGTGAAATTATCAAGGGCTAGATGTCTTGGATACCCACAAGGATGGCTACTAGAAGGCAAGGTCTACCCTCTGCAACCATTGTTGATGGCTCCATGACCAATTCCCTGATTAAGCCTGAATAGAGGCCTTTGTCAAGCAGCGCCTTCATGGAGCAGTCAAAAGTCCTCCTCAAGGTGAGGTTCCAGTGTTTGGATTGGACTAGGATGATCTTGCATTGCACTTCAGCAAAGTTTGCTGCATAAATCCTAGCAGCTACAGCCAGCAAAAAGGGGATGTGATCGAGATTGGAGCGGGGAAAGTGTCCTTCTGAGGAGGAAGATGAGGACTGTGAGCAGGAGAAACATTACCTTCAACATGTTAGAATGGTGCAACATTAGGCCCAGCAAACCAGCCACTTCTACTTCCAATTGATGTAAATTGGTTGCAGTTTGCACTCAATGACTGTAAATTTGTTGCATTTGAAAAGGAAGCAGTAAATTTGTTGCATTTGAAAAGCAAGCAGTTACTGTTTGTTCACAGAAGCAAATGGAACTTTTGTTTGCTTCTTTGTGAGGTTACGCTGGTTATCAGGGAAAGAGTTCTCAAATGGGATGCTGCTAAGATGAATAACTTGTATAGTTTGGTCCTTAAATAGCAACACATTTACAAATTTGCACTTGTATTAATAAAGTGTCAGCTGTGCCACCTTTGTACACGTACCCCCTGTTTTGTGCATAGTGAGGGGCAAGTTCTGGTTGGCAGCACTTGACTGGATGCATGGCTGGGCTTTTAAAAAAGTAAATAAAAATCGAATGAATTGTGGATGCTGTAAATCAGAAACAAAAACAGAAATTGCTGGAAAAGCCGAGCAGGTCTGGCAGCATCTGTGAAGGGAAATTAGCGTTGAAAGGTCACCGGACCTGAAATGTTAACTCTGATTTCTGTTTTTGCTTTTAAAATGGCGTCAGTGCTGGGAATCACAGGTGTGGCAGGGACTTTTGTGTCTGGTGAAAGGGATGACAGGACAATGAGGTGCCATTATAGAGTGGTGTTTAGGTAAAGAGGCGAATTTCAGAGAATGGTGTGAGTATATTTACTAGCGCTCAGAATCCCTCCATGTAACTCACCAAAACTGACACTTAAGTTCATTTCTGTTAAAATTCAGCATACACTAGTCTACAAACCTCAGTCTTACCAGAAATTGGGTGAATGTTATTTTTTACACATTTCATGAAAGGTTTCTCTGAAAGGTCCAGTGAGTTTTTTGCGCCAGTCTCAAACTCACCTTATTACCTGTACACTAACATTGTATTGTATTCTACCCCTTACTTGCGACACATTGCAGGTACCAGTGGAATCAGCATGGTGTCACCATCCAAGAAGTCAGTCCCACAGATATTTACTTGTCTATCACTGACAAAGAAAACACAGACTCCTCAGATGAAGCATCAGCATAACTATTTCTGCAACAGCCCAGATATTGACACCTAGGTGGGCATTTAGCTGGATTGGAATCGAGAGCACCTGCTGGTGGGCATGTCATTGCTACTATTCTGATGCTGGTCAAGGTAGGAACACCTTGGGCTGCCGGCATTTGAAAGATTACCGGAGACCAAGACCTGCTCAGTCCCAGACAGAAGAGGGCCCCATTGTGTCAGCAATTACGAATTTTATTAAAATGCACAAGTAGGCACAGAAGCAAAACCTACAGGTTTTTCTATGGCATTGAGGCAACTGACAAAGGTTGCAGGACTGCACCAATGCTATTGGCACCATGTTATCTCTGGCATAATAATACCTGCCTGGCTGCATGGAAAGATTGTCAGTTGTCATGGTGAGCCAGGTCCAGCAGTCTGAGTCTGCTGGATAAATACAGACCTCTAGCCAATGGAAAGGTGACCGAGAGATGAGGAACTTTGACCTCACTCCAAATGCTTATTTCTCACATAAAGATGGGGTGATGTCCAGTGGGCACCCAGACAGTGGAGGAACCACATGCAGGCCTGCCCAGAAGTCTCTTAGGGCACTGTCTGTCACCCTCAGGCCTGTGGAAGCTCAAGATGAGGAGGGTGCACCTGCCTCTGGTCAGTCACTCGTGGTCTGTCTGGGCCATATAGCCAGAAACACCCAGGGGTTGTTCAACCAAAACTCCAAGGCTAATGGACTCTGCTTTAGGGAAGACTCCTTGCCCAACTGCAGACCTCAGGAATGTACCAAGTGGGAAGGCAAAGAAAGATGAAGACCTTCTGAGGGTGCTAAGGTGACATTTAATTATAAACACATTATCACATTTGTTAATTTTTTTTTTAATCATCAGGTCTGTCATCTATCCACAGTTGCAACCACAAGACTGAAGGTGCAGAGCCTAGTCATCATTGGTGCTACACAATATCATATGGTCCAAGCTGTGAAGTGAGCAACTCCTGCACCGTTTGCAGGCTAGAGGAACTTGGAGAATGATTGCACCTTTGTTAACTATGGTGATTGTTTCCAGGCTGCAAAACATTGCTTGTGCATCACAGTCATAAATGGGATTGTTACGTTTTGCTGCATGATGTGGACAAAAATGCTTGGGGCCAGGATTTGTCGTTCATACAGAAAGTTACTGCCTACAGTTCACATACAGCATGTAATGTCGTGGGTGCCTTTCATTTGTACTGTATACTGAGTGTCTGTGTAATGCTCCAGCTCTTTGAATGAATGCCTCACATCACTTGAAAGTGAAGCCTTTTCCTCACAGAAGGAAACATGATAGGAAGAAACATTTGTCATTCCACACGCAGTGAGTCTTAGGGTCAGCATCTTACAGAAAGAACTACAGCTGCTGTAAATCAGAAACCATAACAGACGTTGCTGGAAAAACTCAGCAGGTCTGAGGAAGGGTCACTGGACCTGAAATGTTAACGCTGATTTCTCTTCACAGATGTTGCCAGATCTGTTGAGTTTTTCCAGCAACTTCTGTTTTTGTTCCAGCGTCTTACCCTTGGTGAAACCCCAAATGTATACATTCGCTTCTTGGTAGCCCTCTTCAGCAGCTTGAAACCTATGTTCCCATCCAACTCATGATCTAAATCTTCCTGTCCCCACTTTACCTACACTCTCCCCCAGCCCACCAGCTCGAGGCAGATTGAGTCAATACGCCTGACATAGTGGTGCACTGTTCCCATATCAAAACCAGGGTATTTCCAATTTTCAATGACCTGCTTTGATCCTTTACCATTAGTGTTCTACCACATGCCCCACACCCTGGACTGCAGAGCTTAAGGATGCCCTCACTCTGGCAATGCAAAATAGTGGATTTGACCATAGAATCCTTACAGTGTGGAAAGAGGCCATTCAGCCCATTGAGTCTACATTGAGCCTCCAAACAGCACCCAACCCAGACCCCTACCCTATTCCCATAATCCAAAATTTACCATGGTTAATCCATCTAGCCTATACATGCTTGGGCACTACAGACAACTTAGGATGGCCAATACAACTAACCTGCACATCTTTTAGACTGACAGGAAACTGGAAACCCACAAAGGGAGAACACACAAATCCCACACACAGGCAGTCAACCGAGGCTGGAATCAAATCTAGGTCCCTGGTGCTGTGAACCATCATGCCACTCTTGCTCAAACCCCTCAGTTGATCATAGAATCCCTACAGTGTGGAAACAGGCCCTTTGGCCCAACAAGTCCACACCGAACCTCAGAGCATCCCACCCAGACCCATCCCCCTATAACCCACCTAATCTACACCTCCCTGAATACTACAGGCAATTTAGCATGGCCAATCCACCCAACCTGCACATTTTTGGACTGTCGGACTAAACCGGAGCACCTGGAGGAAATCCACGCAGACATGGGGAGAACGTGCAAACTCCACACAGACAGTCGCCCAAGGCTGGAATCAAACTCAGGTTCCTGGCGCTGTGAGGTAGCAGTGCTAACCACTGTGCCACTGCACTGCCCATAATATTTGGGCTGTTCTGGATTTACTGTGTCAGGATCCCGCGATTGAAAAGTGCCTCCCTTGCCTTGTGTGATGGCTACTCCACTTAGATTTTGAGACACAGATATCTTCCTGATTTACATGCAATCTGTTTGCCACATATGCAGTTGGCACATGGTGCGGGTATGTGAATGGCATACCATAGCGATGCACAATAACATGTCCATCCCCTTGGCTGATCACTGCCGACAAGCATGACAAGCTGCCTTGTTTTGTATCTGCAGCAAAAGACAAGACAGTAGTTCTGTAGTTCTTTAAACTCCATCTGAGGAAGAAAAGCCACCAAAAGGTAACCCAGTTCCTTTCCCTTGCAGCAAGTGCTACTGCTCTGCTTGGCTTCATGTCCTCTCCCATCCTTTGACCTGATCAAAATGCCCGTGATCAAACATTCCTTTTCTTCTCTTGATTCCCATCAATGTCACAGTACTGTTTTTCAATGAAATTCTGAAATTCTCTGCTTGAATGTTTAAAATTTTGACAAATTGTCCAAGATAAAGTTTCTCAGTATGTTTCCAATGTTCTCTTTACAACTCTAGAAGAAATGATTATGAAATGACCGATAGCCCTTTAAGTAATGCTTGAAATTATAACAACATGTTTACTCCAAAACAACTGGCTGCCATTAGGAATAGACCTTTTTTATCTTTCTTCTATACTACCACTGCACAGCAGTATTGCTTATTTTTCCCCACAGCACCCATGGTGTGTGTAAGTGCTGTGACTCAGTGAAGGCAGCAAAGCCCGATAAGGGCAATGCTTATGTGAAGAAAGTGAAGGAGGAATATAGGGATTAAATCAAAATACAATTGGAGGGGAAATAAAGCACTCCATCTCCTACAGTGCCCACCTCTCCCTAAAGGCATTGAGAATATTAGTAGACACAACATGCTCCCTCTCCAACGACACCTGGGCTTGAAAATAACCAGAGAAGGGAGCAGGCAGTCGGCAGAAATGACTCCCTCCACGGCCCGCTGCCTGGACCTGTTTATAGCCAGCGTGGCCAGACCCAGGAGTAAACCAATGAGGAGGAGCTCAGATCTGCCTGCACCCCTCCACACTGGGTCCCCTAAGATCAGGAGTGTGAGGTGAAGTGCAACCAAAAAGATGATAATGGATTCTTCAGGCAACTAAAAATGGAGTACAAATGCCCACAACCAATAAAAGAGTAGGATTTAGTTTAAGTGCTAGGCATCAAATGTGAGCTGCATCTTAATTGTAATTGAGCAGTCAAATACATAGAAATGTAGAAATTAGGAACAGGAGCAGACCGTTGGCCTTTTCAGCCTGTTTTGCCATTCAATAGGATCTTGGCTGTTCATCCAAATAATGTTCCTAGTTTCACCACATACCCTTTGATCCGTCTAGCATTAAGAACTAGATTTAACTCTTCCTTGTAAATTTGTAATAGGTTAAATGCTTAACTATTTAATAGGCCTCTAGTTGGCCTTTCTGAGTACTGTCTTAAGCTTCTTTAACAGGGTGGTTTATTGCGCTAAATGTGAGCTCAACCAATGTTTCGACTTAAGACATCCAATTTGACATCTCTCTACTTCTTCAATATCTAAAGTATTTAGTGAGAATCACCCTATTATATATTACTGTTCAAAAACTATCCTACATACAGTTGCTCTTTGGCAGACTAAATGATCAGATGATCTGATGAACGTGTAATAAAAAGCAAACAAAGGTACCAAGTTAACCAGTAAAACATTTTATAATATGCTGTTAATTACACAGAAGTAAATTAAATACTGTACAATATATCAAGAAATTGATTCTAGAATTGATATACATCTGACATACTTGTTATATTAAATAGACTCTGAATGTAAAATAGGCCATCACATAAAAACAATACAATTTTTAAAGCAGGAATTGAAAAGATAATGCCTAACCTAGGTGGTTCTGTTTTTCATCATTACTCTTAATGGCATATAGAAAAACAGTTATCCAGTTTTGTAGTAATATTTTTCATGCCTGTGTACTGCCTGGTTGAGCCAAGAGAAGGCAATGTTGGAAAGCAAAACATTCAATTGCTTGCTCCCATTGATATTTCAAAATTTAACCACACGACAATCAGCAGAAAAAGTAAACGCTCATGCTAGATTTTCAACCGACTGACCATAGAAATATGGAGAATCTAACCAAATATCCATGGCCAAGAGGTGAATTTTCCTGTAACCAGCCTTTTTTTAAATAAAACAGAGCTTTAGAATGTTAAGTCATGAAAAATCCACTGCTTCTTAATTCCAAGCTTCTCAATGCAACCAGAACTCTTGTATATGAAATATCATTACATGATAATGATGATGTTGCTGAGAAAGTATCCAGCTGTGTAATACTGTAAAATCATTTGACTCAAAATTTCAGTTTTTAAAACACACAACTAAAAATATTAGTATGTGAAAGCTGTAGTCCCTTAGTCCTCCAAATATTACTTTATACAATCAAAATATATTCATAGCAGTGAAGTTACTTCTAGCGATGAACTTTACTTTGTAATTAAACTGGCAGGCAGGACAAATTCACTGCAGTTTGCAAATGAAGTATATCTTTGTAATAATATTACTGGAAAAATTATAATTTAATAATGCCATTTTCAATTAATAATTTTACTTTTTTGCTTTTATAATTTTATTTTATATAATTTTATTCCATATAAGGTCAAGCAAAGTATAAATCTACTTCCAAGGTGAGAAGCGCTTTGCCTGCAGGTTCTGCTAATGCTGCTCTATTTCCATTTGATTGGCTGTTTCAAAAGTGACAGAGTTTGATTCTCTTATGATTATGTAATTATATTTTATAACAAACTTCTGAGAAGGCAAGATAAATAAATACACTCGATGTAGTTCTGGTATAACTAAATGCAATACACATTGCACTGACAATGCAGTCAGAGGAGAAAGGCGGGTATATTTGACTCAGTTAAATTTTCATTTTTCATACTTCTATGGCCTGTGGGAGATAATCCAATAAGTACTCTAGTTGAGATAAGTATATGCTCACTGCTGCAATTAAATGGCATCAATTCATATTTAAGATACACATTTTCATTCTTTATACAATGTTATTTCGTCAGTACAGGAAGCTGTTATTTTACATTAATAACAAAATATTATGCACAGATCAAATTCTCAGTTTCTAGGTACACACTATTTGATTAAAATGCCGGATTGAGAAAGCTGGACGCTTACTATAGAAGTTAGACATTTGTTTTTCAACTTAAACTACAAAGAATAATTTAATTAATGTATTATTAAAATGTGGTGTTTGAAGACTTTTAAGTATAATTTTGGCTCTGTCTAACAGTTCTTTCAAATATTATTAGCTTAAATGCAACTTATAAAGTTTCTAAAATAATGCAAGGAACTAAATCACATAAATCATAAAGCAGAATATTTAATGCTCACAAATTAATGTAGAAAGTATGACATTCAGGCTATATGAAGTGACCAAACAGCTAAGGCGAGAGTTGGGGAGAATGATTGGTTTCTGTCTCCCAAACACACATATCCTCTTCCTTTTGAAAGTGATCCTGGTTACATGCCACATCTACTAGAAGATGAAGATCTAGAAGAAAAAATCTTTATCATTAAATTGTTTAGAAGTCTTGATATATGCTCATTGTAGCAATACTTATACTACTTTATTTGCATTAAGTTTACAGAAATTCACACTTGGTTACATATTGCCAGAGCTGTAATTTTTACTTGCATCAAATTTTGACAGTTTTACACTGACCAGTTGTGTCTAGGAATGGGTGGGACAAAGGAACATTTGGGTGGGTTGTGGGGATTATGTTGGGTTGGGTCTAGCATGGAGATGGCAAAGAAACTTACTGGCTAGCAGAATATCTAGGTGATTACATTTTAAAACTTGCTTTAGAAAGTATTTCTTGATACACTTAAGAGTGCTAACAATGAAGTTTGATTAGCACAACTGAAAAGCTGAACACAAAGTATAAGCATTTTAGTCATAGTCTGAATCTACTGCCAGTAAGTAACCCAATAAACTATTGCTCAAAAGAGAAACATTTTGTCAAAGCTTTTCATCTTGAAATTATCAGGTCAACTTTCAAGAAATATCAATCTGAAGGTGAAAACAAACTAAGTCTAATACGTGAGAGGGAAGTGCTGATTGATTCCAAGTCAATCCTGAGAAAGTACAAGCTGATGATCTCATGAAACTGCATGGTGTCGTTTGTCCAGGTGACCTCAATCAGTTTGCCTATTGCTCCTTTATCCTCAGGGTTGATCTGAGCCAGGGCAAGGCAGGTGGCAGTTTTTTAACGCCCAAGCCTGACTTGGTCTTTTGACAATAATGGAAGGAACCTCCATCTTCCAGCAGAGAGCAAGCAGAAACAATGGAATCAATGTCATGTGCAACAATCACCAGCTGAGCCTTCTTACGCTCCATTAGAGTGGTAAGTGTTCACAGCTGCTCGGAGAACTGTTGGCTTCTTTGGGGTGTCTGCCTTCCAGCTGTCTTTATACAGTGCTTGGACATTCCAGCTTAGTCTCAGGCCTGTATTTATGGGCCAGCTTGTAGAGCTGGGTGGCCGCCTGCCTGTTCAGGGCATGACTGAACTGGTTAATTGCTGGAGGCACCTTCTCGATACTTGTACAGAATGGCCTTTTGATGCTGAAGTTGCACATACTGACGCTATTTCACAATCGTGTCAGATCCCTCTTGGGTTGAATATCCTGACCAATCCCAAAGTTTTGAGTCTCTTCTCGAACAGAGGTTTCACGACCTTTTTCATCGCATGTTTCCTTACAATAGAAGAGGGTAGGACCACCTTCTTCTTGGCTTTCTTTTCTTTTGGCATGGCAATAGTGTGTTACTGTTCCTGTGCCCAAGATTCAGCTTCATTGTTTAGAACCTCCTCAAAGAAATGTAAATAAGCAAAATTAGCAGAACTTTTCAAATCATCCTGGGAGAAATTGATTTATCGACTCATTGATTTACACTGAATAGAATGTGCATTTAAAATTCTGTGATCTCTTGCACTGGACACGGCAATCTTTGATGAATTACAGTGAACAGCCAGTAGAATTGAGCAGAAACTGCATGCTGGAATATATATTTCCTCCACAGCAAATTTATGTTGGTAAGGTCACAGCTCACATGTGATATTCCCCTCTCTACGGTGTGACCTGAACCCAGTTAGGTGGAGAAAATGGTCAAGGCTCACAACTTTTCTTGCAGGAGTATACTGTGATGTTTTAACAAACATCAGTATGATGCACCCATTTTAACTGAAATCAGCAATTACAAATGAACTGACAAACATCAATACCACACTCCTTCCCTTAAATTATTCACAATTTAACTCTCTCAAGTTCCTAAGAGCTCTATTACATCCAATGCTATCACTAATTGTCAGCTGCTGCTTTCCCCTTGATCATTTTGGCAGCTCTCTACTACACTACTGAAAAGCTTGTTTCTTAAAAGTTCAAAAATCATGCCCATATATGGCCTTCTATCAACAATTCATTTGCCTAACTTTCTTTCTGTCTGGGCTCCATCTCTACCTATCCACTCACTCCTTGCCCCTTGCCCTCTACCATCAGCGTACACACCACTGTTGCCTAGCTAATATCATTTTTGATGAAGGGTCACTGGCCTCAAAACGTTAACTCTGCTTTTTCTCTACAGATACTGCCAAACCTACTGAGTTTCCCCAGAATTTTTTTAATGTAGCTCCTTAAGAAAACCTGATGTTTCCCATCAAAATGATTGACAAGTATTAAGAGTATCAGGTGCAAGGATAAGAGAAAAAAATGTTTTACCATGTCCACGGACAATTTCCCCACTTGATCTTTTGATGATTAAAAATCCTGCTTAAACATAGGCTTATAATTAAGACATTTGTGAGGCTAATAGAAATTAAATGTGAGGTGTTGCATTTTGGTAGGGCAAATCAGGGCAGGACTTATACACTTAATGGTAAGGTCCTGGAGAGTGTTGCCAAACAAAGAAACCTCGGGGTGCAGGTTCATAGTTCCTTGAAAGCGGAGTCGTAGGTAGACAGGGTAGTGAAGAAAGCGTTTGGTACATTTGCCTTTATTAGTGAGTGCATTGAGTATAGGAGTTGGAGGTCAAGTTGCAGCTGCACAGGACATTGGTTAGGCCACTTTTGGAATACTGCGTTCAATTCTGGTCTCCCTGCCATAGTAAAGATGTTGTGCAACTTGAAAGGGTTCAGAAAAGATTTACAAGGATGTTGCCAGGGCTGGAGGGTATGAGCTTTAGAGAGAGGCTGAACAGGCTGGGGCTATTTTCCCTGGAGTGTTTATAGGATGAGGGGTGACCTTTTAGAAGTTTATAAAATCATGAAGGGTATGGATAGGGTGAATAGTCAAAGTCTTTTCCCAGGGTAGGGGAATCCAAAGCCAAAGGGCATAGGTTTAAGGTGAGAGGGGAAAGATTTAAATTGGACCTAAGGGGAAATTTTTTCTTGCAGCAGGTGGTGTGCATATGGAATGAGCTGTCGGAGGAGGTGGTGGAGGCTGGTATAATTAAACATTTAAAAGGCATCTAGATGGCTATATAAATAGGAAGGATTTAGAGCGATATGGGCCAAATGCGGGCAAATGGGACTAGGTTAATGTAGAATATCTGGTTGGCATGGGCGAGTTGGACTGAAGGGTCTGTTTCCATGCCGTTCATCTCTGTGACTCCAGTGAGAATTCTGAAAGATGTAACATGTGATATAAGAAGGACGACCTATGTCTATCGTAACTCTCCCACTGGCACATGACTTTATCAAAGTGACTGAAATAAATCAAAAGTTATTGGACAAAATCTAATAATTTCCATCTTCAATTTTGTTGACGAGGCTAAAGATGACTGCAACCAATAGGTGGATAAAAATTTACATAAAAATTTTGGGGAAAAATGTGTGGGACCTAGAACATCAAAAATTTTGAAACAACTGAGACACGAATATCATTGTCTTGAATCCAGGAACTTACAGTCCATTCAGGAACACTCTATGGAAATTAATCATGCTGCAATTAATGATATGGTACACAAAATCACACATATCTTCAGTGCACTTCTTGTACATGTCATTCTTAATATAAAGGGATTTTTTAAAAATAGGGAAAGTAGAACACAAAGGAGATATAAATGAAGGTAAAGAAGTGAAAAAAATGTGCTTATGATGAGAGTCAATAGAAAATAAGGAATAAGAATATCAAAGGTTCACAGGATTTGTGATAAAGCAAAGAGAAACTACGAGAAAATTCTAGTGGCCAATATAAAGAGGTGTTCCAAAAGTCTTCTGTGGGCATTTATAGTAAAAGGAGGAGTAGGGGCAATTAGGGATGAGAAAATGGACTAACATTTGGAGGCAGGTGGCATAGCTGAGGTGGTAAACGAATGCTTTGCATCTGTCTCTACTAAAGATAGAAATGCTACCCAGGCCATGGTGTCAGCAAAACGAACTCAATCAGTAGAAGTGTTCAAAATTGATAGTGCAGAAGTGTTGGATGGACTGTTGGTACTAAAAGTTGACAAAGCGCTTGGACCAGATGAGCTGGGCATCAAGGATTTTGAAGGAAGTGAGAATGTAAATTACAGAGGCACTGGCCACAATCTTTCAATCTTCCCTAGTCTTGGAGAGGTGACAGAGACTGGAAAATTGAAAACATTACAACCTTGTTTAAGAAAGATTGTAAGGATTAGCCCAGTAACTTCAGTAGTGGGGAAGCTTCTAGAGACAATTATTCAAGACAGAATTAGCAGTGACATGGGAAAAGGAGTGTTGATTAGGAAGAATTTGTTCCAGCTTGCTACATGAATTCCATGGGATTTTGTTTTCTTTTAACCAATCTGCTTAGTGGGATCTTGTGACTAGTTTTTATCAAATCCATGTCACCACATCAACTGCACTGCCTTCATCAATCTTCCTTGTTGCTTCTAAAAAAAAAATTCAATCATGTTGGGCAGACACAATCTTCCCTTAACAGAGGACTTGAGACAGTGAATGTAGAACCATTATTTAAGAAGGGTGATAGGAATAAACAAGGGAACTACTGTCCAATGAGACTAACACCAGAAGTAGGGAACCAAATCTGAGGGATGGAATTAATCTCCACTTGGACAGACAAGCATTAATCAAGGATCATCAGCATGGCTTTGTCAGGGGGTGCTCATGTCTAACAAATTTGGTGAAATTTTTGAGGAGGTAACCAGGTGCGTGAATGAAGGTAATTCAGTTGATCTAGTCTACGTGGAGTTCACGTGGTCTATGTGGCTTTTGACAAGGTCTTGCATTTGAGACTGGTCAAGAAAATAAGAGCTTGTGGGATACAGGGCAATTTGGCAAATTAGATCCAAAACGTGCTTCATGGCAGGAGGTGGAGTGTGATGGTGTAAAGTTATTTTGTGATTGGAAGCCTATGTCTGGTGGCATTCTACTGGGTTCAGTGCCGGGTTCGTTGTTGTTTGATGTGTACATTAATGATCTAGATACAAATTCAAGAGGCTTGGTCAGTATGTTCGCTGATGATACAAAAATTGGTGGTGTAATAAATAGCAAGGAGGAAAGTCTTAGACTACAGGACAATATGGATGGGCTGCTCTGATGGGTAGAACAGTAGCTTTTGGATAATACTGTAAAGTATGAGGTGATGCATTTTAGGATGACGAGCGACATAAGGAAGTGTACGATGAATAGTCTGGCACTGGAAAGTACTTGAGGACCATAGGAACCTTGGTGTGCACCTCAATGAATCCTTGAAGGCAACAGGTGAGGTGGATACAGTAATTAAAAAGGCAATGAATACAGCAGCAGGAAAGTTATGATAGAGCTGTATAAGACATTAGTCATGCTCCAGTTGCAGTACTGCATGCAGTTCTGGTCACCACACTATAGGAAGGATGTGATTAAACTAGAAAGGGTGCAGAGAAGACTCACCAGGATGTTTCTGGGCTGGAGCTTTTCAGCTATGAAGCTAAACACATTTGCTGGGTTTTTTCCTTAGAGCAGAGAAAGCTGAGGGGGGACGTGATTTGACGTGTACAAAATTATAAAGATTATAGATAGGATAGATAGGAAGAAACCTTTCCCCTTAATGGAAGGGTCAATAACCAGAAGGCATGAATTTAAGGAAGAAGTAAGTTAAGGACAAATTATTTCAACCATTGTGGATGGTATCTGAAACTTACTACCTAAAAGAGTGGTACAGGTGGGAATCATCACAACATTTAAGTGGTTACATAAATGCTTGAAATTTGGCTATAGACGAAGTGCTGGGAAATAGTGTTAGAGTAGCTAGATGCTTTATGACTGACAAGGACAAGATGGGCTGAAAGGCCTCTTTCTGTACTGTAATACCCTATGGCTCTGAATCCATGCTGACCTTGTTTGAACCTCACCCTACCAAGTGACAGTTTATCATGATTCTCAGAATTAATTCCAATAATTTACCCACCACTGAGGTGAGGCAAAGTAGCCTACAACTATGGCACATCGGTCTTCGCAACAATCTCAGCCCATCAGACCACAGTGGAAGCACTGAAAAAGAATGAGTATCTCCAAGGGCTTTTTTTTAGCACAAATCCATCTCTGTGACAAAGGAGCCAGTCAAACAGCTGTCGTCAAGTTGATGATTCCCAGCAACCACAAGTGTTCACATTCAGTTACCTACTTCCAGGTGAATCACTCTCATTGCATAGTCCGGTGCTATGCCATGTTATATCACCTCTCCCAAGGGATGCCTGGCAGTAATGAATGTGCCCTCAGCACACCATTGTGATATTTTATACCTGTATTGGCATGAACTAAAGGGTTCCTGAGTGTTCCAGCTTCTGTACTCATTAATTCAATGCAGCAATAGTCTGCTCCTCAAATTCTTGGCAACTTTGTATGTCTCTTTACATGCAAATTGTCCTTGTGTTCAGATTGCAAAGATAAGTTAGAAGTCACATGTATGGGAGTTAGTCTTTCTTCCTGAAAAGACACCCTTTGGTACTACAAGGCAAATCCTGTTTAATTTGATTACCTTTTAGATTATATCACATAGAACACTGATCAGGGTAATGCAATTCATGTGGTATACATGTGTGTGTATATATGTGTATACATATTTCCAAAAAATATTTGATAAGAATTACTGAGAAAACATTTATATTTAAGGTCTATGTGGAAAAATGAAAGTTATAGAATGGCTTGAACATTTTCTGGAGAGGATAGGATTTATGTTTTGGCTTTAATAAGGGATGAAGCCAATAGCTTATTGTGTAATGTAAGCCACCTCTTTACCAAAACGATTAAGTGACTTCGGAGAAAAGGCAAGAAAATCTTTGAATAAAATAAGAGGTGGGGTTAATGGCCCTTACTTACTGATGAACCGGGTTTGAAAAGATTGGGAATAGGCGTCTATGCTAACTGTTGCCTAGCAATCCTTTTGATTTAATTTTCTGTTGACACACTTAAGTAGACAGTTAGGAAGTTTGTTTCCTGAAACTCTTTTCTCAGCAGAAGTTAGCATCATACAGTACAGAAGAGCTCCTTCAGCCCAACAAGCCTGTTCTGCTCAAAATATACTACCACAAGTCCCACTTACCAGCACAAGGGCCATTGCCTTGAATGCTATGACACTTCAAGTGCTCATCCAAGTACTTTTTAAAGGTTGTGAGGTTTCCTGCCTCAACTACTCTCCCAGAGAGCGCATTCCAGACTCCCACCAACCTCTGGGTGAGACAGTGTTTGCCTCAAATCACCTTTAAACCTCCTGCCTTTCATTTTAAAATTATGCCAGCTTATGTCCCTGGCGTTACTTCCATGACAGATCACAACAAGATGCCACCAACACAGCCAGACACACTAGTCACCCTAACGTACATCAGAGACATATCACAGATGACTACAAGACTACTCAGACCCCTAGGTATCAAGGTAACCCAACAACAACTCTGTGACAACTACTGATGAACGTAAACGAACCCACACCTACAACAAGTAAAACTAACGTAATATACAAAATACCACGCAAGGACTGTGAGAAACATTACATAGGCCAAATTGGAAGAAAGCTGACAATAACGATACATGAACACCAATGAGCCACCAAGAGACACGACCAATTTGCACTGGTCTCAACACACATGGGGAAAGAAGGACACTAATTTGACTGGCACAATACATCCATAATAGCACAAGCTAAACAGAGACATGCCAGGGAATTCCTGGAGGTTTGGCATTCCAACTGGAACTCCATTAACAAACACATTGAAATGGACCCGATGTACAAACCATTCAAAAACTGAACCGGAAGAGATGCCAACCACTCCAGCAAACCGAGGCATATAAATAACAAGCAGGACAGAACACCAATGCTTCACTGGAGGTGCACTGATGATGTTACCTGGCAAGGTGACGAAACGTCTGCATCAAACACACCAGCTCGGCGAGCAAGTCTACAACCTCATCCACTACCTGAGCTACAAATCTTCTTAAAAACTTGTCAAAGTCATTGGCAGAATGCCTCATCACCAGAACTTTCCAACAAGTACCAAGAAATTGCTTGGCCGGTGGTGAGAAGGACATTATCTGAGAGATCCTTCTTGTGCGTCCGGACTCTCTGTACCTCCACACACTGCTATGGAAGCAGCTACAGGGAGTAGAGACTGTCACACATCTTCTGGAATGTTCCTTTGCAAAGGAAGTCTGGAGGTAGATGCATTGGTTTTTGCCGAGGTTCATCCTGAGCAGCTCCGTGATGCAGGACTCCATGACGCTCTATGGCCTGTTGCCTGGGATGCACACCATGACAAATATTGACCGCGCCTGGAGGACTATCAACTCAGTGAAAGACACTCTTTGATCTGTCCAAAAATTGTTAGTCTTCCGGAGCAAGAAGTTGACCTCGACCGAGTGTTGCAGGCTGGCACATTCCAAGGTCCAGGACTACATGATGAGGCACACACTAAAGCTTGGGGCAGATACCGCCAAGGCTCAGTGGGGAAAGACAACCATCTAAGGTCTTTCTGCTGAAGTTAAATGAGGGTCCATTCAGTTATCAGACACCCTGGTGCCTCAAATGCATGTAAATATAGTCTTGTGCAAGTAAGACGTGCCTTTGGTTTGTTTTTTGAAAGAGTCAAACTCCAATGTTTATTTGTTTCTTCATATGCTACGGTACAGAACCAAGGTTTTCTGAAGAAGGGTCTAGGCCCAAAACATCAGCTTTCCTGCTCCTCTGATGCTGCTTGGCCTGCTGTGTTCATCCAGCACTGCACCTTGTTATCTCAGGTTCTCCAGCACCTGCATTTCGTACTATCTCTGTACAGAACCAAACTGTGTTAGTGACTATGTATACATGTAAGAATATTTTATGAATAAATTATGTTATTGCAATTAAAAAAAGTTAATCTCATTACTGGTGACTGCTTCTAATATTCTAGGAGAAAACTGAGCTCCCTCGAAATAATTGTAAAATGTGGTATTTCCTGAAGTATAGTACTGTAACAATACTACAACCGAATATATTACATTTGGATCTGGAGAAACCCCATCCGGAGGTGGACTCATCGTGTCCTCTCATGTGGAAGAGAACAAGAGATGAGAAGTGTTAACTATAGGCCATTCAGCAAGATGGGTCCAGGAAATAAATCAACTGTATAATATGATTTATAAATCAAATTCCAGCGGTTGGGAAGGAAGTTGAATAAAAAGGCTAATAAATATTCAACGCAGTAGAACGCACAGACACAGAGAGCTTGAAGCTGAGCCTTCAAGAGCAACCCTGCATCAAATTTGATTAAATTGAGGATAGACCGATTGTATCACATATACACACAGGAGAATACTTTAGTTTATGTAACTCCAGTATTTTATTAGTAAATTGCTTTTATCGCAATTGTTTAAACGGTAATTTGTGTCTCAGGTTGTTACTTTATATCACTGGCAAGCATGTGGGATGGGTAGACACAATGGCGAAGTGGCACCTTTCCATGTTGTAAATGTCTTTTGATATTATGAATATGAAGAAAAGTTTTTTTTTGGAGTAAATGATTACAATCTGAAGCACACATCTGCCTGTAAAGACAGATTCAATCATGGCTTTGCAAAGGAAGCGGATAAGCAGATAAATAGGGAAAATTTACAGCAATGAGGTGGGACGTGTGCAACAATCCCTCTAAACTATTTGACAATGCAGCCACTCAGATGGTTTGCACACATTGATCAGCTTACAAACATGGGATAAGCAAATTACTGCAGTTGCTGGAATCCGTACTGCTAGAAATCACAGCAGGTCAGGCAGCATCCATGGACAGACAGCAAGCTAATGTTTCAAGTCACAATGACTTGTCTTCAGAACTCACAAACACATTGACTTCAGGTTCCAGAAAACCTTGGAGGTCCACGTAGCAGCAGGAAAAGTTAGAGGAAACTTATGTTCCAGGATTGTGTCCGTTTTTTCCCACAGTCGTGGAACGAACGTGGTGAACTGAATGGCCTTTCCTCTGTGTTGTAACATTCTATGATAACATGTATCAGAGAGTTAGTTTAAACAAATTTCACTATACTGTACTAACTAAGAACCTTAAAACTATAATATTTAAATTGAAATAAATAAGCACACAGTACGAAGGTGCAATACAAAATAAGAAAGGGGATCTCTCTGTTCTCTACGTACCTGTTTTGATTGTTTGATCTTTTCATGCTTCTGTATTTTAAAATTTTCTCTCATATTTATATTTATCATTTATAATTTATTATTTGTATGCCCATAAGTACTGTTACCTCAACTGGACATTGTAGTTTTTCAAAGAGATTGGAGGGCGTGGTGGCGGCTGGGGTTTCAACTTGTTCTGTCATGTGAAACCGGGATGTTGGGTTGACTTCCCATAATTAAAAAGCACCGATTTGCTTTTCATTGATGTAATGATGGCTTTAAGCAATTCACTTAGAAGATGTTGATCTGTCTGATCTATAGAACTTGCTTCAATGGTACTGTTGCATTCCATGATTCCAAAGAGCCATGCTCACTAAGATTCTGTCCCAACTAATTGGGATTGTCATACATAGTCACATTAGCAGGGTGTACCAGTTTAGATTTATTTGAACATTTCTTTTAAATGCTTCAAAAATCAACAACACAACTTATTGTTCAGGTCTGTTTATTTAGCAAATAATATGTTTTGGGCACAATATTTTGCTCTGTCCCAGGAGGTGACATACAATTAGCAGAAGAAACTTAAGGGAGTAGCCAAATCCTCAGGTATAAAAATGATTTATAACCTTCACTGTATAGCTGTGACCACTTTGGATGTACAGGTATCTGTTGAGGTATTTGAAGGTATCTAATGCTTGTCCTCTAGCAGTCTGGTGGCTCAGATAAAATCATTAATCCACTGTTTGTGAAACAAATTTACCTTGTATCTGCCATATAGAAAGCACAATGAATTGCTGCTCTGACAATATGGCATAAATTTGTAATTCCTTTGGAAAATCATGCTTGTGATTTAAGGAACAGGAAGGGAAATTGAGTATGGATCATAGGAAGTACTCTTCATGAAAACAAGAACGGTTAAATAACACAGGTCAGAAATACAATATCTGGGACTTCAACTAAGACCACAGCAGTGTATTTATTGTTGCAAGCTCTGATTAAGTTTTATAATGGTTAAAAATTTCTGATTATCTCCTCTTCCTAAGTCTGTACTGAAACCAAAATCATCAAGAACATCATGAATACTAACATAATTTTTAAATTTTGATTTTTACCTCTTTTGTTAAAAATTATAGTTGCCTTTAAAAATTCAGAAACATGACTTATTTGTGCATAGCTTCTAGTTCAAAATTTTGTACCTGGAGACTTGGTCTGCTGGCCACTGCTTTGTCGTTGCCTGGATTTGATTGGGGTAGAGGATGTAGTATTAGCTGCAATTGTCTCTTTAGGTATATCATAGTCAGAAAGTAGTGCTGAAATAATGGTTCTTGATCGATCAGTGGTCTGGATAGAGTCCAAAGAGCCGGTCTGATAGTCAGTGCTCTGTACTGTCTGCAGAGGGAAGATGTTAATTTAGAAAGTGTAACACCATTAAATATGTAACAGTGTCCTTATATACCAAATGGTCTCCAGTATATGTGTTCATTGACTGTTTAAAATTTCACTCTTAATGAAATTAATTTTGAAATTCATTCCAATTACGTTAATCAAGAATTTCAGAGTCGAACTAAAAATTTCCTTGTAACTTTAAATCGTGTACAAGCAAGCAGCTGTCAGTACACAATACTACTTAACCATAAACAGTTTAGCAACATCTAAAGGCTAACATGTAAGATATATAAAATGAAAGGTTGAGGAGTGGCTTTGTGCACAAGCATTATCATATTAGGAAGTGCTTTTGTTCTTAGTAGACAGCACCTTAGGATTGATTTGGGCATACTATTTCAAATCCCCTTCAAGCCGATTTCCTGCAGGTCATGCTACGTGACACCTCATCAATATTTATATTGCAATCCAAATGGAAGGGAGCAAATCTGCAAATATTTTTCAGGCGTCTCTTACGCATAAGCTGACATTTTTCATCATGAAATGTAAAGTGCACAAGGCTTGCTTCTCAGTTACAGGATGAGGAGAAAATATTCCTTTGTCAGGTACAGGGCATAACTGCAGAGAGGCATAAGTTCTGCTCCAAATGTGCAATGCCTCCATAATGATTACATAATCCTCTTGGAAAAGTATTTGTTTTAGAATGGGAGTAATATAGTTGAATTGTTTAAAATATTTTTGAGTTCCTACTATGATTATCTGTCTGCACGCTAATAATTTATATCGTTACTCTAAGAATACCAGGTCACTTGTGACTTTATAACTTCATACAAGGCTATAGTTCTTGGTTCTTGTTCAGTTTATTGTGAAACAGTAAAAGATATTGATATAACTGAGATTGGAGGAAGGTGCTGGTACTGAGCAATTAGTCTAAATTTTTGAGATCTTCCTCATGTTCCGTGTCATCCTCCTCTCCTAGTTTTACATTTTCCTATGGAAAAAACATAGTTTCACAAAACATTAGTTCCTATTTTTCTTAATAGGCTGGCTTTTGACTTTCTATGGGGTTGTACCAACATGATTTTCCAGCACATTGTACCTCAACAACATTACAAATTATTGTATTTTAGTATGTGCTTCCTCCTACACTTGGTTACCAATGCCCCAGTGCAAGGTATTAGTTGGCTTGATGAAAGCACACCAAGTGAAGCACTAATAGAAAGTAAAATGGGGCATTTGAAAGAGTGTCATTTCATTTTTCGGTACTGATGATTGTGGACTGAAATGGGAAAAAGAACTGTCTTAAAAATTAAGGATTGCTGAAGGATTATAGTTGATTCAAAAAGCAAATGGCCTGACACTCATTCTAAATGCCATTTTTTCTTTTTCATGTCTAAGCACCATTTAGACACCTATTTGTTCAAGCAGTAGTTGAAGTGCAGTTTGCAGTCAAGGTGAAGCTGAGGATACTGTACAAATGGAGATTCAGCCAGCAACAAGTAGCTGATTTGTCTGTGAATGAGTGACCAGTTGTTGGTGACAAAGGCCATCTGTCTGTCAACAATTAGATAATTTGTTCTCAGGTAGCTGAACAGTTGAGGACTGTGAACAGGGTAGTGAGAGCCTATCAGACCTCTACCAGCTTGGGAGCTCTCTCTGTTTTCTGTAGTAAAAGTTGCTTTAAGCTTGAAGAAAACTGGTTCTTCTTTTCATTAGCAGTTGTTGTAAGTTATGACTTTTAATTATTTAGTCAGAAACATTTTAGAAGTGTGAACCAGCCATCTGGTGCCTCGTGCAAACCAATGAAAGTAGAAGTAAGGTCAAGCAACAATGTTTTGATCAGCACAAGAGCCATCTCAGCAGATTCTGTAAATAAAGACCACTGAACGGCTTTCTCAATTTTTCCTTCATCTGTAACACCCATTTACTTTTGTCTGCTTATATGTATAAGGGGAGTTTTTAGGGGGTTAGAGTTTTAAATTATGTTCATAATTCATATGGTTCTTTGTTTTCTGAGAGCTAGAATCTATTTACTTGTAATTAATAGTAATTCTTGTTAAGTACAGAAACCTGGTGCTGTCTGTCGACTGGTCTAAAAATCAGTTACCATAGAATCCCTACAATGTGGAAACAGGGCATTCGGCCTATTGAGTCCACACTGGCCCTCTGAAGAGAATCCCACCCAGACCCACCTCGCTACCCTGTAACCCTGCATTCCCCACGGCCAGCCCACCTAGCATGCAAATCCCTGGACAATTTAGCATGGCTAGTCCACCCAACCTGCACATCTTTGGTTGTCGGAGGAAACTGGAGCACCAGGAGGAAACCCACGCAGACACGGGGAGAACATACAAACTCCGCATAGATAGTTGCCCAAGGTTGGAATTGAACCTGGGTCCCTGGCACTGTGAGGCAGTGCTAACCACTGAGCCATTGATAAATTGGGAAATGTTGTGTACTTCTACAAAATCCTTAAATTTTGTGACGACTCTG
This sequence comes from Ginglymostoma cirratum, assembly GCA_024137785.1. Classification (NCBI taxonomy): domain Eukaryota; kingdom Metazoa; phylum Chordata; class Chondrichthyes; order Orectolobiformes; family Ginglymostomatidae; genus Ginglymostoma; species Ginglymostoma cirratum. Next base: position 87,949 of record JAHRHZ010000066.1, read on the forward strand.
GGAATAGCAAAGCTTGATTTTTGGCCCAGGTGAGGTATAACAGCATGAATAGGATAGGAGAGGAAGGAAAATGTTCTGGATAACTTTTGCATCTAGGTATGACTCTATTGCATTGCCACAACATCAGGATCCTGCTGAACAACAGATGCTTGGGAGCACCATCACTCTCAAGTTTTCCTCCAAGTCATACATCATCCTGACCTGGAGCTATACTGCTATTCCTTCACTGTCATTATGTCAAAATTCTGGAACTCCCTCTCTTAACACCTCTGTGGGGTACTTACCAAAGAAAACTAGGAATGGGTAATAGGTGCCATGAGCAAATTGTAAAAAAATGCTCTGGGTTCTTTCCAGTTGATGTGTTCTTCATCTTGATAGTGTGATAAAATAGCACAGTGTGGAGCTGGAGGAACACAGCAGGCCAGGCAACATCAGAGGAGCAGGAAAGCTGACGTTTCGGGAGGTCTAGGCCTG
>JAHRHZ010000066.1:93422-204458 GCA_024137785.1 Ginglymostoma cirratum
GCTGTGTTCATCCAGCTCTACACCTTGTTATCTTGGATTCTCCAGCATCCGCAGTTCCTATTATCTTCTCATATAAGACTCTTTGACCAAGTTTTATCCATCCATAATATCTCCTTTGGTAGCTTGGTATCAATTTTTGCTTTATAAATCTCCCATGATACTTCTTAGGATCTGTTATTACTTCAAAGGTACTAAATAAAGCTGTTGTCCTTCAGCACTTTGCAGGTGTTTGGCCTTTGTATTGAATGTTACGATATTATGCAGATTGTTTTTGGCAGGAAATGTTCATATGGAATGTGGGTGCTTGAGCATAGAAACGCCTAAGGATCAAATAGCATGTAATACCCACAGGTTTCAGCTTTAATATATGGGTTTCTGTGTAATACTGTTGCACTTTGTAGGATGCTACATTGCTTGAAATTGAAACCTCTTCCTCACGGATCAAAACAGTTATGTCATTTATTACAGGTGTGGTCACAGTCATTTCCATCTCCATTGTTATTTTCTGTACAATGTAAGGAAACAGCAATTGCTCCTCAAGCAATGAGTTTCAGGATCAGCCTCTTAACATTGATGAACGCTCAAAATGTAAATGTTCCTTCTTTGATAGACCTCCCTATCAACCCCATAGATTTTGAACTTTAAGCCCCCACCCAACATTTATCTAAATCTTCATTTAGTCACTTTAACACCCAGCCATATTCAATAAACAGGCCAGATTTAGTAGCAGCAAGGTGCTGCTTGCTGTTGGCGGCCAACCCCCTCTGCATTATCCCTTTCTCTTCAATGCCCTATCTCCTACTCCATTTTTTATTGAGTTGTCCATTTCAAACATGTAATTTCCTCTGCATTCCAGTTAAAGTGGCAGACAACAGGTGAGCAGAACATAGATGTTCTGTGAAGCAGTCACCCAGTCTACGCTTTGTTTCCTCAATGTAGAGGAGACCACATTTTGAGCAGCGAATGCAGTAGACTAGATTCTGGGAAGTGCAGATGTTGCTTCACCTGGAAAGTATGTTTGGGCCCTTGGATAGTGGGGAGGGAGGAGGTAAATGGGCAGGTGTTGCACCTTTGCTGGTTGCAGGGGAAGGTGCCATGGGGTGTGTTGGGAGTGAAGGAAGAGTGGATCAGGGTATCCCAGAGGGAATGGTCCCTGTGGAAGGCGGACAAAGGAGGGGAGGGGAATATGTGTTTGGTGGTGACATCTCGCTGGAGGTGGCGGAAATGGTGTCTGATGATCTCCTGGATGTGGACGCTGGTGGGATGGTAGTTAAGGACAAGGGGAACCCTATTGCTGTTGTGGGACGGAAGAGAAGGGGTGAGGGTGTAAGTGCAGGATAAGGGTCAGACCCGGTTGAGGGTCCTGTCGACAACTGTAATGGGGAATCCTCAGTTGAGGAAGAAGGTGGAGATTTCGGAGGCTCCCTTGTTGAAGTTGGCATCATCTGAACATATGCGATGGAGACAGGGGAACTGAGGGAATGAGACGGAGTCTTTACAGGGAAGTGTTTACAGTGTTCCAGCAAAAGCTCAACGCAAGCTGGAAGAAGAACACCTCATTTGACGCGTGGGGATCCTACAGCCCTCCGGACTCAATATTGAGTTCAATAATTTTAGGGCCTAAACTCTCCCATGTCCTAGCCCCTTACCCCACACTCTAGGCCTTGTTATCACATAGCCTGCCATTACACACTACCTACTGTCAGTCACTAACAGTCCCCATTAACATCTATTCATTTTCCTAGCCAGGTCGTTATCAACTCTTTTGTCTATTCAATTGCTCTTCTCTCTATCCTATCGTTTACTCCCTACCCCATCCCCCTCCCTATTTTCTGCATATAAACCGATATTTTCCCAGCTACCATCAGTTCTGATGAAGGGTCACCGGATGAAAAATGGTTAACTCTGATCGTTTCTTCACAGATGCTGCCAGACCTGCTGAGCTTTTCCAGCAACTTCTGTTTTTGTTCCTGATTTACAGCATCCATAGTTCTTTCGGTTTTTAAGACCTAGACAATATCTGGTATAGGTTGAAAATGGCCATCTCTAACAAGAGAGAATCTGATCACCATCCATTTAATGTCAATGGCATCACCATCACTGAGCACCCCTCTATCAACATTCTGGGGGTTACCATTGACCAGAAACTGAACTGGATTAGCTGACTATGGAGTAGCCACATTGATACTGTGGTTATAAGAGCAGGTCAGAAGCTTCAAATTTTACATTGAATAACTTACCTTCTGACTCCCCAAATCACGTCCATCCAACAACTCTCAAGAAGCTTGACGTTATCCCAGGACAAATCTTGCTTCATTTACAACACATTAACAACCATTCACTCCCTCCATCATCAATGGTCAGAGGCAGCAGTGTGCAGTAGTGTGCACCACCTACAAATGCACTGCAGAAGTTCACCAAGGCTCCCCAGTCAGCAACTTCCAGACCCATGACCACTGCCATCTAAAAGGACAAGGGCAGCAGATACATGAGAATGCCATGACCTAAAAGTTCCTCTCAAAGCCACTCATGGAAGTCTAATTGATATTCTTTCAGTTTCTCTGTGTCAATATTCTAGAACTCTCTCCCTAACAGCATTGTGGGTCTACTTACATGAAATGATCTGCAGCGGTTCAAGAAGGCAGCTCCTCACTATCTTCTCAAGACATGTTAGGGAAGGACAATTAGTGCTGGTTCAGCCAGTGATGCCCACTTATCATTAATAATTAATAAAAAAACCTCACTTTATATGAGAAGCATGGTAGGGAGGATGATATAACCTTGGCAGAGATGGGGTGACAGTGGAAATAACGTGGACTTGTAACCCAGAGGTCCAGTCTAATGACCTTAGCAGAGATAAAAGGTACTGCAGATGCTGGAGAATCCGAGATAACAAGCATGGGGCTGGATGAACACAGCAGGTCAAGCAGCATCATAGGAGCAGGAAAACTTGACGTTTCGGGCCTAAACCCTTCATCAGAAATCCTTAGCACATGGGTTCATCATGGCAGCTTATATTCAATTATTAAATCTGGAATATAAAGCTAGTTTTGATAATGGTGACTATGACAGCTATCATTGATTATGGTTTAAAACCCATCTGGTAGATGAATGTCCTTTAGGGAAAGAAATCTGTACTTTCTTGATTGAGCCAACATGTGACTCCAGACCCATAAAAATGTGTTTGACTCTTAAGTGCCTTCTGTAATGGCCTTCCAAACCTGTCAGTTGTATGTAATGTATACAAAAACTGATAAAAGGAATTAATCCAACTGGCATTAACCAAGGCACTGGATAGGCCAAAAGTGCAAACACTCGACTGTCCAAATGTGTACTTATTAACATCTGGGGTCTTGTGGTTGAATTGTGACTAGACAGCAGTCAGTCATACTCATGGAATTATACTTTATGGACCAATATCCCAGGCACTACCATCACCAATCCTTGTTATTTCTTATTTCACCAGTAGGACAGACTTACTAGAGCTAGCAGCGTAGTGTGTATAGTGGGGAAGGAGTTGTCCTGGGCATTTTCAACATAATTTTGGACCTCATGAAGTTTTGTGGCTTCAGTTCAAACATCAATAAGGAAACTTTTTACTGGTTACCGCTTTTGCTCCTTACCCCTCAGTTTATGAATCTGTTTCTTTCATTTTGAACATGTATTGAGGATGGCAAAGGCACAGAATGTAATCTCGGTGGTGGACTTTAATATCCATCACCAGTGGGTTACTATTGACCAAATTCTGAACTGGACCAACCATATCAATACTGTGGCTTCAAGAGCCACCCCAAATCTGGTAATTCTGCACTAAGTAATTCACATTCTGAATCGTCACAGCATATCCACCGTCTACAAGGCACAAGTCAGGAGCGCATTGGAATACTTTTCATTTGACTGGATAAATGTAGCTCCAACAACAATTTAGAAGTTTGATATTGTCCAGGTCAAAGCAGCCCATTGCCTGGTACCCTATCCAACTCCTTCAATATTCACTTCCTCCACGACCAACATGAACTAGTAGAAATGCACGTCATCCACAAGATGCAATGCAACATCTCATTAGGATTGCACCTTCCAAATCTGTGACCTCCACCGCCTAGAAGGATAAGGGAACATCACCACCTGCAAGTTCCACTTCAAGCCACACATCATCCTGACTTTGAATTATACCGTCAGTCCTTCACTGCTAGGCCAAAGTCCTGAAACTCTCTCCATAATAGTACTACGGGTGTACTTATACTACATGGATTAAAGCATTCAAGAAGGCCACTCACCACCACCACCTTCTCAACAGTAATCAGAATGGCAACAAATGCTGACTGATTCAGTAACACCCACATTTTGGGATTGAAAAGATTGACTGAAATGCAGACTGAATTACTGCGATCGGTGTTAGAATGCTAATATGTCACAGAAAACATGACAGAGCTACATAAAACATTAGTTCAGACTCAGCTAACTACGAGTAGACAGGATTTGTTTATAGTACTTTATAAGAGCTACAGATTAATACAGAATCAACAGCTACCTTTAAATTGATATTGGATAAATATCTGAAGAAGAAAATATTGTATTATTAAATGAATGAAGCAATGAGTCTAATTTGACTTTTTTTAAAAACAAGCAGGTACTGATTCGATTGACTGAGTGTCCTCCTGTGCTATAATATTCAATTAGATATAGATATAGATTCATATATATATATATTCATATTCATATATATTCATATAGATATGGGGCTAGACAGTTGTCAACTAATTGAAGTTAGCATCATTAGAGATGCATTAAGTAAACACAGTTGTTTTGCAGGCTAGTTGTACTTAAAAGATTTCTTCAGTTTGAGTTGTTGTTGTGTTATTAAGATTTCAGTGACTATAGTTAAATAATACGAGGACTGTTGGAACTGCACTATACATCTATCAAATCTGTGAAGAAGTGATAGGTAAACAATGTTTTGGATTGTGAAAATAGATTCCAATTTTTTTTTGGCCTGTACAGAATTTAAATGCAGAAGGCCATATTTGTAAATTAAACACAACAAAACTGAAGTGGGAAATACAGGAGAAAAATATTTTGAAAAGTGAAGATGGCACTCAGTAGATAAAGAAATCTGCCACACTCTGTTAACTCAACATTAATACAGATACACAGCTCTTTCTTGAGACTTTTCCTTATCTGGTTAATGTTTTATAACTTTGGGCTGCATTGCATCAAACACTTTTAAGGAATTCACAGCACTTTAGGACAAAGGTCACTGACCTCCTCTACCCTGTTAGCATAAATGTCACTATCTTCTCCAATACCTCACATTCTGTCTCCGTTACTGTAACCACCAACCACCAAGGCTCGTGCTTTACTATTATCTTTAATCCCTGCAATATTTTCCCTCACTTGCTGTGACCCACCCCAACCCTAGACTTCATTAATTCTGCATACCCTTAATACTGCCAATCCCCTCACTTGGGAAACCTCCCACCTGGACCAAAAGTAATAGCTGTGCCAACCACTTTCACCTCTCTAATACCTGCCTCTCAATTATTACACAAGGAAAGCAGACCAAAATAGTGCAGAAAGACTCAAGGAAGGTCATGGGCTGCCCAACATTCAGCTGTTCCTAATAAAAACTGTAAGAACTACGGATGCTAGAAATCAGAAATACAAATAGAAATTGTTGGAAAAACTCAGCAGGTTTGGCAGCATCACTGGAGTGAAATTCAAACTGCTGTTCCAGCAATTTCTGTTTTAGATTCAGCTCTTCACTCCTTATTTGGAGAGTATCCTGACTGTGATCACCTGAAGCGGCTGACACATCATTTCTAAGCCCCTACACTGGAATCAAACTTGACTTGACTTTCTGTGCCAGATCCCCTAAGCAAAGGTTATGCCACTTGACTTGACTGCTGCTTATAACCACGAGTTTCCTTACTTTGTGTGTACACCAAGCAACAAAGCAAGATACAAGTAACATGAGCCTAGTATGTCTGGGGCCAAATACAAGAAGGCAAGGCAGGGATGCTGTGAGCATCCAGGCAAATTCAGAATGATTATGCTTTTTGAGAATAAGTAGAGCCAGAGACACAACCTGGTCCAATCCATGAGCTGGTGCCCTGCTGCAGAATTACAATGAAACTTGCTGGTGCACTATGAGGTGCAACATTGAAGTGCAAAAGAATCCTGGACGTAAGTCAGAGATGTGCCATGAGGATTGTTAACACCTGGCAATTTTCAGACACCAAAGCCCTTGAATAAGACAGTGTGTGTGGCCAGGGCGCGATGATGTTGGTGCTCAGTGTAAAACACTGAGGTCATTCAGAGCTAGTGGCTAGCTAAAATCATCAGGTACCTACTCTGGTTTCCCGTTCAGGATCCAGATTTTCACTGAAGTCTAATCAGATCTTTTTAAGCCATATGCTATTTGAACACCAAGTTCAATGAAATCCAATTTCAGACATGAAGATAATAAAAGTGGAAATTCTGGATTATTTTCACTTTCACTCCTTTCACTCAAGTATGCACTTGAAACATAGCTGTGTTTTCAGTGCTCCAGAGTATTACCATCATTACCTGTTTTGCTTTCAATTTTTCAATATTTGTACCTCTTGTTAATTTTACTGTTTGCTATGATAGTAGATGAACGCATAACACACCCCATGACAATACTCTATATCTACTGGAACTAGGTTTCTTCATAATTTGTTCATGCATAGTATGCATTAGTGGCAAAGCCAGCATCTATTTCCTAACTCTAATTAGCTTTGTGAGTACGATGGTGAGCTATCCTTGTGCACCGTTGCAGTCCATGTGGTGTAAGCACATTGAGTCTTTTAAGAAGAAAGTTGCAGATTTTTGATCCAGTGACAGTGAAAGTATGGAATTATATTTTTATGTCCAGCTGGTATGTCGTTTGGAGGGAATTTGCAGGTGATGGGTTCCAATGTTTCTGCTGTTTTCTGTCATCTAAGGGGTAGTAGTTGTGAATTTTAGATGGTGTTGTCGAAGGAGCTTTGGTGACTTGTTGCAGTATTTTGTATATGGCACACAACACTGCCCCTGTGCTTAGGTTTTGGAGGGAGTGAACTTTTAAGGTGGTAGATGGCATGCTGATCAGGTGGGCTGCTTTTCCCTGGATAGAGTTGAGCTGCTTCAGCATAGTCAGAGCTGCACGCATCAAAGCAAGTGGATAGCATTCCACCACACTCATAATTTGTGCCTTTGTGTGAATAGGCTTTGGGAAGTCAGGAAGTGAGCTACTCCCAGCAAAAATTTGAACCTTTAACCTGCTCTTACAGTCAAAATATTTATATGACCAATTTCTGGTAAATGGTACAGTGATGATGGCAGAAGACAGAACAATTACAATAATTCTTCTGTTGTTGGTGAAAGTCATTCTCTCTGGCACTTGTGTGATGTGAATTTTGTTTGCCATGCACCATTCCCAAGCCTGGATGTCATTCTGGTTTTTGCTGCATGTGATGAGGTGTCAAGGCTATTATCTGCTCTTATTACTGAACAACAGAATGGAGAGACACTTAATCTTATCCTTTCAAGCTTCATTGGAAAGTGATTATTAACTTCAAGTGAAATCTCTAATATCTGCAGATTCATAAATGGTACTAAATACTGTGCAATGAACAGCTTCACTTCTGATTTCATTATAGTGGAACAGTCATTCATAAAATAGCTGAAGACAGTTGGGCCAGGATATTACTGAGGACTTACTGTAGTAATGCCTCAGGTTGAGGTCTCTAACAAAAACAATAAACTTTGTGTTGAATATGATCCCAACAAGTGGAAGGTCTTCCCACTGACTTCTGGATAGCTAGGTCTCACCAATATCACACTTTTAGTCAAAAATATTGCCTTGACGTCGAGGAAAGTCATTTTTAACTTATCAATTTATTTTGAATAGATTAATGCCTCCACTAGGTAAATGAGTGAATCATGTGAATCCAATAATTGTTCATCTACTATTCCTGATAATTTTTTATCCTTATTATGTTATTCCATAAAATAAGCTGAAGATAGTCTCTTGGATGTTCTTTCCTGTTTAATTACTGTGAACATGACAACAATAAATTAAGTTTACAAAGAAAAAAGTAATTTTGATCAGAAATTGAATGAGGGAAATTAAATGACAACTCTGTTTCAAAGTTAACGTGACATTTTATTTTTGTATTTCATTGATTTCTGCTAATACCAGTAAAGATTCAGAGTCACTAAATCCTGTCCATTCAGGCTTCAATAGCCTGGTGGCTATCAACTTCTTGTGATATCTCACAAAGGTCTTTTGTTTAGATTAGTACTTGCAGAAAAATTCACCATTTCAAAAGAGAAGGTCAAGATTAATATTTCGTATTGAAGACAACTGGATTTACGATATTTTCATGATATCTTGTGAGGTTATAGTTTAACATTGTATGGATGTTACTGTTAGATTGCCAAACATGATCAAATCTGCTCATCATTTTGCTGCACTATATGGCTTATTTTATCTATCAGATAGAAATATATATTTATTGTATAACTTACTCTTTCAGAATTGGATTCTGGTCCATCCTCAACAAATACTATAGGATGGAGAGATGTATTGTGACACAGCTTGCGCATCTCTCCTTCTGGTGGGCACTGCTCAGATGGAACTGATTCTGGAACAATGCTCATAGTGGTTGTACTTTCAGATGGCTGTGTGGTAGATGAGTGCACACTATCAGCCGCTGAAGGCAGCGCACAGGTAAGTCGCTGGTCTCCTGCTACCACGAATGACTTAATCTCTGAGACTGTGGAAGTGAGAGATTCAATTTCCATAGACTGAACATTGGCTGCTGCATTGTCTGTATATGTTGGAGTGCTGGGGGCCTGATGAGTGCCCTGCGATTGTTGAATTTGTGTTGGATTCTCTACAGTATCCATTTTCACCAACTGAAGTTTTGGAGATGCCCTTAATTCATCCACTATCTGAAAGACAGTTTCCAAGTTAACTTCAGACTTTTTGGATTCATCTGTAGCAGTGCAGTGCCAGGCTGCTGCATTGCTGTGTAGAACATCAACAGGGTATGAAGACTGCATGGCAGCATTCTGAAGAGTAAAAAGTTGAAATTTCTAAGTCTGTATGCAATATAAATTTGGTACGAAAAATACTGTTTCCATATTCCTTTAAACTAAACTGAGAAATTTCTCACCAACTAGGTTTGTACATATTTCTCTGATATACAAATAGTCATTTGGTAGAAAAGAACTTGATATTGCTGAAAAATGACAAATTTTGTTGAAGCTTTTCATCTTGCACTCATGAGAATAATTCAAAAGATTACTAATTTAAGGGTAAAATAAGTATTTATGTAGAATGAGAGGAAGGTGGTGATTGGTTGGCAAGTGGATTGTAATTGGTAGGGGTGTTGCCATGGTGATTGCACCCATGCTTGTTGATTGACAATTAGCTACCAGGCTTTTAAAATTTAAACCAGGCAGGCTGATTCTGATTAGTTAAGGATTTACCCTCAGAATGAACAAGCAAATGTCTGTACCTCCACCTCATGAAGGAGCAGTACTTTGAAAGCTGGTGATTTTAAAGAGACCTGTTGGACTATTATCTGGTGTTGTGTGCCTTCTGACCTATTTTGGTGAGTTGGAACAGGTGCACTGCATATATGTTATTTCTATCTGTACAGAATAGGGTCCTGTGTATTAATATGTGTAGTTTCCAATGGATATTTGTGAGCCACACTGCAATTTAACTGATCATCCTAAGTTAGTTGTCACTGTAATTCTTTGTACACCCTACAGATACATTTGCCTTCCCCACATATACATATTTCCTCTGCATATTTTGACTTCCTGTTGTTGCATTTTTGTCAAGGCTTATATTGACACTTTGTACTTGCCAACCAATGGTAATCTCCTCTCCTGCAATATAAATGTTGTTTTTGTTTTCCATTGAATGGTGTTCTTGTGTGTTGTCCTCTGTAAGCTGAAAAGCCTCCACAAGTGTTTTTTTTTTTCCAGGAATATACTTCTCTCTATAAATGGATATGATTAAAAACCTTACATGTGCACACTTCCAATTTGCATAATTTAACTTTCTGTTGTCAAGTTTTATGTCAGTACTTTTGCATTACAAATGTCTCATCATTTCTACCAGGTTTTAACCATGTAAACTTGTTGTGCTGTAAATGATCAATAGGGCCACTTGGTTTCATCAAATGATGCAAAATACATTCCAATTTTATTAACCCCTTGCCCAAATGATGTTTTTAACAAATTAGAATGAGTGCATCCATTTTAAATAACTTAATGTATTTTAATGCCTTTGTTAGTGTTTTTACTTCAAGCTCTTTTGCCCCTGTGCCTCCCCACCAAAACAAGATTTTATACTTCTGTTCAATGCTGTGAGATTTTGAGCTAAAGTGGGGGATAGCATGTGTAATGTATTTAATTTCCTAGATTGGTATCAATACCATTCAATTATTTGTAATCATCATGTCTTCTAGTTTCAAATAGCTTCCACTAATTGTTCACAAAAAATCCTTGAAGAACAAGACAATGTTGATCAGAGGCTTGGCAAGTGGTTTTTCAAATCCTCCTGTCCGTAAAGAGTATGTATTCAAAAAACTGTTTGTGTGACATGCAGATGGAGTGCTGAATTGGGAATTTGATTCATGTGCTGTGTGTGATTTTTTAAAAAAAATTTTTTTCCTTTTTTTTTAAAAGAACATCTTAAGTAAGGATTACAAGTCAGATTCCGACCATAGAATCAACAACTTTCAAATGAACTAACAATCCTGAAGTGGATTAAATATATTTATGAAACAAGGGGTTGCCTTGTAAAGGCAGTTGTCTGACAATCAGTTGAAAGTAGTTGGCCCAATTGCTGTTGGCTACTGTAGCAGAAGCCAAACTAACTGGTGACTCATCAGAAACTTCATATATGAAATAGAGCTTTTATTTCATGGTCAGGAGATCCTGCCTGAGTGAGATGTAGACAGTGTGGAATTGGATATTTCATTCATGAGGAAATTTGGTGCACAGTGGTAAGAGGGGCCCAATCTTTGACCTTTTTTCTTTTAAGTATTCATGTCTTCATCTGTAAGCTAGGAAATTTGCAAGTTTCTCTTGCATTACATTAATGTGTAAATTATTAAATCATTACCTAATTAAATAAATGTTAGTAGGATGTATCAGTACTAGTAAAGTTTATTGGTCAGATCTATTTGTACTGGTAATGTTTTCAACAGCGAAAAGATTGACTGACTGACTGACGAATAAATAAAGGAATGTTTGGGCTGCTTCAACTACAGCAACTGAGTCAGATTGGGACTAATAATATAGGAAAAACAAGAATGTAGCCTTATGGTCATAATTTAGGGAGCTAGATAGAAAATTAACAGATAGGACTTCAAAAGTAGTAATTTCCAAAATACTTCCACTGTCACCTGCAAGTGAGTACAAGAACAAGAAAATAAGACTGACGTACACATGGCTAGGATTTTGTTGCAGGCAGGAAACTAAGTTTTTAGGACATTGGGACTTGGGCAGATGGGACCTATACAGGGAAGATGGCTTGCATTTGAAACAGCTAGGATGGATTTCCTTTTGGAATGTTAGCTAGTACTGTTGGGAGTATTTAAACTAGTTTGGCCAGGAGACCTGAGGGTAAATTCAGTTGGAACAAAATTAGGAATGAAAATGGAAATTTTAGTTGAGTCTCAAAACAATAGAAACAAACATTTGATTAAAACAATTGATAGTTCTCCAGGTATTTGCCTAACTGTGAGCAATTAAGCAGATGCAGTGACAGTATGTTATTAGTTTTTACAGAAACATAGTTTGAACATTTTAAACACTTCTTCCAACAGAATTTTCAGAGAAGATAGAGGGCAAAGAGAGGAGGAAAAATATTGGTCACAGTTGAGGAGAATGATATGTTCGAAGGTCATAAAATGATGTCTTAAAGATTTTAGCTAAGGAACAAAAAGGGCAGTCGCACTGGGGGGCATGGACTATATCTCCTAGGTCAGAGGCAGAGAGAAGAGCAAATGTATAAGCAAATTGCTGGACTGCAAACCAATAGGGCAGTAATAGGACAAGATATTTATTATCCCAATACTGAGATAGTTTCAGTATGAAAGAAATTGAAGGAGCAGACTTCTTGACCTGATGTTGGGAGAACCTTTTTGGCCAATCAACAAAATAAGGTGCAGTTCTGGACTTCATTTTAGGAAATGAAACTGGGCAGATGGAAGGAGTGGAAGTGGGTGGGCACTTTTGTGGCAGAGCTCATAATTCAGTTAGTTTTAACAAGATTAAGGGAAAAAGACAAATTTATAACTGGACTAAAGACTGGGGCAAAGCAACTCATCTCAAATGAGAGTTTTAGCAAAAATAGACTAGTAACAGCTGTTTGAATGTAAATTTGTGTCAGCACACAGAACCATTCACATGAGAAATTCAAGGGGTTCAGAATAAACATGTTCCCACCAAAGGAAAAGCTGGTACAGCCAAATCTAGTGAACCTGGATGTAAAGAGTCTTACAGGATAAAATAAATTGGAAAAGAAAAGCTGTTGTCTGATATCGCAAACTCAGTGGCTTTAAACATAGAGATAACAAGCATGGGGCTGGATGCACACAGCAGGTCAAGCAGCAGCATAGGAGCAGGAAAACTTGACGTTTCGGGCCTAAACCCTTCATCAGAAATGGGGGAGGGGAAGAGGGTTCTGCAATAAATAGGGAGAGGGGGGGAGGCACTTTCTTTTTGGCTAGATGACAGTTTTAGTGGGTATCATGGAGGATTTCTTGCCATGAAACCCTGTGAGAACACTTGTTACATATTATCAAACTTGCCTCCTTACTTGCTGTTGGCAAGATATCTGCCAAAAGACTTGCATTCCTGGCACCTGTGCTAGCTTTAAAAAGCTACTATGTATTCAGACAAATGATGGCACTTCAACGTTGCTTTTCACTAGCAATCTAATTGCAAAGTAGCCACAAAGGCATTTGACTCGTAGCTGACACTTCATTGCACAAAAACCTCCATTCTTTTATCCTAGTGACTGTGTTTATCAGACCACACAGTTTACTTGTCTTTAGCAACACCGTCTAACAACTATCTCTAAGTTACTATTCTGTCTTCCATGGCCATTGGGTGCTTGCATCTTATTAGCCAGTAGGGGAAGATCACATACAGGTTTTCCAGCTGGACAATTCTAAAGATGAGTTTTTCTTTACAGGCAACAAAAGTGAACACAAAGCAAACAGAAGCTGCAGATTATCCCCACAATGCAAATCAAATATTAGCATAATTACTGACAACTATTTTACAGTCTAGAGTTGCCTGCAGAACCCAGCTCTTAACTTAAAACCAGATTTTGTCAGATAACTCCTGACTGCCTTGAAGCATCCTACTCAACTGCGCTCTGTCATGCACAAGAAGAGCTTTCTCCTCCTCAATGTACTCGTGCTCCTTGGAAGATTGCTCCCATTCTGCAGTTCCTCAGAATTCAACGTATTGTCTCATTGTCTACTTCCATTGTGCAGACCATAGCACACTAGGATATTGTGGCATATTCCTCAGTGGAACCAAGCAGTTGAACAGCATCTGCAGCTCTATTGACTTCTCCACCGCAGCCATGACTGAAACATTAGGATGCATGATATCTGTACCTTGCATCAGTCAGAGGGTTGTGCAATCGTGTGATCAGCTGTGGTTGCAGTAATTAGCCCTTGTCTCCTGATACCTAGCCTTCTAAGGATTCTAGACTCTCAAACACCAGATACAAGACAGTATTGTAGGATCTTGGGAACTCACTTCTAGGAAGTGATATGCAGGTTTCTGAATCCTACTGACGGGCTGCAGCACTGACCTTATCATAGGAAACAAAATGAACCAATGTGATCTTGCACAGATAGCATATGTGAACGCACAACTAAGCGATCCAGGCACCAGGGGAGGATGGCGTCCCATTCTGGACTCAGGACCCACTCTGTCTGTGTTGAGACAAATGGATCTCTTTTCTGAAGAAGGGTCTAGGCCCGAAACGTCAGCTTTGCTGCTTGGCCTGCTGTGTTCATCCAGCTCTACACCTTTGTTATCTCTGATTCTCCAGCATTTGCAGTTCCTACTATCTCTGGATCCTGCCTGATACTACTCAACCTCAGGATTCAACTTCTTCGGGAGAAAATCTCAGGTCTTGTGGATGTGAGGCATCCTGGGGAGCCCTGCAACTGCAACCTCTGCATGAGCTCAGTGCTCTTCAACTTCCATGATGACAGGTTGGTGCTCTTGGGCTTGCTGTCAGACACATTGACCATTATCGCACTGGTGCTGGTTGTATGACTCTCTTGGTAACGATCTACACTGGGAAAATAAGGGGCAAAACTGGTTCTCGACTCTGAAAAGAGTCAGGAGTGATGTACCTTGCAGATGAGGGCTGCACACTCTCTTTCTTGTAGTGCAATATGCAGAACCATGCCCTTCAGCTTCAGCTGAAACTGCTGTGTAGGCTGAACAACTCATACATTACAACAAAAAGTGCCTGCATTCCAACCCATTCCCATTCTAGCGCTGCATAAAACTTATTCATTGAGTAGAGTTCATTGAAATACTTGCATCACTCATGAAGCAATCATCTCTGCAACCCACCTTTGCAGGTGTCATAAGTAATCTCTCTCTTTTGGCCAAATTGGCTCTTTTTTTTTTTTAAAAGCCACTGTCACTAATGTCTGCATTTGCAAGGACCAATGTGATGGTAGAAGTCATGTTGACCAGAACTCAAGCCCTAAACATGTTCACAGTACATACACTGCAAATGGACAATGAAATGATTGCAAATTAAATGCAGCTACATTACACCAGCACATGCTTTATGTATTTGCCCATTCATTCCATAAGGGTTCAACAGATGTGGCATCTGCATTTTCACTCGTGACACTGCCTCCACCCGCTCTCTGCTTTTCCTCAAACTGTTGTTGTCATCCCCACGGTGTGGAAGCAGGCCATTCAGCCCATCAAGTCCACACCAACCCTCTGAGGAGCATCCCACCCCCTACCCTATCTTTGCATTTCCCTACCCTAGACACGATGGGAAATTTAGCACAGCCAATCCACCTAACCTGCCCACCTTTTGGATTGTGGGAAGAAACCAGCACACCTGGAGGAAACCCATGCTGGCTCAGGGAGAACTGTGAAATTCCAGACAGTCACTAGAGGCTGGAACCCGGGTCCCTGGTGCTGTGAAGTAGCACTGCTAACCGCTGAGCCACTGTGCAGCTCACAGTTGATACAGATAGCAGCAGACTCCACATGGTTACCAGATGCTCACTGCAGAGGCCCAATGTCCTGTTTTACTGCAAACTACCCTGGCAGTCCATTCCGGTCATTCCCTCCCTCTGTTGTGCAGACCCATTACATTGTATTTGTCTCTTCCCCTGAGTTTTGACTTTACACTTTACTAATGCTCACCATGGTCCTGTACAATCCTGTGTAGATCGCAGAAATGGTTCTATCCTGTCGCTTACCATTATCCTCCAGTATTTTACCATACACTGCCCTTATATTTTGACTTAAACTTCTCCTCAGTAATGGATTTCCCCCTTTTATCCCTAAATAACACACAATGCATTCTTCCTACTGTACAATACAAGGGCCCCAGGACTGTGTTCACTCCAGACCTCTGACTTTGACAAACATCCCCTAGACATGACTGATGAGCCTCCTGTCTTTGTAGCACTGCCACTGATGATATGATTCCCCTGGCTGCTTGCCACAGCCCTACAGGACTGCCTACTCCCAGACTTTAGTCAAACATATATCTCCTGTGACTGGCCTGAACAGTAGACTGATCATCGTGGTGTTTTTTTTTTTTTTTTAAGAAACCCTGGATTCTGTGTACTGTGCCCATAACTGATGGTGTCAGATCCCCTGACCATCAGCAACCCACACTTGACTAATTTACGGACAACTTCCCACTTGCTTTCCAATGTGATCGTGTGATTGGATAAACATGTAACGTGTTTGCTGTGTAGACAGCTGGCAGATGCTGTCGATATTAGATTGATGTCTCGGTGCCCTCAACAGCAAGTTGTCCCCTCTCTAGACAGATTGCTACTGACTAGCATGACGAGCAGCCTGTTTGTTTCTTTGCACAAAAGAGCATATCTGTAGATCAATACTGATGGTCTTTAGACTTGGGCTAAAGCATTAATGCTATAATAGGCTTGGCATAGCGTGACAAGACAAGTCAAGGCACTGAAACTGAACATCTAGGCTAATCATTAGGTGCACCATTGTTAAGAGAACAAGTGAGCAGATCTGAAATGCAGCTTAATCTAATCGGTGAGCTGGGAGCTTGACCCAGCAAACAGTGTCCGTGACGCAACCTTCAAATACAGTTTTGTGGTACACCCTGCAATGTGCGTCTGTACTTCTTGCAAATGGATTGTTGAGATACCATCAGGATCCTGAAGAATTAGCAATTATTCAGTGCCAATGTCTGCGGATGAGGTGTCTATTGATTGTATCCTGAGATCCTGACCAACATGGAGGCTCATCACAGCCAGATGTCCATTCTGTTTTCCACATCAGGAATACTTGGCATCTTGTTTGCTCGTGAGTGTTATGATAGGAAGTTCATTTTTAATAAAGTTGTTCACAAGCAATGGTGCCACTTAATAGGCAACTCACTGCTGCATAGTGAGAAACATGCCCTGATGCCAAAGACTTCAATAAAAGTTGTAGAAAGTTGTTCCCAACGTTAAGATCAGCCTCACTGAACTTCTTGCAGCTCCTGATTATAGCCCATGTTGTTCAGGCCCCTGTAAGATTCCATCCAATACTGCAATGTATAAAGTGGATGACTGAGTGAGGCACCTATTGAATAATTAGAAGTCAATTAATTTTCCCAACAAAGTTTAGTTATTAGAATCAAATCTGATAGACAAGATAATCTGTCACATGTTAAAAGTTCTGTCATGGGATTTGGGTATTTCTGGCAAAGTCACTATTTGTTCCCCACCCCTATTAGCCCTTGAAGCTAGGTGGCTTGGAGACCAATAAGAGTCCACACTGCTGTCGATCTGGTTTCATCTGGAAACCAGACCAGATAGGTATAGCAAATTTCTTTCTTTGGTTCACTAATGTCCTACAATCAGAGATAAAGTCATGGTCATTATTACTGACAGTAGCCTTATAATACAAATATTAACTGAATTTAAATTTCACTACTGCTATTGTGAGATACGGACCTGGCATCTGGATTACTAGTCCAGCAGCAATACAATGACCTCAGCACCTCCCTTTAGAGGATTACATTTTCATCATTCTGACAAGCCTTGATTTACTGCTGCAGTCCTTGAGGTGTTGGGACACCCACAATGCTATTGAGGGGAGTTCCAGGATTTTACCAGCAACAGTGGAAGACTGGCTCTATTGTCCTAAGTCAGGATGGAGTGTGGCTTGGAGGAAGACTTTCAAGTGGTGTTGGTGTCACCCTGGTCCTTTGTGGTAGTTGCTATGACTTAGGAAGGAGCCTTGGTGAGTTACAGCAGTGCATCTTGTGGATGCTGTACATTGATGCCACAATGTATTGTTTAAAAATATTAGCCACCTCAAGGATATTGGAATGAACAATGGAAGTAAAAGAAATTGAAATGTTGTAGGAGGAACATCTTGGATCACTACCTAACTCTGTTATGACTATATTTCAGGCTTATATGCAAGAGGAGATGATGAGGACAATTGTGAAGTCACTGTCTTCAAAAACATAAAAAGGAGGAAGGAGAAGAGAAAGAAACTGACGTATTTGAACAATTTTCTTTAACAGAAATACAATAGATAGATAATGAGTTGAGGCAGCTGTGTCAGAAACTGATAGGTATTGGCTCTGATTCAGTTTCTGAGTTACACTGAGTTGTTACTTAAATTACCTAGTGCTAATGAGGAAAAGGAGGCCATCTCAAAAACCAGCTGATGAAGAATGACTGGACAGTAGCCTATCAGATGGTAAGTCCATCCAGGCATCAAAATGGAATTTTCCAAGTAGCTCTCAAATGTCCAATGACAGGTCACAAAGGCATAGGAAAATGTAGGCTAAAATACCAAAACGTTTTCATTGGCCAGGACTACATAAAATGTCAGCTAGATGGAAGAGAAACTTGAAACATTACTTAAATGAGGCCCTTAATTCCAATACCAAATTACTAAAAGATCTCTTTAATATTGTTTAGGACCTCTACCTAAAACTAGAAGGGAAAATCACTACCTTTTTAGCAATTATGGATCCTTCAAGATTTCTTGAAGCTGGGCCTTTCGGAAAAGCTAAAGCAAATATGTTTGTGTAGAAGTTAGTTCAACGTTTTACGTGATATAGATTACCAAAGGAAATGCAACCAGATCAAGGTTCAAAGTTTATCTAATTAAAAATTCATAGAAATAGTGAATGTTCTGGAGATCAAACAAGTTACGTATTCAGTTTATGATGCACAATCTCAAGAAGCATTAGAAAGATGTCATCAAACTTTAAAGACTGTAATTACAGCTTAGTCAGGAAGGATTGTGATGGAATTTCCTTGTTACTTCAATGAGTCCACAGAATTCAGTCTTTTTAAACAAATACAGGGACATAAGATGGGAAGATCCCATAAGTTAATTAAAAGAGAGACTATAAAATTTCAGAATATACTTCCAACATAGGTTAAACATTACAGGAAAAAGTTAGTGTGAGAGTTGAGCGTGGATCCACAAACAATGAAGTCTAGAGTAGAGTTAAAAATGCCAAAGCTAGTCATATCATGTAGTGAATGTGCAGTAATTTATCAAACGGAATCTGATTATAGTCATGTCAGCTGAGCAAGAACTTTTAGGAAAAAGGATGAATCGTCACCTGAAGTCTGCTTGTCTGGAAGGATATTGTTGAGATAAATGGTATCAATTTTTTTTCTTGAGACTTGTAAATCAAGAGCTATTATCCAGACTAATATATCATGCTTTATTTTGTGTAATGAAGTTTTTTTTCCTTTAAAGTACAATGACATTCTCTTGAAAATCCTCAGTGACTTAGCCCCAGGGTAAAAATAATGAAGTAAAGTAAAACCTATGGTATAGCACTCCAGATTTCACTCTAGGATCTGTCTAGTATTACAATTAGCTGGGATTGATGACTCAAAGGATATTGCTGGAGTCTATAACCGAGGATATGGTAACGGCTCACCTCAAGGTTTCAGTTACCAAGAAGAGTCAGCATGGATACATGAAGGGTAGGATGTGCCTGACAAACGTTGTTTTTATTTGAAGTGGTGAAAAGGTGGAGGACAGAAGTAAGCTGATGGCTTTTGATACAACCCCATGTTAGCTAAGGCAGAACCCCAGGGAACTGAAGGCAAATTACTGACATGGCTAGGAAATTGGTTGATTGGCAGGAAACTGTTGGAATAATGGATAAGTACTCAAATTGGCATAATATGGTGTTGTGCAGGGATTTGAGTTGGGGCCTCAATTAGTCAAAATAGTCATTACAAACTTTGGCATTAAAAAGTCAATATCCAAATTTGATGATTGGGCAGCATTATATATGGTGTTGACAGCAGCATAAAACTGCAACAGGATATTGATTGGGTGAATAGAATAAAATAAAAATTTATTGTCACATACTTTTACACGAAAAATAGTGAAAAGTGTAAGTAGCTTTGCCATGGCGTCTACATCAATGACAGAATGTTTCTTACGTTAATGAACAGCAAACTATAAATACCTGTAAACTTTTAAATACTTCACATCTTATTCATCTATAATAAGTCCATCTGAATGGTTTATGTAAATTTAATCACTGTGAAATTATACTGAATGAGATTAAATTAGTTTCAAGTAATTGCACTGTTAACCATATTTTAATCAAACAGCATTATTGCAATACTTAAAATCATGCACTGTGCAATTGAAATGAATGAAATTTAACAATTTCAATTTCCTGATTTTTGTTGCACCTCTTGTACTTCCTAACCACATTCCAGATAACGTCCGTGATGTGAAAAGACAAATAGACAAGAATAAAATTCCCAATGGAGTACTGATAGTTCAACTATCGCACAAGAAAATGGAAATGACTAATCAAGTTCTTTAATATGGTCTATTGTAGAATGGGGGGAAAAAATGTTGAAAGGGGAGCTGCAAGAAATTTTTTCAGATGCACTGATTCAAAATAATGTACTTAAAGATCTAAATACTGTCACCACACCACATAATTATTCAAATATAAGTAGAAATGTAAAAATTATCAAAATGTTACAATTTTATGTATTTGTGCCTGTCTTGTATCTCAGGCACTCTTTGGCTTGAACAGTTTGTGGCTTAATTGCAAATACTCAAGTAGGGTCCATGCTTGCAGTTTTGATGGTACAATTGATTTCAAACTTATTTTGTATTCAACCAGTTGAGAATGCTTTGCTTTGTTACTGGAAAGCATAGTTTTATGCCATTAACAAAGACTCCAAACAATTGCTAACAAAAACCAGAGTGAGTTCTTTCATTTTTCATTCTTCTAATGAGGAACCTGAGAATGTCAAGACAAACTTGTGGTTCATTTACTGTGCTTGAAGCAATATTTCAAGGCACCAGACAATTCCCAACCTGAATGTTTTTACAAAAGGAATTCAAAATCCATTTGAAACAAAATTTTGTTCATCAAAAAACATTCAAGTTTGTTTTTGTTTGTTTCAAAAATAGTTTCAGCAAGTATTGTGCCCTAAATATTCAAATACTATAATTTCACATTCTTGGGACGTGGTAGGGTCTTGGGGGCAGTGGTAGGGTATAAAGTTTTTGGTGCAGTGTTCTAGAAACAAATATTGTTGTGCAGAAACAGTTACAGTCAAAGGGACCTGACACTTTAGCAATGCAATATCTGTGACTAACTTTTTTAAAAAAATTCTCATATAGCAAAGAGATGTATATTCACTATAAATGACCCTAAATAGAGGAATTACAAATAAATAATAGAATAGCAACTGATTCGTTAAACAAGCACCTTAATCAATTTTTACTATAGAACAATTTAGTTAACAAAAGGGCTGTTAAATCAGACAGGGGCACTGCTTTGGATATTTCATCATCTAGTAGAAAACTCCAGAATAGCGCAAAACAAGTTACAAATGTACCTTTAAGACTATTCAGTGGTTGTTTTTAGTGATGCTGTATCTATGTGTGGGGGAAAAATGATCAAGTAAATTTACACTGAAGAGTTATTTTTGACATCAAAATACTTTTTTAAAAAAAAAAGTAAAATGCAACATTGTGGATAAAAGGCTGCACATATTTGACAATGTGCAATCAAGCACCATCCAAACTGATTATTCACCATCTGGTGAATGGACAAACCTATGGCAGACTTTAAAATAAACAAATGTAAGGTTATTCACGTCAGACCTAAAAAAAAAACCTAACTTTTTTTTTTGGAAGGCACAAAGTTAAATTCAGTGGATGCCCAACTAGATTTGGGAGGTTCAGGTGCATAGCTCTTAAAAGTGCTACTAACAGGTTCAGAAGATAATCAAGAAGGCTAATGGATTGCTTGCCTTTGTACCTAAAGGGCTGGAATATAGGGGCGCAGCTGTTATGCTAACGTTATACAAAAGAATAATTAGACCACATTTTGAGTATTGGTGAGCAGATCTGGGCACCACACCTCAGGATGGATGTTTTGGCCCTGGGGGGGAGTTCCTTGTAAGGTTACAAGGATGATAACCCCTAAAATCCAGGTATAAGGACAGATTAGACAAATTAGGCCTTTATTCTTTATATAATTGAGGTCTTCAGGATATTAACAGGGAAAGCCAGGATAGATAAAGAAAAACTACTTGTACTAGTTGAAGATTCTAGAACCAGAGTATCGTTTAAGAATTGGGACTAGGCCATTCAGGAGAGATGTTATAAAACACTTCTACGTGCAAAGTGGAGTGGAGTTTTAAAACTCTCTCTTCCTCAAATGGTAGTTGATACTAACTTAAGTGTTAACTTTTTTTTTATTTGACCTTATGAAGGGATATGGGCCCAAGACGGGCAGCTGGAGTTAGGCCACAGATCTGCCATGATCTTATTGAATGATGGAGCAGGCTCTGGGGACTGAATGGCCTACACTTATTCTTATGTTCCTGTAATTATTGATGTTCGTGTATGAAACATCACTTTTTTTTCCCAGTGGAGTTCCCACCTGCTACTAGGTTCCTGACTTTCTTTGGTATATGTTAATGATATAGACACAAATATAAAGGGCATGAATGAACCTTATGGACGAGTTGGAAAATGGGATTTGTAATCATGTATTTGACTGCCACAGACATGATGGGCCAAATAGCCTCTTTTGGTGCTGTAAGGATCTGTGTCTGAGACTGGAAAATTGCAGCTATGGCAAAATATTGGAAAGGCTTGGGTTGTTTCTCTTGGAACAGAGGATGCTTGATTGATAAGTACATAATTGCGAGGGAGTTAGATCAGTGGATAGGAAAGACTTATTTACCTTGGGGAAGTGGTCAGTGCATAGGGGGTGTAGATTTAAAGTGTCTAACCTTTTTTTTAAAAAAAAAAAAAATTAGAGGAAATATGTTTGAGTGGCAAGGAACTGAATTTACTGCCTAAAAGAGTAATGGTGGTGGAAATCCTTAAATCTTATAGGATGCCTAGATAACTGAAGTGATATGCCCTGCAGTGCTATAAACCAAATGCTAGAAGGTGGAATTACGTTGAATGACTCATTTTTAGGCTGGAAAAGACACAATGGCCTTTTCTCTGCCACACACTTTCTATGATTTTAGTACACTTATATTTGTAAGCAGGCAAAATGAGACATTTCGTTTAGCAGGATAAACACTGATTTAGAATGGCTCCACCACTCATGGTGTAATTGCCACATTTAATCAATGCAAATAACATTGTTTTAGCCACAAGAGACATAAGTGGTTTTCCCCCTCCCAATTTGATACCACCACTAAACCACTTCTCCAAACCGCCACTCCCCTTCCACCATCCACTGCTAGTGCAAGGGTAAACTTAAGTCTTAAAAAATGGAGAAATTTAACTTTTTTTTTCTGCAATGCGAATAACTTTTTTCTCAATGATAATTTTAATAAATTGCTTGCAGAAATGTGGACTTACTGCTCAGTTTAGCAGAGAAATGAGAAACTTCTTCCGATGAGTCACCGGAACACTTCTTTTCTCTCTTCTCTTTCTCCCCACAGATGCTGCCAGACTTGCAGAGTTTCTCAACAATTTTTTGTTTTTTACCACAGTTACATGTAACAATGTGGCTTGTATTGTCTTTATTAAAATTGCTTTTAAGATGGCTGTCTGCACTGAGTGCATAATAGCAACGGTCACATGACTACCTCAAGCCATAATGCACATTGGTACTATTTTCATCCAAACGACACCCTCCCTTCATAAATTTAAAAAAAATTGCATGTATCATCATTTACATCAAAAGTTACCCATTATACAAACAACCCTTCTTGTGCATTTGCTAACAGTTTTCCTTGTTAGTCCCTTTTCTGTCAGTCTCTTTACCCTTATGGCTTACATTTGGGTAAACCACTTTTCCTCCAACATCTGGGTGGAATGATGTGGCCTCTGGTTCTGTTTCAAAATTTTTCTCAGCTGATTTATGCTGCAGCCTCAGGTACTCATTTTCTTTAGTTGCATTAGCTGTGCTCAGAAAGCAATCACTTCAATTTTGACTTTGCAATCAAGATTCCTTTTTGACCTTGTCCTGCACTGATTATCTATTTGTCCATCAAATGAAGTGGCCTGTGAAACACTATAGATTTCTTCTGGCATATTTAGGGTTACGAGTCAAGATTTTTGTCCTTTTTTTTTTTCCCTGAGATGAGTCGCTTTTGACTGGCTACAAGCATCAGTCTTGTCTTTTCATTTTGAGCAAGGACTAATTTGTTCTCCCAGGGTGAACACTTTTCCATTATACAGTGCTAACTATATCTTTTGACGGTTCCATTCTGGATTGAGATCTGGTATATCCTTAAACAGGTGTGCAAAGCTCATAATGGTGAAAAGAAACATCCATATCTCTTTTGGGCCTTCATATTCTTTGTTCTTTTTCTGTTGTCTTTATTGCAACAGTTACAAATTTAATTTTCTCTTCTACACTTGACATTACCAATATGCTCTAAGTTGTAGGTTGAAATCTTCATCTAATATTTCTTTGGTATCTATTGGATGAGCTGGAATGATCATCTGACATCTGTGACAAATATATTGGTAGGCTTATCATCTTCTCAGCTAAACACGTGAAAAGTAGTTTAGATTCTAAAGTTAAGTGTTTGTCCCACACAGGACAGGCTTTCTCTGCAACTTCACACGGTCACTGTATGCCAGGAGCACACTAATACAATCCCATCCAAACACACAGGCAAGATTTTCCTGGAGCACACTTTTCATAGTAAAAGGAAAATGAATAGGACAGAGTAGTACAGCATTTAAGGTGGATTGACTCCACCAGTATTATCTTCAATAGGCCATACAAGCAACGTGGTCCATACAAACACCCTTATGTGAATCTAAGTACAAGAAGTCTATGATTCACAGAGGTAATTAGGTAAGTTCTGTCACCTATTTCATGAGGATTTGCAGTCATATCTGCCTACAGTTCTCTTTTTTTTTTTTTTTTTTCCTGTGGCTACGAAGGCAACAGGTGTCTTCAACTTTGATAACCAAATTCACAGTACAAACAGGTGAAAAGGGACAAATTGGTTTCCTTCTTTTTAACCCCTTCCCCCTGCCTCGGTTGGCTGTAGCAAAGATTTTCAATAGTTTTTAACACAGCTATAAGAACCCTTCAATTAAAACATAATATTGCTCACAATTAAGAATCATTTACCCATTCCTTGAGTGAAAGAAAGGGAAATTACTTACCATCCCCAGGAAATATAATTAATGTGACATCAAACACATCATAAAGTTTAAAAAGAGAAGACTGTCTAAACCACAAGGTGGACCAGAAGTAGGCAATTTGCAAACTAAGTTGTTAATGTACTTGACATGTTAGGTTTTTATGTCATACCAGTTGTTTAATTGATATCTTGAAACCTTAGCATTACAGAAATACGAAGATACCTACTGAGTTCTTGCTGGCTGGATGTTATACTAATTTGCTTCATGTTTGGGAACAGGTTTCAACAGAAACTAGGGGAAACAGCGAGAGAGAGTGTCTTCTAGTTCTGTTGTTTAAAAATACATTTTTTTTTTTTTTCCCCCCCCTTTCTGTTGTGGCACCAAAACTGTTGCCTGAAACACTTCCTTTGTGTATATCTGGTTTTCCCAAGTCGTGCAATAAAATCCATCTGTTGTTGATTTAGATCCCTAAAACTGAAATTTCCAGATAAGTGCAAATCAAACTGGAAATACAAATCAGAATGAATGGTTTAAATACTTTTGATGACATGTCAATTTCAGTTCAGACTAGGTCTTTATGAATGATCTTGTGAACTTAGCTCAACAGGTTCAAAGAAAACTCCTAGTTCTTAAAATTGGATGATGAAAGTCAAAATTGACAGTCTGTTTTAACACTTCCATAACACTCAGTGCGAGCAGCTGTATGGAGCCTTTATCAGTCAGGGTACAGTAGAGGAATAATGTCAGACGATTGGCATTCATTATCCTGGAATCGTCGCAAGCGGTGGGGCCATCAATTTTATGGCATTGATGGCTTTCCCAAGGTCTAGGCTACAATTGATAACTCCACATTACTTCATGCTCTGACATGAAAATCCCTCAACTAACTCAGCAAGGAGGTGTTCTAATCACTATATTGTGTATGGATTTTATGCGATAGCAAGAAATATAAATTATTCAGTCACAAATTATTCATCCACGAAAATTCAAGCACATGGAATTAGAGGTAACTTATTTACGTGATTAGGAAACTGGATGGGACTTCAAACAACAATTGGGATAACTGATATGTATTCAATTGCCAGGATAAGACGAGTGGCATTCCTTGGGTACATGCACTCAGGCCACAACTTTTACTGACATGGAGGAACTTTATGATGCCAAGGTTCAGGACTTCTGATTAGTGTCAGGTCAGTGCCAAAAATTCTATCCACTTGGTTGCCTATTGCATTTTTATGGACCAACTTCCAATGCTGGCCTCTCCCTGAAAACCCCAACATACAAAGATGGGTAGGCCTCACCATAGCACTGGAGGAAACAAAGCCCATGATGCCTGATGAACTGGAAAACCCCTTAAGGGCAGCAGCAAACTGCAAGGTCATGTTTTTAAAAACTTCTGTAGTATTTCTCAGTATTACATCATTTTAAATATCACTTTGTGTTTCTTTTAATGCTATTTTATTGACTGCTTGGAAATTTTATTAACTTTTAAATTTCCTTCAGACACTTAATGACTGCTAAAAATTGGCTAACTGTCAATTTTGGAAAGTTCTAGTCTGTTATCTCATGCAATTTTGTACTGCTCACCTCACTTTGTACGCACCACTCCACTGATACTGTGCTCATGCTATTGTGCAGTCACCACCAGTGGATGTATTTTCTACTATCAGGACTTCTGGGCATTTTATGCCATCCATTCATATTTAAAGCCTAACTATTGACAAAGTCAATTGCTGCTACCATACTACGCAATCCACGTGACTGGCTGCTTCCAAGGTGAAGTAACTGCACAAGAGGCTTGTATTCCGTCACCAAGTCACCCTTTGCTTACTTGTGCATAGTACACTACCTGTGGCCAACCAGCTCGGAGTCAGTCCACTGAACTGAAGAGATTAAATCCTATGTTAATATTGGTCAGCCAGTGCTTCTTGATTGGCCCAGGTTAAACAACCCCAATCAAGGACCTTGTCAATGAGGTCCACCTGGTTCCAATCACTACACAAGGAATGGTAAACACTATTATGCTCAGCCTCAGTTAGGGAATGGCATAAGAGTCATAAGCTACGGTCACAGAGTAGCCTTTGTCTCCCAACAACCATCCTTGTAAGGCAATTGGCCTGGAACTGATGTAGGGTAATGACAGTTCCCAAAGATGTGGGCATTGTGGCAGTTTCCAGAGTACCTGATACAGATGTCCGTTAGTGGTACTGATGATCACAGATAACTTGACTTCATCAGAAAAAGATTCCATTCAAAGTACAACTGTTATATTTTTTGCATTGAGAGCACAATGTGCAGGCATTCCACGTGCCCGGAGCCTGGGCAAAGCCAACAATGCTGCCAAACTATACCACTTGGGCTGTAGCAATGACCTCATCACAAAGAAACATGGTGAAGCGGTGTGAACCGTCACAAATTGCATTGGGTTCAGCTTTGATACATTTTGTGAGTTGAGCATTGAGAGATCCCACACTGGTCCCCAAAGAATCCTTGGAAACAGCCAGCGGCATAGAAATTTTGTGCAGTTATCACCTTGTGGCCGCTGTAATAGAGTGGTCATCCACCTCTTCAGATTTCAAGTCCTGCTCCAGCAAATGGCATCCTTCTGTGGCTGTATCCTAGGCTACTGTCAGTCTGCAGTGGCCATGTGCCTCACGCATCTGTAGGACATAGCATCACGGACAATGTATTCGGCACCTCGTGTGTCTCCCCCACGGCCTGAGGGGCCCTTCAGCTGCTGCCGGCGTGTGCCGCCCCCGGGGCCGCCGGCGTCCGTGTCCGCACGTTCCGTCCGTTCGTGCGTTCTCTCTCTCCCCTTGCTGGCCACAATTATGACCCCCAGCTGTGGCTGAATTCATTGACCATGGTTCCATTTAACTCTGGTGATGAATATCAGAAACAGAACAGGTTCTGAGCAATGTGAGCAGTCAGCCTTCGCATGACACACATTTGACCGTTTAACACAGTCCTCTATAAAATGGAACATGGAAAGGTCTGGCAAGAAGGGCTGTTGAATGCCTCTATACACACCTTTTTTTTGAAAAAGAGGGCATAGTGAAAGGGCCTCAGATCGCTCTCAAATTCAGACTGTATATGTAGATAGAAAATAAACGCTTACTGTGTTCACTCTGGCATGGTTGTAGCCATTTTTTAATTCCATTGCCCATTTGCAATTTGGATGATAGAAGGCAACACAGGTCAAGATTATACAATGAATCATAGGCTCAGCCTGGTCATCCAGGTCGTTCCCAAAAATCTTTCATGTATCTTTCTTCCTTGCACTCCCTGTTGACTCCATTAGTGCTGAGCTTCCACATGTTTCCACCCAACTTTTTCATTTACATCTTCATCTTTCCCCCCCACATTACCTCCCTGAGCCCTGGTCCTGTAGCTTAGCCATACCAACCATATTGATGCACTATCTGCTCGTCCAAGGCAGGGTGGTGACAACTGTCAATGATGCCCCTTCTCTCAGTTGCCATGCCCTTCAATGCACAATCATCTCCTACTCAAATGTGTTGAATTATTTCCCTTCACAACGGTTTTCTCATCTGTATCCCAGAATGCTGCCTTCAATTCCTGACTTCTACACCATTCCAAACAGCTGTGGCCCTTCATAACCTCCACTTGATTCTCAGTGAGCAGACCTACAGGACTTACCTGCCTCCCACCATGCACATCCTCAGTATCCACTTGGAAGGACATTCTTGACAGACGAGTGATGGGACCCCTGATGGTCTCTGTGCAGCTTCCCTACTGATGTACTGCTAATTTACATCTTGGTTGCACTAGACCTATAGGATTGAACATGGCCCACTTCTTGAATTGCAGGATACGGAATCCTTGACCCTGATCGTTGGAAGTAGCTGACTGAACATGCTGCACTTTTGGGCTGAGATCAGATGCTTCCCTTAACTTATGGTGACACCCCCTGACAACTGTGCCCTTTGACTTGACCAAGATTGCTACCCTTAGTCTTTGGTACATGGCCATCGTTGAAACACATGCAGTGTGTCTGTGATGTAAGCTACTAGTACATGATGTAGGTGTACAGCAACGTGTCCACCTCTTTCACTGATCACTGCTGATAGAATGACAAGCAGGTGGGCTTTGTGTCTGTGCCAAAAGGCAAAGCAAGGCAGAAGAACTGTGAGTCTGTGTGTTCTGAATCAGACAGTGAAGTACAAACAGTGAAGACAAGAGAGATGCTGTGTGCATCAACTTGGACATAAAGTTAGTGAGTACTAAGACAAAAAGCGAGAACCTGATGGCACAACATTTTTTTAGTTGCATGAAATGGGTGCCCATCCCTGCAAAGTGGTGTGACAGCAGCATTGCAATATAGGGCATCAAAGTGGAGAACCACATTCCAAGCCAGCCTGAAAGATGCCATGGAAATGTGGTGAAGCTGGAGGCCCAGAAGAGCAAATGGCAAGCTGGAGTTGCCAAGTGTCTGTTTTGACTTTCATGTTGAGAACTGTCAAAATCTAGTTTCTCTCTGCTGTATAGAAGAATATGCAATTCTGTATAAATGAGGCATATTAGATAACGAGATGTAAATATAGTCAAATAGGCCTCTTCTCACTCACTAGTGAGATTATCTTCTTGCCATTTGAAAAGTTGGATGGAGTTTCAGGTATTTCTCATGCTTCCCATCTTGCCACATTTTCCCAATTACTTGTTATTTCTCACTTTGTTCAAAAGGCTGGGAAAATTCAGCCCATTGTCCCTTAAAAATTCTAAGTGTAATTAGTTTTTCTAATTTTATGTTTGGTCTTAGTAAATAAGAGTTATTTACTAAGTGTGGGTAGATGAGGTAAGGGGATACAGTGGCACACAGGTGGTGTGGCATTTGAGTAAGATAGCTGGTGGTTACCTAGCCCCTGAGGACCAATGGGTGGGGTGCTGAGTGCAGGTGACTGTGCCTCTCCAGCAGGCCTTGCGATTGCTGTACCTCCATAGCAGATGTTAACCTGTCTATGGTCACATGAGTTGCTGCACTGAGCACCTTCTGAGCAATCAGGCCCATTACGTATCATATACATTCTGCAAATCCTGTTTCTCCCTGTGCACATGGATGAAACGCCTGATTTCTGAGACAATCAGCTACTCTCCTACCTGGGGCTGAGCAGATAGTTGGTATCCGGTAGCCTTCTGAGTGCCAGTGGCTTGGGGTTTTTCTTCCTCTGCCCCACTGCAACAGCTCCTCAGCTGGCGATCAGCAGCTTGAGCTCCCAAACTTTCTAAAGCTGACTATCCCAATGAGGTGTCAGTATCTGAACTGGTGGGGAATGTAGAAGGTAGCCTTGCCAATGCTTCCTGAGGCCTCAGAGGCTGAGGAGGTGGTTTCTGTGGGGGCAGGCTGTTTACCCACAAGTGGGGACATATTGATTTGGGGGCCGGGGGGGGTACCTCCCACCGGGGGGAAAAAAAAGAGAGAAGGCATTGCAGCCACTCGTTAAGTGGTGTACAATGGATGACACTGACCAGGGGGGTAAATGTGAGAGTTGCAGATGATGAAAAGTCGTACTACTCAATTGGGATGTGGCTGTTTCAACATCTCTACATGAGTGGTGCCTGTCCTCTCCTGTGAGAGGCAGGATTTTAACCTTGCTTAGGGTGTAGAGCCTAATGTTGGGCACTTCTTAACCTTTTGTTGGCTCTCTTAATCCTATTATAGAGTGACTTCACATCTAATGAAAGAAATAGAGGAAGTGAGTGAGATGGAAGTGGATGGCATGGCTGTTACTGTTGGTACAGGTGATGTGGTGTTCCAAGTGGAGTGAATAGGCAGTGCAGATCACATGCAAGCTCAGTGGTGTCGAGGTTTCAGTGTGACAGCAAGTGAGGAAAGATTTTTTTTTTTCAGGCAAAAATGAGAATAGCAGAGCATGATGAGGTGGCAAGTGGGTACAGCAGCAGAGATAATGTGGGATAGCAGAGAAAATAGCTTGGCTGTTGCTCTGGCACTGTAAAGAAGGTAACTGACTTTACAGTACTCTTCCCATTCTTCACCTTGAGATAGCACTGACTCCGATGGTGACCAGATCAGGTTTGCAGGCTCTGGTGGCATGGCCTTTTTTGCCTATCCTCCAGGAAAAGGACTCCCCTGCTTTTGCCCTACCCCCTCAACCAGAACCTCAAGTCTCTTGGCGTATTGCTTAGCGAATACCCCATTCTCCAACGTTTTTTGCAAAAGTCCTTGACTAAGCAGGGCAGCTTTAGAATGCCAGTGCTCGTCCAACTGCACCACAGCGTAGATACAAGGAATGCCACTCTTTTGGCAGATATCTACCGAGTGTAGAGTTGTTCCAGGAATGGGGTGTAGTAAGATGGGGCCAAAATCAGATGTGATGGATGCGAGAGGGGCATGGTAAATTGTTGTTCAGGCAAGGAAACTAAATAACTAGAAGGAAAGTAGAGTAAAACTGGTGATTTAGACAAACTGGTCCAATTCATCTTGTATCTTTCAAGAAGGAGCTCCAATAGTTGGTTTCCAAGTACTACTGTGTTTTTTTTTTAAACAATCGGTGAAATCACTCCAATCTGTAGTTGAAAATCCAACAGCCACAGTCTCTCACCTAATGACCCCATACTGTTTTCCCTTTGCTTTTTCTATAAGTGAAATGGCAGTCTTTTTCTCGGTTTTAGGGATATAGATAGATAGATAGATAGATAGATTCAACAAGTGGGCAAATACCGAGTAAACGAAATATAATTAAATATAAGTGCATTATCTAAATTTTGTAGAGCTCTGAGGGATCTGGATGGCTTAATGCATGAATCACAAGATTTGCTTTGAAAGTTAACCTGTTTGAATATTTTATGACACATCTTCAAAGCCATTGCACTTTGAGTGGGACTTCAATATGAACATACAGGCACAAAGGTAGGGACACTACTACTACACTACAAGGCCCTAATCACAGTAGGTTATTATGCAGGTACAGCAAGTAATTAGGAAATCTAATAGAATGTTATAACTTAGTGTGAGGGAACTTGAATACGACAATGTGGAGGTTCTGCTTCAGTTATGCAAGGTATTGGTAAACCACATCTAGAATACTGCAATCAGTACAGGTCCTTATTTAAGAAAAGATGTAAATGTATTGCAAGCATTTCAAAGGTTTACTGGGCTAATACCTAAAATGGGTAGGTTGTCTTATGAAGAAAGTTTGGACAGGCTACATTTTTATTTGCTGGAATTTAGAACAGTAAGCTATAACTTGTTTGAAACATAAGTACCTGAAGGATCTTGAAAGGGTGGATATGGATAGGATATTCCATGTTGTGAAATAATCTAGATCTAGGCATCTCTGTTTAAAAGCAGTGGAAGCGGAGTCTTTGTATATTTTTAAGGTGGGAAAAATAATAAAGGGGGTGAAAGGTTATTGAAGGTAGGTAGGAATTTGGAGTAATCAAATTGATGTTGGAGCAGGATTAAGGGGTCAAGTAATCTCTTACTCCTAATAATACATAAATTCATATGTTTTCTGGTCTGTTTCTCCAGACTCTTGTTATCAAAATAGTGGAAATCCAGCAGAGTTTCTGAAGACTTGTACGGCATAGCTTATTCTTCTTTGCTTAATTTGTTCTTTCCAAATATGAATAATTGGAATTTTTAGTAGCTCTAAATACTAAATTAATACTTGCATTGGTCTATGTTACATAAGATAATGCTCATGTAGCTATAAAGAAAAGGTAATGGTATATTGAATATGATTAAAGTAAATAATGAAGGAGATACATAAAAGGCGGGCAGCACACGGAGATTAAAAAGTCAGCCTGTCTATATTAGAAGGCCAAGGGAAGCGGTTTTGTGGAAAGACAATGACCTCTAAGTCCCCCTTCAAGACTCAAACCATCCCAACATGGAAGTTTATCACTGCCATCTCTTCATCATTATGGGGTCTTAACCCTGGATCTCCATACCTAATAATATGGCTGGAACATCTTCATTGCACAAACTGCAACAATTTGCAAAGGTAGCTTGTTTCTACCTTCTCTTGGTCAATTGTGAATTCTCATTCATTCATCCACCATTGAAATTTACATTACATAAGAATACAATGTCATGCCTATCCCTCATATCTACTTTCAACAAATGCTCTCCATCCATCCATATTATTACACTGATCCCCATAGGTCTTTTCTTTTCAAACAGAGTGCAGGAGTGAGTTTGAAGCAGAGAACCGGAAGAAACTCTCCAGCTCAGCCATTAAGTGCAGAAGAGTTAGTGCTGGAAATTAGAATTTCAATGTGCCTGGCTTTCAGCACTGTGAAGATGAGAGCTTCCCAGCTCTTTTATAATAAGATTAAATTATTAGAGAGCTACATGATATAAAATATTTAATCACGTTCTCAAGATTTCCACAGTGAGTGATATATGATCAAGTGTGTAATGGTAACTTCAAAAGTTCATATTGCCACAACAATTATTCCTGTATTTTAATCTTTCACAAGGTTTTCTTGTGGTCTGATTTTCAACAGCTCCTCAGTGAAAGTCACTGTCATCAAGGGGACTGTTACAGGACTCATTAAGACCATGCACCAGCTCAAGCCCTATAGGGACCAGTAAGGCAGATGATTTACTTTCACCTGTAGACTCTGACATCACAAACAAGCAAGCGTGAACAGTGGGGAAATAGAAAATGGTGGAAAGTCTGTATCAGAGGGTGCAGGATACTCAATTCTGCCCAGTTTGACACAGATGCTGTTCAATGGGGTGGATGGGGGCAATGGAGGAACAGCAGAGAATGTATGATACACCAGTAGGTTTTCAGCCATACATCGTGCCTGTTTCTAGAAAGATTGCAGGAGTCTTTCTCTGGCAAGAATGGTATTTTGAAAATGGCCCACATGCATGAAGCATATATGGCAATCATGAGCACTGTCGGCCTTCATTTATGACTTGTGCACTATTAATGCCAACTGAAATAGGATGAATAATACTTTAACCCTTGCTGTTCTTTGGTTGACAGTAGACTTCTTCAGCTCAATGGTATCATGGAATTGAGGGCGTAATTAAGAGGATGGTGAAACAGCACATGGGAATAGAATTTTAAATTGAAGCATTTTCACTTTTCACATATTGCCCCCTCCATCACTTCAGTTAGTAACCCACATGCTGCCTTGTGTTCCAAAAGTCAAATCTGTCTTTACATAGTTGCAGATAGCAGTGTTCAACAGGCCCTTGCTTTTCCTAAATGACATTTGATCAAGAGCATCTCTGAAGTCATGATACTGATTTGAGTAGCCTGCTTCCATCTCTGCTGAAACCACAGAGATTGCACCATCCAGCCTGCTGGGAAGAAGAATAATAAACTGGAGGTGCTCAGTGGTGAGAGGAAGGGTGTATTTATCCTTGTTAGAATCCTAAGTTTCTGTTTTATATGTGAGTCACTTTTTTTTTTTTTTCATCCTATCCATCTCATCCATTCTTAACCACCAATTGGAAGTGACTTTTTCAGTTGTGACAATGAATGAAAAGACCTGATTTCATGCCAAGCAATAGCAAACAATGAAGCAGAAATTTTTGTGTTTTCAGGACTGCTTTTTGTGAACAGCACTGAACTGGGACATAAAAGTTATATTTGTACGTAGTTGTTAGTGCAATGTGCACCACTGGTGATTTGTTAACCATATCAGTTTTTCTCCACCTTTTTCCTGCTTTTCCTCATTTTCCTTAGAATTAGATCAGAAGGTTCAGTGTGCCATGCATTATTCCTTATTCAGACTTGCCGTCTGAATTGCGCAGAGCAATATATCATGAACATTCTAGATCTTCTATTTGGCGTTTTCTGAAGGACAACTTCAGATGAGACATGCAGCCACGTGCCAATGTCTTGTTTGATGTTACATCTGACCAAAACAAAATCACATTCAATGTATTTCTCCTAGACCTTGTGACTTAGGCTTCTTGGACATATCATGAAAAACGTCTTCAGTGGGTATTCCTTATTTTAGAATGGCAAGCTGATAGCTTTGCTTCAAAGTGCAGTACAGAAGTATTGTGGCAGTTGCTTGGGAATTTTGTGAATATGTGCATAAAACTTTTTTTTTATTTTTGGTTGCACACCTGTTGGAAAAAAATTGTACACTGAAAATTCTTGTATTTGATGAAATACACTGGCTCTACTTGAGCAGCTGGTGATGCTTGCATCTGTAGGAAACAGAGCGCACACTAAGATGCTAATGGCATACATTGTCTCCAGTAATGTTCTGATATAGTAATGAGGCGAAAGATTGAAGACTATGGTGAATTTTACAGTTGCTGGAAAAAAATGTCATAGAGTTGAAATAACTGCACAGCAGTCGATATCCTATCACCAACTCCCCCTTCCTCTTAATTGTACACTTTACACTGGCTGTGGGCGGGCAGCCAGCTCGGAGTCAGTCCCCTGAACTGAGGAGATTCTATATCTCCTAGTTATATTGGTCAGCCAGGGCTTTCCTGATTGGTCTAGATTAACAATCCCAAACAAGGACCTCATAGTCAATGAAGTCCACCTGGTTCCTATCACTAGAAGAGTCCCCCTGGATCTACTGGTAAGAGGCTTTGTTCCATTCGACTGCAAATGTCTACAACTACCTGCCAGGACAACCTGTGATCTGAAATGTTGAGCAGGTTTATCATCTGCTTAAAGACCCATGTACTTGGTATTGTCTCCTGTGAACAAACCTCACTGCTGAGTCCTATCTTCCTGTAAGGTGTCAGGTCTTTGAGCAGCAGACTGTGTAGATACAGACCTTGCTGCTCCTGGTGGTACCAATGCAATTCCTTCTGTCCCTGATGTTGCAGTTGCAGTTCCAGTTCCAGTTGCTGCAGGTCTTATCACTTCTTCTGATACAACTCCTACTGTTACTCATGGTCATGCTGTTCTTTAATCACCATGTTCCTCAATTGCATATTTCTGCATCCAGAAGGCCTTGGACAAAAAACAGGGGTTGGGTTGATGACAAGTGGCGAGTGATATTCGTGTCACTGAACTTTCAGGCAATGACTATCTTCAGCATGAATCTTCCCTTGATATTCAATCACATTTATTATCACTGAAACCTCCCACCAGCAACATCCTGGGGATAACTACTGATTTTATAGCTTAATTGAATCAACTATATAAACACATTGGCTACAAGAACAGGTCAGATGTTGGGAATTCAGCAGTGAAGAACTCATTCCAGACTTCTCCAAAACCTGTCCATCACTACAAGGCTCAAGTGTGAATTGCGATGACATATTCTCTACTTGCTTGCATGAAAGCAACTCTAGCAATAGTCAAAAATATGATTATGACCCACAAAGCTGGCTAATTAATCAGTAATATATTCTGCACTTGAAACATTCACTTCTTCCATCCCTGGTGCATAATGGCAGCAGTATGTGCTATCTACTAGATGCACTGCAACAATTCACTAACGTTTCTTTGCCAGCACCTTCCAAACCGGTGTCCTTTACCTATAAAGAAAAAGGCATCACAATTGTGAAAGCACCACCACCTGTAAGTTCCTCTCCATGTCTCTTGCTGTTCTTACTTCAACCTATATTATCATTTCTTCAATAATTTTGAAAGTCTTGAAAGAAGGCTCTGAATCCCAAGTAAACATAACTTATTAATGGTACATGTTCATTGTTAGGGCCCATGATGAAAAAGATTCTGTTTATCATTGTGACTTTACTAACACAGCTCACAGAATCCCATGATTTGTGTAACTAAAAGATCTAAATGAGGACAATATTGTATGAGACATTGTTTTCCCAAGAGTAAGTTTCTCCTCTCTTTTGTTTGATTTCTAATCTCTACTATCAGCATGTACAGAAGCACGGAGGGTGTAAGTTAGCAGTTAGAGCACATTTAATTGCAGAACAGACCAGGCCTTGCATACAATGATAGATATTCCTGGCATAAACAGAAGAATAATCACTGACAAAGGCCAAGATGGAAGTACTGTGGAGGACATCACTCAAATGTCAAAATAAGAAAGCTGCAAGAATCTGAATAATTATGCGCACACATGTATGGCTAAAAAGGACACCATGTCTCACGGGTGATCAGTGGCGAGATATCAGCCAAAGATTCTGAAGAATCCATTCTATATCATGTAACAAGATGGTTCTGTCAGATCACTAGGCAATAAATAGTTTGTGGCTGTTGGAATGATGACAGCAATGGGAGAACAACAAGTGAACATAAAGTGCTAGACCAGTAATGGTGCATGAACCAACATCATGACGTGCACTGACCTGTGCTAAGTGGCTCAACAGTGATCCAAAGTTAAGCCCTCAAAATTAAATTTGAAGCCATACGATAGCACCATACTTCTGCTGAGAGAATAGATTTAATCTATAAGCCCAGAAACAATGGCAAGAGTAACGATCTGGATTTCCAGATCATAGATTGCAAGCAAAAGCCACTTGTCTCACCTGGAGCAAGGCCAAAGCTTGGATGACAGCACACAACACGCCAAAATATGTCACAACTTGTTGAACCATTGACTACAGAACAAATTGAGAGAAGTACAACCATACGTTTAGAGGTTTAGAATGTCTCCAGGGAGACAATGTTTCCTTGAGTATATGAGAGTGCATGATGAATTCAGCATCAACTATGGAAAGATCCAGTTGCTCTTAAGGCTAGCCTGAATCGTAAAACTGACCAGCTGCAAAACAAGGGAGTAATCAAGAAAATGAAACTCTTACAGCACGGATTAGTAGCATAGCAACATTAAAACAACCTGAAAAGTTGTGAACGTGCAACAACTCAAAGGAGTTAAACAAAATGCTAGAGAGCTCACTAGTCTATGCCAGCCATCTGGGGAAAAAAAAATGCCTTTTTGTTTTGCAAAATGAAAACCCTCGCTACTCGGATGTGAAGGGTCGTTACTGGCAAGTGAAGCTGAATGAAAGTACCAGCTTTTTAAATATATTCTTGTTATCCTTTGGAGATACAGATGGTTGCACGTGTTTTTTGACATTTCCATGACTCCAAAGGATTATCAACACTGACAATAAAAAAAAGTTAGTAACTTTCCCAGCATGGGAGTTATAATGGATGATCTGATCATTTAATGGATGTGGCAACACAGTGGAAGAAGTCATTGCTGACCATGGTTACAGTCTAGTATAACTAATAGACAGAGCTGGCCGGATGGACCTCATTCTAAACAAAAAAAAAACCTGCAATTAGAAGAGAGGTATAGATGTCACATACTAATAGCAGAAGGTTTTCACCAATATTCTGAAAGGCTGAGAACTGCACTTTTAAATCAGCGAACAACAGATGTAAAAGCAGTATAACAACTTGTTGGTTTCATCAACCATTTACTAAGACTGTTTAGTTTATTGCTGGCGTGGGAACTATTATGCCAAGTCATTGCCAAGGACTGGATTATTGGAACATAGATGAGATGAACTGTTTACTAAAATCTAACAATTAAGAATGACAACATCAGCGCTGAAATGCTACAATATACCCGAAGAGGTTGTCCTGCAGCATGATGCCAGAAAGACACAACTTGGAGTAATCCAGACACAGCAAAGACATTTCACTTGCATTTTCAACCAAGGCATTACCACAAACAGAACACCACCACACCCTGATTGAAGAAGAGTGACAGACCATTGTCATAGTTTATGGTTGGACCTGCAGCATCTTCCATGGAGAAACCCCACAAACAATGTCAAAGCATTTTCCTCAAGCCACTAGCATCTGCTGCAAAGTGTTTGCAAAGATTGTTACTGTGGTACAGGAATGTTACTTAGATATGATATACAAGAAAGGGATGCAGGTAAACATTGCTGACATCCTGACAGGAGCTGCACTCGTAATGGAGAAAGTAAAGAATGCTTTGATTGAGTGTGAAATCTTCCAGATCCAACATGAAGCAGCAACTCAACACAGAATCATTAGAATCCCTACAGTGTGGAAACAGGCCCTTTGGCCCAACAAGTCCACACCGACTCTTGGAGCATCCTACCTGAGCTACACATCCCCAGAGAATACAGGCGATTTAGCATGGCCAATCCCACGTAGCCTGCACATCTTTGGACTGTGGGAGGAAACCTGCGCAGACACGGGGAGAATATTCAAACTCCACATAGACAGTCGTCCGAGGGCGGAATTGAACCCGGGTTGCTGGTGCTGTGAGGCAGCAGTGCTAACCATGTGCTGGAAGCCATCAACCTAACAGGGACATTTGAGTATAACAAACAAGTGCTTTGCTCAAAATCAAGTGAACTACCCAACAAGATAGAATTCTCCCAAGTGTTGCAAGAGTTATTAATGAAAGAATAGCA
Source organism: Ginglymostoma cirratum (assembly GCA_024137785.1). Classification (NCBI taxonomy): domain Eukaryota; kingdom Metazoa; phylum Chordata; class Chondrichthyes; order Orectolobiformes; family Ginglymostomatidae; genus Ginglymostoma; species Ginglymostoma cirratum. Next base: position 132,607 of record JAHRHZ010000066.1, read on the forward strand.
CAAAAACATCAAAGACACAGTTGTTGCTACAAGAGAGTTATTGATCATTGCATGATGAATTGACAGTCCAAAGTGGCCTGTTATTCAAAAGGAGCAGACCTATTCGATAAGGAATTGAGAAGAGACATGTCAAAGTACATCCACACAAGCCACCAAGGAACTGAGTCACGAGGAAGGTATGAGGTGTACTCTGAACCAAACAAGAAGAATTAAATCAAAGGCCACATCAGCTAGTGCAGTGCTCGGAATGAAGTAAGCTGGAAAGCACATGACATCCTTGAAAGACTATGGATGAAGTTAAGAACAAACCTTCTCATTTTCACAGAAACTAATTATACTGTTGCCATAGACTACTGTTCCAGAACAGCTGACTACAACTACTACCAGTGAGATTGCAAAATGCCTGAAAGCACATTTCAGCGATTTAAAGCATTGTCAATATTCTGGTGGTCAACAACTGCCCCCTGTTCTTAAGTGAAGAAATAAATGATTGGACAATTCAACACAATACATCCATCTTCATGTTATCCACTGCCAAATGTAAAGACTGAGGTGGAAATGAAAACTGTCAAAGGAATTAAAGAAATTAAGCAAATGCAGTACCGATTTAGACAGGCAAACTACAGGTACAGAAACATACCTACTGAGGGCATAAAAAGTAAACCTGTACAAAGATTAATGTCACATCATACCCAAAGTTCTCTTTGAATTGCCAAAAAAGCTGAAGCTAGAAGCAGTAACAGGCATGATGGATAAAATCAGGTGAATGGCAGAAAACCAAATTTCATTTTGACAAGACTGTCAGACCATTGTCAGAGTTGAGCATTAGAGAGCTAGTCAGGATACAAACCATCTTCCTCTCAGCAAGATTCAGCCTACGTGGCAACTTGGGACCTACATACAGCAGTTTTCACCCCAGTCATCTGTAGTTTAAGTGAACAGCTAGATAAACCAATGCAACTTTAGGCACATGTGCACAAGTGGAGAAGCTGTTCCTCAATTTTAGGTGTTTCATAGGAAGTGGTGAACTCCCCTTGCACAGTGCAGTTCAACTATCAATCCTTGAGTTCTACAGATCCTAACCATGGAAATGGAAGATCAGGTACAAGGGCAAGTCAAATACCATGGGAACAAGATTCCCCAAGGGAAGAAAATCCCTCAGATATTAGCCAATGATAGTGTGCGCGCACGCACACACACACAATATTAACAGATTGGTATAATTTAAAGACATTAGGTAGAATCCTACAAGGTGTTGAATGATGCCGTTATGGGGAGAAATATACAGAATAATGTGAGAAGTACTGTGAGGCCCCTCTCGACACTAAACAACTCACTGGATATTTTAACTGCGTTCTGGGTATTGAGGTGAGATTGTCATTGGTTAATGGCTAGTTACCTTTTAAGAAAGATTATTGCTTGTTAACGACCTTATAAACAGCACATCTCATCAATCTGCACCTTTTTTTATTAGACTGACACAAGCAAGCCAGACGGTGACAATTCTAGACGTGGAAATCCGAGTGGGCACTTAGCTCACTGCTCACTCTAAAGTAGCTCCATGTTAGACGCCAACTTCTCAGTACATGCTTCATAGACACCAGCCACAGATATTGGCATCTGCACCAGCTTCAAAAACCCTCAGGCCACATCTCCAATCCACATACAGTATGCTTCTGCCCTTCAGTCCTCCACCTTAGGGCACCATGGTAACTATCATTATAATGCTTCAGCAAAGACACTTTGCACTCAAGACATGCACTCAGCTCATGGAGTGGACCAAGTTGCATTGCTGGGCTACTTCTTGTTATCTTCGCATTCACTCACTTGGAGCCCACCTGGATCCTCACAGCATCCCTACTTTCTTTTGTCTTGCCTTTTTTTTTTTGAAACCTTGGTCCTCTGACAAGGGTATCAGGTTCATTGTATAGTTGCATTGCCACGCCATTCAGTGCAGACACAAAGCCATAAAATTTGTTATGGTTGTCAGCAGTCCACAGTCTCTTCAGTCGGGGGTGTCCTACACAATAAGTCAAAGGTGATCTCTCTCTGATACCAGTTCAGGGCTTGGATACTGCCATTTGAGGCAGTCAAGAAAGGATTCTCTATTTTTAATGAGTAAAGAGCTGAGTGTCAGGCAGGCACCATCTCCCTGGCCCTATACTCCTCCCTGGAACATCTGGATAACACAGATACCTACATCAGACTATTTATTGACTTTATTTCCACTATCAACAGGGGCAGCACAATGGCTCAGTGGTTAACACTGCTGCCTCACAGCACCAGGGAGCCAGGTTTGATTCCACCCTCGCGTGACTGTCTGTCTGTGTGGAGTTTGGACATTCTCCCCCTGTCTGCATGGGTTTCCGCAAGGTGCTCCGGTTTTCTTCCACAGTCCAAAGATGTGCAGGCTAGGTCGATTTGGGCAATTTAGCATGACCATAGTGTTCAGGGATATGTAGATAGGTGGTTTACAGGGAAAGGATAGTGGGATGCTCTAAGGTTCGGTGTGGACTTGTTGGGCTTAACGGCCTGTTTCCACACTGTAGGGATTCTATGACTGTGTACGATAATTCCAATCAAACTCTGCTTTCCCCCCCACCTCCCAGGCAACTGGGTCATTGACTTCCTGACCCACAGACTGCAATCAGTAAGGATAGGTGACAACATCCTCCAACAGTCATCAACACCAGTGGCCTGCAAGGCTGCGTACTCAGCCCCTTTATATTACTCCTCATACGCATGACTGTGGCCAAATTCAGCTCTAAAATCATTTACAAATTTGCTGATGACGCCATCGTAGTGGGTTGGATCTCAAACAACGATGAGACAGAATATAGCAAAGAGAGAGACAGCTTAATGGCATGGTGTAAAGACAACAATCTCTCCTTCATTGTCGGCAAAATGAAGGAGCTGGTCATTGACTTCAGGAAGTGAAGTGCAGGACGTGCACCTGACTGTACCAATGGTGCTGAGATGGAACTGATTGAGAGCTTTGATTTCCAAGGAGTAAATGTCACCAACAATCTATCCCGGTCCATCCATGTTGCTTCTACTACAAAGAAAGCACATCAACACCTCTCCTTCCTCAGCAGGCTAAGGAAATCTGGCATGTCCACAATGATTCTTAACAATTTTTATAGATGCACCATAGAAAGCAGCCAATCCAGATGCATCACAAATTGGTATGACAACTGCTCTGCCCAAGACTGCAAGAAATTAGAGTTGTGAATGCAGCCCAGCCCCACTCCAAAATCCAGCCTTCCAGTTACACTTCCTGTTGCTTCAGGACAGCACCCAATGTAATCAAAGACTCCTCCCGTTCAAGTTATACTCTCTTTCACCCTCTTCCTTTGGCAGAAGATACAAAAGTTTGAAAACACATATTAATATATTTAAGAAGAGCTTCTTCCCTGCTGTTTTCAAACTTATGAACAAACCTCTCAAATATGAGAGTTGATTTTTCTCTGCACATTTTCTGTAGTTCTAACACTATTCTGCATTCTATTCTATTACCCTGATCGGCCTTCTCAGCCTCTGGTCGATTTCCAGCCTTCGATGCGCTGAGGCCAAGAGTCAGACACGAGGTGTCCTCTTGGCCTGGTGTAGCAGACTCCCAGCTTAGTGTAGTGGCCCTACAGCATGGTGCAGTGGCCTCGTGGTGTGGTGTGGTGTGGCAGAAATCCAGCCTGGCGTTGCATTCTCTCGGCCTGGCATGGTGGTCCTACATTGGTATGTGGCAGTCTCTCAGCCTGGCATGGTGTCCAGATCTCGAAGTGATTCCAGAGCGATCTCCCAGCCTCATGCACCTTGAGGTGAATCTTGCCGCAGTCTGGAGCCAAGGCCAAGTACGGAATGCAGGCTAGGTGCCAACGAGGTCTGAGTTGGAAGACCATTGTTCTGAACTTTTATTTCTACAGTGCTGGAATTTTTATTTCTCTATTTTCTATGATCTTGTAACTGAAGAAGTGCTGTAAGTGTCACATTTGAGTACATGTGACAAGAAAGCCAATTCTAATTCTAATATACTTACGTATGGTTTGAATTGTCTGGCTAGCACACAAAACAGTACTTTTCACTCTATCTTGGTATATGAGATAATAATGAATCAAATCATTCCCTTTTCTTGACTTTTCTACCCCACTGTGTTTATATAAAAAAAGTGAGTCATCTATCTCCGATTAATGAACAGGTTTTCGTAAAAGTTTTACAGATTCTGACAGTTTTGTGAACTATTTATAAATGCACCAGTCTTTCTTGAGTATGTGAGCTTTATTTCTTTGTATACTGTGCCCTCTGGCCTTTTCTCTTTTGATTTCTTGCAGCATCTCACCATTTAGATAATGTGTTTCTTATTTTTTCCTGCCAAAATTAACAATTTCACAACTTACCTCATTATTCTCCATTTGCTAAACTTTTACCCACTTACTTAACCTATTTGTATCTGTTTGTGGACTCCTTATAGCCTCTTCACAGATCATTCTCTGATCATTCTTTGTGTCATCAATACGTTTGGCAACCATATCTTCCATCCCTTCATGTATGAAAAAACCACAAATATCTGAGGTCACGACTTTGATCTCTGTGGTACACCACTCACTAAATCTTGCCAAACTGAAAAAAGACCTAATATGTCCATTCTCTGCTGCCAGTTAACAAGCTATTCTTCTATTCTATCCATGCTAGTATGCTACCCAACACCATGACTTACATTTTCCACAATAACCTTTGATATGGCACCTAGATTCATTCAATCCCTACAGTGTGGAAGGAGGCCAATTGAGTCCACACCAACCCGCTGAAGAGCATCTCATCCAGACCCAGCCCCCAGACCACTGTATCCCCTAATGTCACATCTACCCTGGCTAATCCACCTAGCCTACACATGCCCGAACACTGAACAATTTCAGCATGGCCAATCCACCTAACCTGTGCATCTTTGGACTGTAGGAGAAAACCACAGCATCTGGAGGAACCTGACACAAACATGAGAATATGCAAGGTGCACACAGTCGCCCAAGGCTGGAATTAAACTTGTGCCCCTGGCACTGTGATGCAGAAGTGCTAACAACTGAGCCACTGTGCTGCCCCAATCAAACCTGATTAAATGCCTTCTGGAAATCTAAGTACATTAAACTCACTGTTCCCCTTTATCCACAGCGCATTACTTCTAATAGATTGGTCAAACATGAATGCCACTTCACAAAACCATATTGATTCTATCTGATTATCTTGTAGTTATCTAAGTGTAGGGCAATAACTTCCTTTATCACAGAATATAACATTTTCCCTTTGTTAAATTTTACCCGACTGGTTTTAGCTTGCTGCATTCCACCTCCCTTTCCCATTAAGTAGCTACATTTGCTATCTTTCAAAGGAATAGGACTGTCCCCAGATCAAGGGAGTTTGGGAAAATTAAAACCAATTCACCAACTATCTCACTAGTTGCTTCTTTTAAGATTCTAGGATGAAGTCCATCAGGATCTGAGCAAATTCTTAACCTGAAGCTCCAACTATTTACTCAGCACCACTTCTCTGGTCATTATGATTTTCTTGAGTTCCTCCACGACCACCCCACCCTGCTTTCATTTTCTGATTAGTAGATGCTTCTATTACGTTTCTATTGATGTTACTGGATCCTCCCTCTCACTGCAAATTCTTCTCCAGCCCTGAGCAGATGTCCAGAACCCTGACACGGCTGTCTGGACTCATGCTCTGTGCTGTGAAGAACAGTGTCAATCCCTCAGACTATTATGTCCTGACTACCATTACATTCCCTTTCCTGTACATGAACAGCTTCCTGTACTGCACTGCAATGGTCACTTAGTTCATCCATCCTGCTACTCCTATCCAGTCAAACTGGAAGAACATCAAACATTTTGGATAATTGCAAAGATTAAAGCTCCAGCGTTCCTAGCTGCCTGGGTCCTCCTTACTGCCTCACTCATAATCGTACTCTCCTGTATCTGGACACTGGCTAAATCAAATGGCCCAAATCCTAAGAAGTGTGACTGCATCTGTGTACAAAGAGTTCAGATAACATGCCCCTCCATGACAGGTCACATTTTCCTTGGTTAAGCCTCCAACTCATAAACTCTTAGCTCAAGTTGCTCAAACTTCAAACACTTACTGCACACATGCAGTATAATATTTATTTAGGAGTCAGAGCAGGTTTTAAATCTCTCCTTGTTTCTGGATAATTATCCAGCTAAGTGAGTCAGATTCCTTAGAAGTCTCTAACTCTAACATTGAGGTGTTGACTTTTTCAAGTGTTCCAAGTGCAGGGTAATTTCCTGTTGGATGTTTAAATCTCCCAGGTGGTCCAGACATCTCAGGGGATCCTGTAGTGCATCTTCCAGAATAGGTTGCTGCAGTCGCTATCTTCAAATCATAAGATCTGTGTCTGGGTCAACGACTTACAGTGCATGTACCATTATGGTAACAGACAGGCAGCAGGTTCAAAGTGAAAATATCATTTTGGGAGGATACCACTAATGTGTAAAGGTAAAGTTATCATGGTCTTTCAATACTATACAGCTGCCCTCTCATTAGAGAGACATGGCTGGTGCTTGTTTAACCTGAGGGTCGCCATCGCCTCAGGTGAGGGGAGAGGTTGAAAAGAAGCATCCTTCATAGTAACCACAGCCAGTGTGAGAATTGAACCCATGCTGTTGTTGTCACTCTGGACTGCAAACTTGCTATCAAGCCAACTGAGCTAACCAAACCCCTTTGTACGAATGTATACAGGGGACTCCCTAAAGAGGTACCTACCTTTCCTAACTACCTTTAGCCCATGCAGTGAAACCCGCTGTATCAACTGTCTCCTTTTTAATATACTAGTTCAGAGATGTTATTACACACCTCTGGAAGGGGTGGAATTTGAGCCTAGGCCTCCTGACTCAAAGATAGGGGCATCACCACAATGCCACAAGAGCCCATACCACATATGTTTTAGCTGCAGAGGTGTGATCCATGCCTTAAGTGGCTATTAACTGCCCAAACATACTATGCACTCAAGTCTTCTGGTAACAGCCACCCTGCATGTAAGTGTTTGCAGATCGGCTTATTAGCTATCTCAGAATTCAATGAACCACAGTGGAAGCACATAATTCTTGATTTCAGAGGGCTGCTTAAGAAATTAGAAAATTGTTGATGTAGAAATGGATCATAGGATCTTTACATTATAACTGGTAACAGGTAGAAGCATGAAGTGTCAGAAAAGTATACCAGTGGCAGGAAAATGATCTGAAAACCTAGGGCTAGATACTTTTAACATTCATCTTTAAATAAGTGAGTTATTATATTTCACATAACAGAGCAGAGGTAATTTGTCATGATTAATTAAAGATTTTAGTCATTAGTGCAATGATTTAGTAACATGGGACAGATTTTTAAAAAAAACTTAAGCTACTATCTATTGTAGGTGTACCTTGCATTTAAGAGATTTTGCCTTGAAAGACTCCATGTGTTGTGTGTGTAAAATGTTGCAACTTTGCCTAGCTGCCAGTCTACTCTAGGTTTGCAGGCTGTACATACAGAAATCAGTTTACTGTAATACCTACTTCATAATTTTTTATATATGCTTTAATGTTTAAAATAAACTAACCCAGCAATGATTATTAGACCATTGTTATTAACATGATATGGTCAACAGTGGTAGAGAACATTTGTGCTGCTGGGGTCTATCATGATTTGAATAGTCAGCGAGCAAGTTAGTCTACAGACAGAACACAAGTCAACAGTGTTACATTGTGCTACAGTGCAAGAGACCATCATCAATGCATTTGCTTATGATGGCATTGAAGAATGTCAAAAAAGCAGCTTGCTTGTAAACCGACAAATCTTTATCGAGAGGCTAGGTTAACTCATGTGGGAAAGGCAAGTGATCAATACGTGTGCCATATTGACAGCAAACAATGATAATAGCATATTGTCAGATGTCCACAAAATTACCCAATTTAAATTGGGACACTGCATACCACCGAGTAGAATTCAATATTTTTAACCAATATTCTTAGATTTGGGAGTGTTCAATGCAGAAACATTGGGAACAAAGGTTTACATGGACTTAACAAAATAGCATTATGAGCCAAAGGAGTAAAATATCTCTAAAAGATTTGGATCACATTGAAAGACCAATTTAATGTCAGGTTAAACTTTGTATTCATTGACTAGAATTCATGTAATTTAGACAGAAGTCTGTAGAATTCATAAACCACCTTGTGAGCAAATACAGAGAAAAGACCTCATTTTGTGACTTTTCAAGAGAAGAACTAACAAATTGAATTGATAAATTGGGATCCCATTCAAACCCATGAATTTTTCAAGAAATATTTGCTAGACAAACTGAAGATTTATCATCTCGAGGTACTGAAGGATTCATGTGTGGATAAAGTGATCTTTGTAGGTCAACAAAGCTTACAGGTCATAAGTACAACTGCAACAAACAAAAGAAGAATAGAACACTTGAATTTTATCTGAATTCGTGAAGCTAATGATTCAGCTTTTTAGAAAGGAAAATGAAAATTTGAGTAGAAACGGCTGCATAACTAAGTCATGATAGATCCAAAGTTGAGAATACCATTGTGAGAACGCTGGTATCTTTAGGGGACACCTCCATTTAGCTCATAAATATAACTGAACAGCTGAAAGAGAAATAAAAAAGACCAGGATGAACTACAAGCTCTGTACAAACAATCCAATGAAAAGATTGCCTGTTTGCCAATAAGTCTTGAGCAACAAAGAACAGATCAGGCTCAGAAGGAGCAGCTAAAGAAATGTTGGTTTGAGCTCCTAGCAATGCTGTAGAAAATGGCAGACCTGTAAAAACAGATGGAAATGCAAAGTGCTCGTAACAAGGAGCTGCAAATCATTCATGACATTATCCTTTGAGAAATAAATGTTAAAAACTTTATTCTTGAGAAAGAGCTCAAGCAGGATAAAAAGGAAGCCAAACAATCATCGAAGAAGCGGTCCAGACTCAGGAAACAAAAAGGAAGAAAGAGTTGAAGAAGCTGCATAATTATTACAGCAAGTTATGAACAAAAAAAAAATCCCTAACAGAAAGCTACCAGTTTGATGGAATTTTAAAAAATGCAGTGAGTAAAATCAGAAACTTCAAAATGAGCGAGAAACTATTACGGAACAAAACAGTAAATGTTAAGAAGAATTAAACCACTTGAAACTGCTTCAGGAACTAGATCAGTCAGTAGCTAATCAAGAACAGAAGTTGGAATTGTTGGTTGGTTCACCGAGCTGATTGGTTTTCGTGCAAACATTTTGTCTCCCTTCTAGGTGACAGCTTCAGTGCTGTCTAGCCTCTGTTGAAGCACTGTTGTTCTGTTCTGCCCTGAATTTATATGATCCAGTCTGTCATAGTGGGTAGTCTTGTTTCTGGTTTGTACCACAGTGATATGTGGATGGGGTCTATTTCAGCCTGTTTGTTTATTGCACCGGTGGTTGAAAACCAGACCTCCAGGAATTCTTGTGTTTGTCTTTGGTTTGCTTGTCCTAGTACTGTAACTGTGTCCCAGTTAAACTGATGCCCTTTTATGTTGAAACGAGGGAGAGTTCATTATGCTGTCTTGCTGCCAGTTGGTGCTCATATATCCTGGTGACGAGTTTCCTGCCCATATGTCCAATTAGTGTTTCTTGCAGTTGCTGCATGGTATTTTGTATATCACATTTGTCCTGCTCATTGTGAGTAAGGGGGGTTTTGTCTTTGAGAGTAATTGGCAGTTGGTTCGTGTGCCGACATAGAAGGACATCAGTTTAACTGGGACAAAGTTACAGTTTTAGAACCAGCAAAATGAAGACAAGCACGAGAATTTCTGGAGGCCTGGTTTCCATCCACCGGTGTGATAAAATGCTGAAACAGACCCCATCTACGTACCACTACGGTACAAAATCCAAAACAAGGCTACCCACCATGACAGACTGGACTATATAAATTCAGGGCGAGACAGAACAACAGCGCTTCAACGGAAGCTAGACAGCACTGAAGAGGTCACCTGGAAGGGAGATGAAATGTTTGCATGAAAACCAGTCAGCGCGGTGAACCAACCAACAACTCCAACCACAATCTGAGCTACAGATCTTCGTTAAATCATTAAAGGAACAGAAGCTGGCTATTATGCATCAGGATAAGGACCTGCATTAAGTTTATGAAAGAAAAATTGACAAAAGAAACAGGAACAACAGGCAATATCACTGATGACTGTGGAAATCAACAGCACCCCAAAATCACCATCACACAATCTGGGCATATCAACAACTACTTACACAGGCTCAATAGCTCACTTGTGAATTTTATGTTTCATTTCAAAAAAAAATCACTGAAGGGATGTGGGCATCACTTGTAGGACCAGCACTTATTGCTCATCACTAGTTGCCTTTGAGAAGGTGATGAGTTACTTTCTTAAACTGCTGCAGCATATGACATACCAACAATGTTGTTAGGGAGCACGTTCTAGGATTTTGATCCAGCGATACTGAAGGAACAACAATACATTTCCAAGTCAGGATGGTGGTGGCTTGGACAGAACTCTGCAAGTGGTAGTGTTCTCATGTATCTGCTACCCTCTTCCTTTCAGGTTGAAGTGGTTGTCTTTAGAAGGTGCTACCTAAATAGCTTTGGTGAACTTCTGCAGTGTATCTTGTGGAGCATCTATATGTTTACTCAGCATAGGTTGCGGAGGGAGAGGCTGTTTGTGGATGCAGTGCCACTCAAGTGGACTGCTTTGTCTTGGACGGCGTCAATTGTAAATAGTTAAATGTTGGTTTGCGAAGGAGGGGAATGTATGTGTACACTGCCTTTCCGGATTCCATTTGCTGTGTGCATGCAATGTTGTTATCCCTCCTGGCTGTTAGACTGCTTTGGGTTTGCAAGCTGCCTTCACAGAAATCAGTGCTTTTTTTTTTTTTTTTTTTTTGTAATGTTCCCTTAACTTGTAATGAGGCTTAATGTGTCAAAAAAAAAGTTAAGCAATCTCTGATGAGCAAATGATTATTTTGTCATTATCATTAACCTAACACTGTCCACCAATTAAAAGTGGTGCAAGTGGAAACAGGAAGAATTCTATTGCAAACAGTTCTGTATGTATATCAATGATCGACTGATTAAAAAATTATCGAATTCAGTACAGGAATGCTCCAAATTTTGAGTAAAAATTATGCTATTATATTGTAAAATTAGGTCTTGATGTAAATTGGGGAATTCTATAAATCAGTAGATCTGTATCTATAAATATGTTAATGTTTAATATGTTTGTATCAAATTCCTCCATCACCACTTAAATTGATATGTTAATTGGAAGTAAATAAGTTAATTACTTAAAATAGCAGAACAAGTAAAACAAAGTAGTAACAAGAAAAGTGCATTATACATTGTATTATATAAGCTACAGCCATTTCTGATCTAATATTGCATAGACTACAGAATTTTCATTGACTAAACGCACCTGAAAATAGTTGTAGTTAGGATATGAAGAAGTGTTTGTGTTGGGACAACCTGTCATTGGATCCAGATGGGAGTTGGGAGGACAGCATTGCAAGACAGCTAGAAAAAGAAAACCCAGATCAGTAAAATGCTCTAAAAATGTCATGTGACAGTTTTCATAAGAGTATAATTCAACAAGCGAAGCTTTAAGAAGTTAAAGGTTATTTTCATAGATCATAATGAAAAAATTGTGGGCACAGAAGTAAGTTGTGAAACAATTTAACAGACAGTGATAGAAACACTACATTAATGTGCTGATATTTACATGCTCGTATTGGGGATTACAGGAGAATGCCACGATAATACCCAAAGAATTTGGCCATTTCTGCAAAGAATTAGAGATTCTGGTAGGATACGGCACTAAGAAGTTGTAACATGTATATATTCGTACACAATAACCCATCCAATGTGCAAGTAAACTAAGTATCTAATGACAATTTATCATCTGCTCAAAATGTTTCCTTTCACCCATTCTTGGGTGTGGTTGCTGATCTAAAATTGCTCTTGAGAAGGTGGTGGCAAGCTACTATCTTAAACTAATGTAATCGATGTGCCGAGGATACTCTAGCAACACTGTTATGCAGGGCTTCTACAGAATTGAGTCTGCAAGGATGAAGCATTGACAACATATGCAGTCCTTATTTGGAAATATAACTTAAAGGGGAAGGTGTAGTTGCTGGTATTCAGATATGGTTGCTGTTCATGTTCTTCGAATTTAGTTTAGGATTTTTTGGGAGGTAGTACTGTGAAGTTTTGGTGAGTTGCTGCAGTGTATCTTATAGATGAAAGATATACACGTTGTAAGTTAATGATGAATGAATAAATGCTTAAGACAGCATATGGAATGTCAATTAAGTAGTTTACTTTGTCCTGGATGGTTGAGTTTTTTTGAAATTGATTGAAGATACACTTCATCCAGGCATTATACTTTGTAGATAGTAGAAAGACACCAGCGAGTCAAAAGATTTATCACTCATCATCGAATGCCAAGTCTCTGACCTGGTATTTCAGTCACAGATTCTAAGTAACTGGTCCAATAAATTTCATATCAATGTGACCCCAAGAATATACTAGTGTATACTAGTGAGAGAATTATGTTATAATTATGCCATGGAATATCAGTTAGATTCTCATTTCTCAAGAAGGGTCACTGGACTCAAATTGTTAACTCTGCTTTCTCTCCACAGAAGCTGCTAGATCTGCTGAGTTTCTCCAGCATTTTTTCTTTTTGGTTTTGCTTCAGATCTTCAGTATCAACAGTTTGATGTTTTATTTTTGTGGTTAGATTCTCACTTGTTTAAGATGGTTTTTACCGAGCACTTCTGTAGCACAGATGTTATCTATCACGTATTTAGTCAAGCCTAATTGTTGTTCCAGGATTTGTAGCAAACAATGACTGCTTCACTATCTAAGAAGTTGCAAGTTGAACATTGTTCACTGATGATTGCACTTTCTCACCTTTTTGAGCTTATGATAGAAAAAAAGCTCTTGATGAAGGATTTGAAAATAATTGGGCCTCAGAAACCACCTTGAGAGACACTTGGGTTTGAGAAAACTGATCACCATTAAAGACAAGCATCTTCCTCTGCGCTAAATATGATTTAAGCATTAGATAAATATCCTCGATTCCTAATTGCTTCAGTCTTCCCAGGGCTTCTTGGCCCCCTCAAACCTTGATGTCAAGGACAGCCACTCTCACCTCACCTCTGGAATTTAGCTCATTTGTACATGTTTGGACCAAGGTTGAAATAAAGTCTGGAGCTGAATAGCCCTGGCAGTAATCAAAGTGATCATCAATGAACTGGTAATTGGCAAGTGCCACTTTATATTTTTGATGCCACTTTCCATTACTTTGCTGATGATTGACATTGGACAGGTGGAATAGAATTTGGATTAGATTTGTCCTGATTTTTGTGCAAAGCACACAATACACATTTTTTTATTTTTTAATAAAAGTGAAGTACCATGTATGCTGGAGATCGGAAGTAGAAACAGAAAGTCCTGGAGAAACTTCAGCAGTTCTGGCATAGAAAGAGAAAAGAGTTAACATTTTGAGTCCAATTTGAGTCGTCTTCAGAACAAAAGCAGTCTGAAGAAGAATCATACTGAACTCAAAATATTAACTCTGTTCCTCAACAGATACTGCCAGACTTAACACAGTGTGGAGCTGGAGGAACACAGCAGGCCAGCCAGCATCAGAGGAACAGGAAATCTGACGTTTCGGGTCGGAACCCTTCTTCAGAAGATTTTTTTTATCTCAGATTTTTTTATCTGTGTTATCTCGGACCCCAGCATTGGCAGTTCTTACTATCACTGCCAGGCTTGCTGTGTTTTTTACAGCACTTCCTGTTTTTATTCAAATTTTACATTTTGTGAGGAACCCATCATTATAACAGTTTAGTACAGATACAGTTAGGTCTGGAGCACAAGTCTTTAGCTGTACTGCTGGGTAATTCTTGGGGTCCAGAGACTTTCTCGAATTAATTGCTCTCAGCTGTTCCTTGAATCACGAGAGTGAATCAAATTGGCTGAACACCCTCATCTGTGACAAGAATAAAATGCTGCAGTTGCAGGCAATATGAAAATAAAACAAAGGGCTGGAGAAACTCAGCAAGCCTGGCAGCTTTTGTTCAGTGAGAAACTGAGATTATTTTAGGACCAATGTGACTCTTTGGAACTGTACAGCAGTGCAAAAGTGTGGCTTTTCTCCTGTTGAGAAAGATGGGAAGGAGCAGTGGAACACGGAAAGGTCAGTGAAATGTTCAAGATGAGGGAAAGAAAGGCTGATAGGCTGGGGCTTTGCTCACTGGAGCACAGGAAGTTGAAAGATGACCTTAAAGAGGTTTATAAAATCATGGTTTAGATAGGGTTAATGGTAGGTGTCTTTTCCCTAGGATGGGGGATTTCAAAACTTTGGGGGCATATTTTTAAGGCAAGAGGAGAGAAATTTAAAAAAGATATGAGGAGCAAATTTTTACACAAAGTGTGGTTCGCATGTGGAATGAACTTCCTGAGGAAGTGGTGGAAGCAGGCACAGTTTCAAAGTCCATAAAATACTTGGATAAATACATGGATAGGCAAGGTTTGGAGGGATGTGGGCCAGGAACAGGCACGTGAGACTAGTTCGGTTTGGGATTATGTTCAGCATGGACTAGTTAGACTGAAGGGACTGTTTCTGTGCTGTATGACTCTATGACTATAGAATTCTGAGGTACAGAGGGATTTTGTTCTAATGCATGATCAGAGGTATTCAAGTAAAACATATAGTCAAAAAGGCTAAGAGGGTGCTGTCCTTTATTCATGGGAATTAACTTAAAAGTTTGGGGGCAGTTCAGAGGAGGTTTACTAGATTGATATCTGGAATGTCACATTATGTGGCCAGGTTGGACATACTGGTTTTGTTTCTCCTGGTGTTTAGAAGTGTAAGGGGTGACTTGATTGACGTTTGCAAGATTTTACATGGCTTTGATAAGCTTGACATTGAAATGATGTTTTCTCTAGTGGGTCAGTCTCCCTAGTAGTAACTGTTTTAAAAATAGGGGTCACTGATTTAGCATAATGATGAGAATATTTTTCTGAGGGTTGTGTAATCTTGAAGCACTACCTCAAAAGGCAATGAATTAAGGATAACTGAGTATTTTAAGACAGTGGTGATAGATTCTTGATAAGCAGGGGAATCAAAGATTTTGGTGGTAGACTGAAGTGTGGAATTTGAAACAAAAACAGAGCAATGGTAATTTTATTCTATGGCTGAGGAGACTTAAGGGCCAAATAGTCTACTTCTGCTTCTATTTCATGCATTAATAAACATCTATTTCTAAGTGGTACACATTGAGGCAAGTAGCCCCTATAATGTCAAGAGTTACATTGCTTTGGCTTGCATTTTTCGAATTCAACTATCTGTAAAGTGAACTGCAATTTCTTTGCATTTTGATGTCTTCAGCCCTAAATTTGAAATTGATTGGTGCATGTTACCTTGTTCTCCTATTCCTCCAGTGTCTGCCTTGAAGCACTGATGGATGTTATTGCAAAAAGGAGAGTTGTGCTCTTACTACTTTCTGCAAGACAACATCTTCCCAGACACACCAAGGAGGCACAGATGGATGCTGTCTGTAGTTGGGGAATCATTCGTGGAAACATAGAAAATAGCAGCAAGAATAGGCCATTTGCCTCTTTTAGCCTGTTTTACTATTCAATACGACCATAGCTGATCATTCAATTCAGGACCCTGTTCCTGTTTACTCATTCACATCCTTTGATCACTTTAGCTCTAAAGACTATACCTAATCTCTCTTGAAAACATTCAATGTTTTGCCCTCAACTCCTTACTGTTGCAGAGAATTTCACAGGCTCACCATTCTCTGGGTGAAGAAATTACTCCTAACCTCAGTCCTAAATGGACTACCTTTTATCCTTAAACTGTGACCTCTGGTTCTGGAGTCCCTGCTCATTGAGAACATCTTTCCTGCATTTACCCTATCTAGTCCGGTTAGCATTTTGTAGGTTTCTGAGATTCCCCCCTCATTCTCCTAAACTCCAGTGAATATAGTTCTAACTGATCAAATCCTCCCATTCAGAAGACATGGGTTCAGTATATGTCGATAAGTTATTGAAGGTTGCAGGACAGGTAGAGAGCTGTTAATAGAGGAAATACGCTGTAGCTTCATTTATAGGAGCTTAGAATACAAAGTCAGGGAAGGTATGATGAACTTATATAGGACACTGGTTAGACCTTAGTTGGGGTATTGCGTACAGTTGTAGACGCCACACTAAAAGAAGGATGTGAATTGGAGAATGGATTTGAGATTTGTGAGAATAATTCCACAGATGAGACCCTTGAATTATGAGGAAAAATTGGAGAAGTTGGGACTTTGTTCTGGGAGTTGAGACAGCCAAGATGAGATTCTATACACATTTTCAAAATGATGAGGGGTCTGGACAGACTAAAATGTTCCTGCTCACAAAAGGATCAAGAATCGGAAGGCACACTTAAAATGTTTTGCAAAAGTAGCAAATGTGAGGTGAGAAAAAAACATTTTCACAACAAGTAGTCAGGATCTGGCATGGAAAGCCTGGAAGTGTGGTAGAAGAGGTTCAATTCAGGCAATACAGCATTGAATTGTTTCTACTTAAATAATAATGTGCAGGGTTACAGGGAAAAGGCAAGTGATTGGCACAAAGTTAAAAGCCCAAACAGCCAGTTCAGTCATAATGGGCCAAATGGCTTCCTACCGCACTGTAACAATTCTATGACGCTAAAATCATTTTAGTAATCTAAGATCTGGCAAGGTGAGTGACAAGAGACACCAAGGTGACAGGTTTCTAACTGTGCGTACAACAGCACATACACAAGTTGAAAAGATTGAATGGCCGTAGTTCTCTTGAGCATTAAGGGAAATGACCAATTGCATCACTGAATCATCAGCAGTGGTCACATGTAGAGCACAATTAAGCAGGGGCATCACGTCATGCAGCATTGTGTAAGGGAGGAGAGCCTTCTGATAAATCTTTCACTCTTGATCCTGTAAGAGAAAGGTGTTCGTAATTAACAAGAAATTAATCCGGCTGCTGAAAGTGTCCCACAACTTTCTACACCGAGCCTATGACAAAGACAGTCCTGGAGAGATGGCAACAGTGTAATTGCATAAGCAATTGTAAAATAGGAGGTCATCAAGAACAAAGGTTGATGGTGAGATGAGACTGACTGACTGGCTTTGACATCGAGGCCACATTTGACTAAATGTGGCATCAAGAAACCCTGGAAGACTGGAGCCAATGGTATAGGGGGGAAGCCCTCCACTGACTGGATTCATACGTGGCAAATAGGAAGACAATTATGGCTGTTGGAGGTCTATCATCTCCGCTCCAAGTCATCTCTGCAGGAGTTCTCAGGGTAATATCCTAGGCCCACCATCTTCAGTTGCTTTGTCAATGACCTTCCCTCGAACATAAGGTCAGAAGTGGGCATGTTCACTGATGAATGCACAATGATCATCATTATTTGCAACTTACAAATCCTGAAGCAGTCCATGTCCAAATTCATCAAGACCTGGACAATAACCAGGCATGGGCTGAAAACATTTGTCACATAAATGCCAGGCAATGACTGTCTCTTACTGGAGACAATCTAACTATGGTATATTGATATTTGTAACTAATCAGTGATGGCACAGCCATGACTGTATTGTCCTCCATCAACATCCTTAGGGTTATCATTGACCAGAAGCTGAACTGGAGTAGCCATATAAATACAGTGGCTACAAAAGCAGGTCATAGGTTAAGAATACTGCAGCGAATAACTTGCCTCTGACTCCCTAAAGCTATCTATAAAGCACAAGTGAGGACTGTAATAGAATACTTCTATTTGCTTGCATGAATGCAGCTCCAAGAAGCTTGACACCATCCAGAACAAAGCGATCTACTTGATTGACAGCACATCCACGAGCATCCATGCTCCCCATCACCAATACTAAGTAGCAATGGTATGTGCCATCTACAAGATGCACCGCAGAAGTACCAAAGCTCCTTCAGCGGCACCTTCCAAACCCACAACCACTATCATCTAGTAGTACAAGGGCAGAAGGCACATTGGAACACCACCTGTAAGTTCCCCTTCCAAGCCACTCACCATCATCCTGACTTGGAAATATAATGCTATCCCTTCACAGTCACTGGGGGGGAAAAAAAGTCCCAGAATTCCTTCCCTAATCACATTGTGGATCTCTCTACAGCACATGGATTGCAACATTTCAAGAAGGCAGCTCACTACTACTCTTTCAAGGGCAATTAGGAATGGGAATAAATGCTGCCTCAGCCAGTGTATGAAGTGTTTTAAAAATTAAAAGTAGGTGAAGGGTATGGAAATCACTCCTGTACAACGTATACAATAGCTATATAACAGCTATAATCTATCGAGTTGACTGGCCCAAATTCTTATGACCATCTCCAGTGTTTCCCACTGGAGAAGCAGTGGCTCCAGAGCAGTTGAACCAGCTCAATCACTGCTAGCCTCTTTAGTGGGCAGAGACATCACTGAGGCGGCATCATCTCTTTACACCATCCACCAGCAGAGACATACTTACTTCAGCTGGGCCTTAGTCAAATTTAGAACAGGAGTGCCCTGTGTGAAGCACAAATTATGACCATGAGAAAACGCGTGAAATGGACTCAGCTGTGGGCATTATCCTTGAGAAAACAAGGTCGAAATAACAATCCTTCACTTGGTGAAAATGCTGGATTTTGGCAGTCACACTTGAAGAGTGTATGCATGAAAGGCATCAAAGACTTCCCATTTCAAAGGTATCTGAGGCATTGCGGAGTCATGGGCAGACAATGGAAGAATCCATGTAGCACAAATGCAAATAGGTGTCATGGTTTGTGCACGTGAGTTCCTCCACTGAGAGAGTGGCAAACCTTTCAGAGAATCAAATAAAGCTCCAGTCTAAATGGCTGCAGGAGCATCAAGCTGAAACGCATTATTATGCCTCATGAGGGTAGTGTACTGGAAATCAAGCCCCATGATTCCCTAAGTCATCACAAAATTTAAGGAAGCAAAGATTCCCAAATTTAATTGTCTTGTAGACCCAGAGTGATAGAAATCACTGACCAGGTTTCTGTACTTAATAACAATTATTTATTCCTATTTATTACAAGTAATTAGGTGCTATTAAAAAGCATACAGTTATGAATCATTGACATATAAGTCTACTAATTAAAACTTTAATTCCCATATAAATTCCCCTTACACCGAAGAACACAGACAGTGATTTTAAAAAATGGGTGTTATGATTGGAAGAAAGTCTGGGAGAAGTTCAGTGGTTCCTGAAATAATTCCTATGACTCTTGGGCTGGTCAGAACACTGCTTCTTGGTTGTCCTTGTCTGGGTACTTCCACTGGTTGTAATAGGCACAGAGTGGCTGGTTCATCAATAAAAGATGACTGACTTACGACTGAAAATATCAGTTTACAGAAATTGCTGAAGGAAAGATAAACTGGTACTCTCCAGGCTTAAGCTTTTTTTTATTGCTAGAACCGAGAAAGCTCCTGAGCTGGTAGAGATCCTGAAGACCTCTGTATCTTGTTCAGCTACCTAACCACCAATCACATAGTTGTTAGCAAGTAGAAAGCTTTGACATTGATTATCAGTCACTCGTGCTCAGATCAGCTACTTGTACCAACCAGAAGTTCATCTGTACACAAATCCTGCAATCACGTTTAAACCAGTCTGAAAGCAGCTAAAGCAGCTGCGCAAATGGCGCTTATAATAAATGCCAGATTTCTTATTTTCAAAGCATGCAGTAACCCTCCAAAAATTCATGCTTTTTAAAACAGTTCTTTTCTCATTCCATTCACAACTAGAAATACAGGGAAATTAAAAACATAGACTCATCAAACATAAAGAACACCATTAAGAGGAGTAAGGCAGGTGAAATTGAAGATGAAGTGGTCACCTACAAGCAGGCATCAGTATCTTCCTTTGTGTCCTTGGTCATTCTCACTCAGCACCCATGCAAACCCCACAACGGAAGCAAAGACAAGGAGCTAGCAGCCTCTGCTTCAACATCAACTACAGGGGATGGGGAAACCTGGATAACATCATTAAATGCACTTTATGGATCACTTGGTAATATCTGTGGAGTTTGTTCATTGTCTTTTCCTTTATTAATGATTATGTCAATGAACAGACTTGGTGTGCTATAACTGAATGAAGTCAAATGGGCCATGGAGTGAAAGGCCAGGGTTTGAGTTTCATTGGACATCAAAGTCTATGCAGGGGGCAACTACTGGCAGTGGTGCCCCAGGTTTCATTCAAACTGGGTGGCAGTGGAATTATGATATGGATTGAATGGATAATTTCTGTCTATTAGAAAGTGAAGGGCAGACTCATCGTCACAAGGGTCAGAGCTGCTCAGGTGAAATGTTGTAACCCCTGCGAGCATACTAGCTTGCAGATCACCATGAATCCTGGGAGGGCTTTGGCGGACCATCTCCAGTGGCTAGAGAACCTACTTCATCCTCCTACTCTTTGTTCTGTCTGTCCACCTAAGGAAAAGAGTGGCATACCAGATTCTCTTATTCTCTAAGGTCCATGCTTCCTTCAATCCCCATTCTCCAGTGTACAGCAATGGCTAAAGTATGAGGCGTCTCAGTTAGTTCGTATTGGGGGCACCACTCAACTGGTCAATGTAATGAAAATGGAACTTCAAGTTGCCAACAGTATGTTCAGTTGTTAATAGATAGCTTTGCTTGAAGTGCCTTTTTGTATCCATGCTTGAGTACTGGAAAAGAGTCAGAAACCATCTCCTCATTGGGTATCCTAACAAGTCTCCCTAACAAGTTACTTGAACAGCCAGGATATGAACCTGAAGATGTACTGCAGCAGGGACTCTTGGAGACTACAGGCACTACGACAGCTGTTAACTAAGGTGCAGGCTTGCAAGATACAGTGCCTTTTGAAACAGACTAGCTTGACATTCATTGAGTGGAAGTCTTTCCTATTCAGGAAGCTGACTGTCTGGTTTGTTGGCACTTTGATGGCTAAGTGGTGCAATGCATGATCCCTTGGATCTGTCAACTGTGGCAAATGCTAATGCTCTCTATATTTGCGCTGGCCCATTTGGCTTAGAATGGATGTAGTCTCTATCGTCTGAAATATGGTGTCATTGACCCACCTGACCAAATGACAAGCTGTCTGAATGCAAGATGTTACCCAGGTTCACAGCTGATCGCTGGAACAATTAGGATTCACAGAAGTTCAGCATCACAATGACCCTGAGATTGCAAATCAAGGATTACAACACCAACTGTAAAAGCTCAAGACTACGTGGACTAGAGCACAAATGTCAATGAATAAACGCCTGGATAAGTAGTCTCCTAGAGCACAAGAGCTCTATCATTTTGAAGCTGACTCTTGGGTGGTGCACCCTATGTTGTATGTAACACTTTCTTCCCTTACTTCACTCTGTTTTTCCTGACCAGAATAAGGCATTTACTGATGCTTCTCCTTGCTACTTTCTCCAATATCAAGAGGTCTGTTTCCATCTCAGCAGCCTAATCTGCTGCTCATTGGTGTAAAGCCAGCAGCCTCACGTCGCTCTCAAGAGCCCAAGCGCACACTCTCAGAAATCCAAGCTTGTCGGCATCAGGATTGGCAACTCTGTGCCACCGTAAACATCTGAGTGTGATCAGTCACATCTCCAATAAAAAAGCTCCATTTTAAAACCACCAAGCCCGGATATAACTGTTTCTGAAACTGGGATTGAATAAATAAATTGATATAAGTTGCTATTTCAAACACTCAATTGAAAATTTACATGAAGTTTAAGTAACAAAACAAATTTAAACTTTTAAAGCAAAATCTGCCATTCAGTAATATCATGGCTAATCTAATTGTAACCTCAAATCCACACACACACCTCTCCCTTGCTGAACAAGAATATATCTGCCTCTTCTTTTGTATTCACTTGTGGAACATGGGCATCTCTGGCTGGCCAGCATTTATTGCCCATCTCTAGTTGTCCTTGAGAAGGTGGTGGTGAGCCACCTTCTTTAACCAGTTTATTTGGAGTAGGTAAAACCACAATGCCATTAGGGAGGGGACTGCAGGACCTTTTACCCAGCAACAGTGAAGGTACAACTATATACTTTGTGGTGGTGAGTGGCTTGGAGGGGAACTTGCAGACGGTGAAGTTCCCATGTATCTGCTATCTTTGACTTTCTGATGGAAGTGGCCGTGGATTGGGAAGGTGCTGTCTGAGGATCTTTGACAAATTTCTGTAGTGCATCTTGTAGATAGTACAAACTACTGCTGCTGCTGAGTGGGATGGTGGAGTAACTGAATGTATGTAGACGTGTTGCCAATCAGGCAGGCTGCTTTTTCCTGGACGGTGTGAAGTTTATTGACTGACTGTTGGGGCTTCACTCATTCAGGCAAGTGGGGAGTACTACATCACATTCTTCCCTTGAGCCTGTAGGTGGTGGACAGGTTTGGGAGTCAGGAGGTGAGTTACTTGCTGCAGCTACCCTGATATAATCTCTCCCTCTCTCCCCCCTCTCTGTCAGGCCATGTGCACAGATCTCTCTCCTATCATTTCTAATTTTACCCAAACTGTTTCCATCTCTTTGTTTCTTTTAGCTTTCAGTTTTATCCTTTTACACTCACTATAAATTTGAGTCGTAACTCTTGGTTGTCTCTTAAGATTCATAGTTTCTCTCCCTTTCTGTCATAGTATATTTATCATTCACCATAACAGTACTTTTCTCTTTTGGCCTTGATGCTACTATTGATTCACCACATTTTTTCCAAATTTGATTCGTGGCCCCCACTATTTAGTTTAAAATCCTCTCTACTTCTCAGAAATGTGGTTGGCAAGAATACCAGTCTCAGCAATTCAGGTGGATTATGTTCCATCAGTACAAGTCTCAGTTTTGAACTGGAACCCACTTCAACCTTTGGACAATGCAATCCTCTCTCTGATTTGATTTGCCCTATGCCAAAAGTTGGATCTGTCAGATATCATCCACCCTTTAGCATATGCAGTCACCTGCGTGACCACAGGTGCGTAAATCATGACCTACCACCATTCTTTCCCATTCCAGCAAAAATGGTGGGTTCCAGGCTCAGAAGTGGGATTTCCAGAATAACTGCTACAAAGCCGTCTTGACTATTAGATGTAGACTAAAGTTTAGATCCAGAGTAGTAGTGGCATAGATTAAAAGGCCATAAAGAAAGCAGGCAAAGCTATGCACTGGGACTAATGTTTGGAAAGATAGAATGAAAAACTGTGAAGCTCAGCTTTTTTAAAATATTAGTTATACCACATTTAGAGTACTGTGATTGATCTACTCTCCATATTTCAAAAAAAGGTTATAGCAGTATTGAAGGAGGTGTGAAATAATTATTTGAATGATATCAGAACAAAAGTTATACCTGAGGGAAGATTGAACAGGCGGGTATTCTTTTCTCGAGAAAAGACTGATGAGTAACATTAAAAATAATCCTAAAGATTATGAAAGGGTTTGCTGGTATAGATTTGGAGAAAATGTTCATACGTAGGTGGGATAGAACCAGAACCATAAATATATGACAGTCACTAATAAGTCCAACAGACAATTTAGGGAAAAGCTCATTATTCAAAAAGTAGTTGGAAGAGGAACATCACAAGGAATAGTTGAGGTTAATAGCATTGATGCATTGAAAGGGAAACAAGTAAAATGAGATGTTAACAGGATGTTATCATCAAGCCAATGTAGAAAATTATTTGTGGATTTACTTCATAGTTGCAGTGTGAACCTATGGTTCGAAGTTTTGACACACTTTCCCCTTCCAGGGTAATTTGAGGTAGACTGGGTGCCATTCCGTGCCAAAATCTGGTTGCTCAATTTCAAACTTAAATTTCACTGCAGGATGGCTTTTATTAAGCTATGTGAGGAAATACTTTAAAGCAGCTGCAGTTTGAAATATTGTATATATATAAATCATCCACATACTGGAGGTAAGCAAAGGGTAGGAACTTAGTGGTCTTTCCATTGAAGCTGTGCTTCTCATGGTAATGAGGGATTTTGTCTAATGATTCTCATTCACAAGCAGTCAATGTTTACTATACCGCATTTCCATTCCTCATTCACAAAACCATGTTAAACTAAATTAAAAATTCCTTCTAATCCATTACTGCTTCCTTACACATTCCAATTTTTAATCGACCCCATGCTGCAAGCAGTGTTTAGACCTGTTTCTGTATCAAAGGCTACCCCGAATAAGTGTTAAGAGGTGAGGCAATGGCCTGGTGGTATTATCGCTGGGCTGTTAACCCAGAGACCCAGATAACTTTGTGGGGACCCGGGTTTGAATCCCGCCACGGCAGATGGTGGAATTTGAATTCAATAAATGTCTGGAATTAAGAGTCTAATGATGACCATGAATCCACTGTCGATTGTTGGAAAAACCCATTTGGTTCGCTAATGCCCTTTGGGGAAGGAAAATGCAATCCTTACCTGGTCTGGTCTACACGTGACTCCAGAACCACAGCAATCTGGCGACTCAACTGCCCTCTGGGCAATTAGGAATGGGCAATAAATACTGCCTAGCCAGTGACGGCCTCATCCCGTGAATGAATAAAGGTAATACTGTAACCTACTCAGAAAAATGCCATCCCACCATTGTGTCTCCATAACTCACTCAAAACTATAAAAAGATTATAATATTAATTAGTCCTTAGTAACTATCTCTTGGGTCCTGAACAGGTTGCAGAGCATCAAATAGTCTCCTCCATTATTATCTGCTTTTTAAATATATATTAAATAGGGTGACTACCCCTTTAAGAAACTTACTATCAGAACAGCGCTTCTGTGAAACTACATGAAAGAATGTGTAAGAACCGTCAAAACCGGCAATAGTAAATGAAATCTCATGACTCAGCTGCAGGAGATCCGTTTAATATCCTCTATTTTTATTTAGTACATGCATAATTTCTCATTTATTTAGATTGTACAGGTCTAGTATTTTTAATAACATTACTAGCTTTAAAGACAAAACGACTAACACCTCTTAATTATGCAAGCTCAGACCGGTCAGACATTCTAATCTCATCAGGCGTAACAGCCAGCATTTAGCAAGTGCTTAAACCATCATGTGCTCCCCCCGGACAGATTCCATGCAAACTTGTGTACGATAGGTATAACTATGTGACATGATAATGCTAAAATTTAAATGTATGTAAAAACTGTGTATAAAAGTGTACTTTGGAATCCATCGCTGCCTCGAACTGTGCTATTGGCAGATGCTCAATAAAGAGCCTATTTTCGCCACACACCGATCTCAGTCGTTATTGAACACGATCCAACAACTTGGCATATTCAGCAGGCTCGCTGGGGACACTATTGAAACTGACCGGTCACTGACACTACTCCAAAGGTAAGAAACTTCCTCCTAGTCGTGACCTAACCCATGAGCGTGATCCCAAACCTTCTGTGAGTTGGCCATTTCGCGAATCTGCCAGCACTCTAAATCAGCTGAACTTGCACTGCCTATGACGTGAGTATTCGGGGGACTATGAGTGACTCCAGTAAGCTGCCTATGATCTCAAAAGGTGGGCTGGCCTCTTCTGAAAACTTTACATGAAAATCTGGCAGAAATACAACATCCCCAAAGGACAGTGGACCCAGGATGACACAAAATGGGTCTGGGGAGAAAACTGCCTAGCCGAAGGATAAGGACCGAACTAAATGGTCCCTTGTATTAATGGGACAAATTCACCAAAGGAATTAAATCATGTCTTGATCAGCCCAAGATTGTGAATTAAACCATTTCAAAGAGCAATTAAAAGCAGTGCATGAACAGCTGCAAAAGGAGAGATCAAAGTGAGAAACAGTTGAACAGAGAAATCAGGGGCTTGGGAAAGAAAATAAGAAACGGAAGGATGAGATAATAGTCCTGTCAGTTTCTTCCCCAGTTTCCAAGCCCATATAGAATTTGTATCTGACTACCCGCAACATCCAGGAAGTGGTTCAGCAAAACCAAGTTATTGTCCTTGGGAAACAGAGGGACGAAAGTGATGGGTCCTCTAGCAGTGAAAGCAATTAGGACAGTATATCCCCAGCACTAGTTTAACGACCCCTTAAAACCAAGAAGGTAAAAATAGAGGAGGTGGTAGGGCACAGATTAGAGGGTGGCACTGAGGTGGAAGTTCCAGTAAAACTGACTGAGAAACACATTGTGAATGGATCTGCGACCTCAGAAAACATAGACAAGGGGTCTAAAAAAATGCCTCACCCAAAGAAGGGGCCAATGAAGACATGGGAAAGCTGAGACCAGTTAAGAGGAATATCTCTGCTCCATCCCAGGACACAGATTCTGAGTGCCATTGTCACTAAAAGAGAAGGGCGCTTTCTCCATGAGGTGGTCAAAGGTGCCCTTGGATGTTACGAGCAGGAGCTGCAGGCTGGCTAGACAGCAATAAAATATTGATCTTAGGTGGACTATACCTCTGTAACCGTGTGGACAAAAGTCACTGCTTGCTGTCAAAAGCCTATACAGGAAGCCCCAGAATATGAGGAAAAATTTAGGACGACCTGGAAAGAGTATGCAACAGTCTCGAATGCGCAGGACGATAGGGATTTTGAAGGTTGTGATTAAGGCCTGCTGAAGTCTGCTTTTGTGATGGACTTAAATCTGAGCTCAGTAAGATGCTAAAGCTCACCAAACCAGACTGGGACCAGAGAGGGACTAATTAATTATTATGAACCAGTGGACCAAGCCCGCCAGCTTGATTGAGATACGGGCGCCAAACTCCAAGCCCTACAGACAGGACAAATGGGACACACCCCCAGTAACCCCGGAAAGACCCAAGACAAATGCCCAGGAAAGTGATACATCTCTGAGAAAGAAGGCCACTGGGCCAGGGGCTGCTGGCTAAGGGCGAAGTCACCCAATAAGCAACAGGGCAGAGGAACCCCGAAAACTGGGAGTAAGACCGATCTCCTAGAACAGTTTAAACAGCTAACCACCCAGCAGCAGCACAAGCTGCTGACAATGACACAAAACTGAGAAAGCCCGCCCTGTGCTCCTCTACGCTCCTGCTGGTTTTATGCCGGCAGAGCGGAGACAGACTGTACTTGACCATGCGGGCTGGCAATCTGGACATTAAGTGCCTTTTGGACACAGGAGCAGAGTTGATGTGCTTACCCCAGAAGCAGGAGACCAAACTGCTGCTTGTTTGGGACAGTGAGAACAACTTACAGAGCAGGAGTTGACAGGATTGAAACTAAAAGGACCAAACCTATACGGATTGCATTCAGACTCCATGAGTTAGTAACCTTTGTATGGGTAGGACCTGAAGCCCAGCCACTCCCCAGAGTGAATATCCTCAGCCAATTAAAATCGTCTTTACGTTTCGATGATGGGCAGGTAACATGATCCATCAGAACCCTACAAAGGGAAGAATTAAAAGACCATCCCATCTGGGCTAAAGACAAGGACAACTGTGGGTTATTGCAAATGGAACGCACGACTTTTACAGGGACACCTTCACGTTGCACTAAACGGTATCCCTTCAGCCAATGTCTATTGCAGGAAATCTCTCAATAATTCAGGGGTAAGAGGAAAAAGGGATTTTGGTTAAAAATCCCACAGCACCTCTAACAGCCCAGTATGGCCTGTGCGAAAGGCATGTGGGGAATGGAGATTAACTATAGATTACAGGAAAGCCAACCAAAGTGTTGATCAAAAGGTCCCACTAGTAGCCGACCCCTCTACTATAATCAGTGCCTTAACACAGACCACAATTCTCAGTCATAGATATGGCAACAGCTTCTGGTCATTACCCCCAGCACCTAAAGTATAGTCGTGATTTGCCTTCACTGTACAGCAACAACAGTACACATGGACCAAACTCCCACAGGAATTCCACAGCCCGACTGTATACCAAATGGCCTTACAAAACCACGTCCGTGAAATGCTGCCAACTGAGTCAGTTATCATTCAGCATGTGGTTGATATACTGATAGCTTCAGAAATTGAAAAGCAACATGAGATAGACCTGAAGACCCTCTTAAACCACTTGCAATGAGAAGATCATAAGGCCAGTAATGAAAAGGCTTAGATTGTCCAGAAAGATTGGCCTGTCTAGGGCAGAAAACTTCCCACGGGGAAAGGGAAGTCACCCAAAGTCGGACTGCAGCCATATAGACTGCCAAACAGCCTACAGCAGTTCAAGAACTGAGGGCTTTTCTGGGTCTTTGTAACTTTAACTGCTGCTGGGTTGAGTCATATTTTAAACTAGCCCAGTCCCTGACAGTCATCCTGAAGGGAAATGGGACCTGAAAGAACAAATTGCACTGACAAAGGAACAGGCAGAAGCCTTCCAGGAGCTAAAGACAGCACTTTGTTTCGCACCAGCACTGGGGATCCCCAATAACAGAAAACCCTTTACGTTATTTGTCCACAAGAAGGAGGGCTATATGACAGCGGTGCTGGCCCAAGAACACGGGCAAGTTGAGACCTGTTGGGTATTACTCGGAGAAATTGGACAATGTAGCCGTCGGATGGGGGGGTGCTGTTTTGAGAGCAAGGCAAGCTACGTGCATGGTGGTGGAAGTTACAGTGAGTCTGGTGTTGGATTAGAGATTAATAGTTAAATGCCCAAACGCCATTCACACTTCGCTCTCTATGAACACAGTATCCGAGGTAAATGCTGCCTGGTGGACCTGATGGACCACAGTCCTAGAAGACCCTAACCTACAAATAGTTTGTGCGAGCCAGGTCAATCCAACCACACAGTTACTGGTGCATACAAAAGGGGAAGGAGATGACCATGATTGTTCTGGAATCCTGCAGGAATTGAAGGACAATAACCAACGAATGATGCTTTACAAAACCCAGACCTCAACCTTTACAAGAATGGATCCTCTTTCGTGGAAAATAGTATAAGGAAAGCCACATGGGCTGTCATGACACTCTAAACTGTCATAGCATTGGGAAGCCTAATCCCCTGGCTCGAGCATCAGCATAGCAAGCAGAATTAAGGGCTGTGACTGAAGCATGCAGAATAGCAAAGGATCAGTCTGCCAACATTTACACTGATTCCCGCTATCCTTCTGAAGTTGCCAAGACTTTGGCCAACTATGGAAACAGCTAACGGCTGCAGGTATTTTTTAAATGTATATTTGAATTGGGCCACTACCCCTTTAAGAAACTTACTATCAAACAGCACTTCTGTGATACTGCATGAATGAATGTGTAAGAACTGTCAAAACCAGCAATAGCAAATGAAATCTCATGACCCAGCTGTGGGAGATCAATTTCATATCCTCCACGTTTTTATCTAGTACTCGCATAATTTCTCACTTATTTAGATCATAGATCTAGTATTTTTACTAACATTACAACTTTAAAGACAAAAGGACTAACACTTCTTAAATATGCAAGCTCAGAACGGACAGATATTCTAATCCCATCAAGACTTGCTAAAACCATCTCCTGCTTCGTAAACCTGTGCATGATAGATACACTGTGACACGATAATGCTAAAATTTAAATGTATGCAAAAACTGTATAAAAGAGGCTACTATAAAAGTGTACTTTGGATTCCATCGCTGTCTCCAACTGTGCTACCGCGGATGCTCAATAAAGAGGCTATTTTTGTCACTCACTGATCTCGTTCGTTATTGAACACAATCCCACTGTAACGAATAAAGATACTAACAAGAGTTGGCCTCAGGGATCCCATGGCAAAACCATTTATTTGAGCTTACATGGTGTTATTGAAACTGAACTCAACTGCACAAATTGCTAAATTCATGATGTAATGGACACAGATTCAGATACAGGTGCTACATCTAAATTGCCATGATATAGTGACACACTACAGATGTCAATGGCTTTTTGAGTGATATGGTGGTCAACAAAGTGACAATATTGAATCAGCACATGAACTTGATATTGTTCTCTATGTACAGCTCGTGAAGAAACCTTCACTGTTTATGTGGAAATCTAAGTTAAAACTAATTGCAGTAGCTCACACGACCACTTGGCCAATTCATTTTATTCAGAGCCGGTCATACATAGAATAGAACGTGAGGAGACGTCGCTTTTGTGTATCTTGGGCAGCCCACGCATGTGTGCATACAGTGAGCCGTAAGGACAAATCCTATCATATATATCACCAGGCAGGTTACCACCCTTATCAACAAGCATCTCCAAGCCTAAGATGGTCGAATTAATCAGCACTCTCTTCTTCTCATCCCATATGAAATTGTCTTTTTTTTTCCCCCAAGTCCATTTGTTGCGTTCTAGTTTTGTAATCCATGTAGACTTCTAGTCTCCTTTTGGCAATGTTTAAATTCTGTACTTCTCAGCTTTTTCACAAAGTTTTCACGTACAGCACTCAAGATTGCCTCTTAGGCCTGTCTTTCAAAGTTGAAAAACCCAAGTCCATTCACAATGTTTCTTTATAACCAAGAACTCTGATGTCTGGAATTTTGACTACTCCCTGCATTTCTTTCATTTTTCTAACCACTCCTTTGTTTCTCAATTACCAGAAAAGCACTTCCGAAGAAGGGCCTTGACCCGAATTGTCAACTTTCCTGCTCCTCCAATGCTGCCTGGCCTCCTGTGATCCTCCAGCTCCACCCTGCGTTATCTTTAAGATGTGAAGGACATGAAACAGTTGAGCTCAATGCACAGAAGAAATGAGTCAAGTGAAATCCATGATTGATTTGGATGAATTTAATTTAAAATGAGAGCGGACAGGTTTAAAAGGGACCTGAGGAGAAACATTTTCTGCAGAGGGTGGTGCATGTATGGAACGAGCTGCCAGAAGAGGTGGTGGAGGCTGGTACAATTACACCATTTAACAGGCATCTGGATTGGTATGTGAATAGGAAGGATTTAGAGGGATATGGGCCAAATGCTGGCAAATGGGATGAGTTGAACCAAATTGTTTCAGTGTTGACTAACTATGACATTAACAACAAAGCAATGCCACAAGTTAATTGCAGTTATGATTAATGATCAGGATGTCAAGAATGGAATGAATATTAAACTCCTGAACAGGTTATGAACTATGTGTCCATCACAATGGGGGTAATCACATTATCTTTCAGTTGTAAAACAGCAAAGGAACAGATAACCTAAACTTTGTAGTTGTGTAGTATTCAGGAGATTGAACGACTAAGAAAAAGAGATACAAAAAGAGAGGAAATCTAGCTGGCTGTTAACTGAATCAATACCTGAGGCCCAGCTGTGTTGGGTCACCATAAGGAAGGGCAACATCAAAGCATAGTCATGCTGTCAGGTGAAGAACAAGAACTTGTCATTTCCTGATCGGAGCTAACAATTAACACCAGTAATGACCAGCTTTTTGAGTGAATTAAATTTCAGTCAAATCATACAACACATCCGTATTAACAAACAAATTACAAGCAGAATAGGCCACTTTGTCTTTCCAGCCTCCAGCACCATTCAATAAGATCACAGCTGATCTGTTTTTTTCCAAGTTCCCATCTACCCTTCAACACCCTTTCAACGCCTTGTTCGTACTGAATTTTTCTACGACTATTGTAAAAATGTTCTCAAACCCCGCTTCCACTGACTTCTGAGGAAGCATTTCAAAGACTCGTAACCCTCAGGAAAAAAAATTCTCATCATCTTAAATGAATGACCTCTTTGTTTTGAAATGTGATGCCTAGTTCTGAATTCTACCGCAAAAATAAATATCCTTTCCACAACTACCTTGTCAACCTCACTCAGAATGTTTCAATCAAGTCACTATTTACTATTCTAAACTCTAGGGGCTCTTGTGGTGCAATGATAGTCCCTACCTCTGCTCCAAGCAACCTGGGTTCAAGTCCCACCTGCTCCAGAAGTGTGTAATAACATCTTCAAAACAGGTTAATCAGAAGATATCCATCCTAAATTTCAGTGGTACAAACCTGGTTTGTCTAGCCTTGACCCAAAAGATAACCTGCCCATTCCAGGTATTAGTGTAGCAAAGCTCCAAGGCATTTCCACTTTTCATTAAATAAGAGGCCAATACTATAAATAGTATTCCAGATGTGGTCTCACCAATGTCCTGTAAAACTGAAGCAAACATCCTGACTTTTCTGTTTAACTTCTATCGCAACAAGTTATGACAGTCTATTAGTTATCCAAATTACTTGCTGAACTTGCATACTAACCTTTTAAATGCATGTGCTAGGATACCCAGATCCCTCTGCATCTTTGAGCTTTGCAACTTCTCACCATGATGCTATTTCTTTATTCTTCCAGCCAAAACAGACGATTTCACATTTTTCCACATTATATTCTGTTAGCCAGATATTTCTTTACTCTCTGAACTTTATCCCTTTGTAGCCTCCTTACATCCTCTGCACAACCTACTTTCCCACCTTTCTTTGTGTCATCAGCAAATTTAGCAACTTATCCCATCCATTCAAGTAAATTGTTAGAAGGAAAGAAAAGAACAAAGAACTGTGGATGCAGGAAATCAGAACCAAACACAGATTGTTACAAAGGCTCAGCATGTCAGGCAATATCTGCGGAGAGAAAGCAGAGTTAACGTTTTGAGTCTAGTTCTGAAGAGTCACTTGACCCAGACGCTTTGCCAGCAGTCTTTAACTTGTTAGAAGGTCAGGCCCCAACAATGATTTCTGTGGTATATCATTTGCTAGTGTGGGCAATAACCAATAATTAGAAAATGGCCAACTTATGCCTACTCTCTCTGTTTTTTGTTAGCTAGCCAATCGTCTAGCCATGTCGATATGTAAACCTCTCCACCATTAACCAAATTTTACCTTTTGCTTTTCTGTGTACTGAATTGGGAAAATGACTGTTTTACAACAAATGACTGAGGAAGGAACTGTTGTACTTTTGTAAAGTAAGTTACTGAAATCCATTGTAAGTCAAGTTTACACTGTTGCTTTCAATTAGAGAGGGGAAGGGATAAATAGACAACACGGTACCATGCCACGTGTACAGAGTGAGTTTTAGGCAGCAACAAGTAGCTGATTGATTTCTGAAATTCTAGAGAGTTGTGGATGTCAAAGGTCATCAGACTGTTTGATTAGCTCCAGCATAGCTGAACAGCTTGTAGGTGTGAACGGTACGCAGAGAAGCCTTTGGACTTCTGGACAGGTACGTGTTGTCCTGCTTCTCCAGTAAAATACATGAAGCTAAAGAAAACCAGATATTTTCTGCCATCAGTTGCTGCAGCCTGCTGCTTTTAGCTAATAAGTCAGATACTTTATAATGTGTGCCTCCAAAAGAAGAAGTGTAAGAACCAATAGAAAAAATCAGAACTGAAGGATTTGGGAAACAATAGGTACATCCCATCAAATTGTGAACACTGGAGACAAAGAATGATTTCCCCAACTTTTATTCCCTCCAGCCATAACAAGATATTTTTAGGTCTGTATGAATTTTAACAAGTAGAATTATATCCTGACAGTTCATAGCTTAATATCTGTGGTTAGAATCTATTTATTCATAATGAGTAGTTTGTGTTAAGAAAAAAACCTTGTTCATGTTTTCAATTAGCCCGAGACTATCAGACAGGTTAGCAGGATACTTTAATAACATTTTAACTATTGTAAGGACTCTATGAATAGCAGGGCTTCAGTTCCAGCATGCCACTCCAGTGAGACATAACACATTCTGGACTCTAGCTACTTGCAGTGAGAAAACAATATTCCTCAGATCCTACTTGCTTCTTTTGCAAATACTTCAAATCGTGCCCTGTCTTTCTCAATCCTTTCATGAACAGAAGCAGTTTTTCTGTCTGCTCCATCTAGACCAGCCACCATTTTAAAAGTGTCTATCAAATCTCCTTTTAGCATTCTCCTCTGCAAGGAAAACAATCTCAACTTTTCCAATCTATCTCCATAATTGAAGCTTCTCATCCCTGGAATCATTGTTATAAATGCATCTGCACCCTCTCCAATGTGTTCACATCCTTCCAGAAGTGTGTCACCCAGAACTGTTCACAATATTCAATAAGACTTCAGATAATGTATTCTTTATTAAATGCTTTCTCCACCTGAGCAATCGCAATTAATGACTTATGAATATACATACATAGGCTGTTCTGCTCCTGTACACCCTCAACACTAGTACCCTTTATTTTATACTTTATACTTTACAAGCCTTTTTATGTTCTTTCTATAAAATATTTCACCCCATTTCTATGGTTTGAACTTTATCCGTGACCAATCTGCAAACTCAAACAACCTTCGAGGTCTTCTGAAGTTCTACAATGTCCTCCTCGTAGTTTACAATGTTTCCAATACTGATACTTTGTATCAGTTGTAAATATTAAAATTTTCTGCTATGCACCAAGGTCTAGGTCATTCATATGCATCAGATATAACAATTACTGACCCCAGGGAATACAAACTTTAATGGAGTCCCCCAAAAACAAAACATTAACCATTACTCCCTGTTTCCTACCACTCAGCTAACTTTCTGTCCATATTGTTACGGTTTCTTAGAGTAGCACGTCCATGAGTTCTAACTTTGGTCACAAGTCTGTTCTGCAGCACTGCATAAAAAAACCTTTGGAAGTCCATGAGAAGACTGATTCTTGCGGATGATGGGTTTGACTTATCAAGAATAGCTAAATGGGTTAGGTTTTATTCATTATTGTAAGAATGTCGGGTGATTACACTGAAACATTGACAGGTTCTATGTTTAGATGATGCTTCCACTAGCAGGGGAATCTCAAACTGGGACCATAGTTACAGAGAGAAATAAATATCTGGAAGTCTTTACTCAAACTTGTGAAGACCAGATTACTGTAGGTATTTAAAGAGAAAATGGATAGAATTTGAACTAACATTGAGTTGAGAGCTACGATTAACTGGCACAAAGCAGCAGTTGAGTCCTTGGGCAGAACAGCCATGATCTTGTTGAATGGCCTGCTCCTCCTATTTTGTATGCTCTTCACGAATCCACAACAACAGCAATACCATCATTAACCCCTTTGTTACTTCCTCAAAAAACTCCAGCAATTGTTGAAAACTATTTTCCCTTAAGGAGTCTATAATGGTCGTCCTTAATTAACTCACGTGTGTACATATGCTTAATTCTATTCCAAATGATGGTTTTCAGAAGTTTCTCCTCCAGAAAAATTAAACAGACTGGTGTATAATTGCTGGTCTATCTTTACACCATTTTCTTCAACAGGACATATGGTGGAATTTCCCAGCCCTTGAGATGTATGAGCAATGCCAAGAAATTTGGGAGAAATTTATGTAAATCCCCGATGTGGTCTCCAGTTGTGTCTAAACTTTCCTTAACTACCCTTTTCCTAGTACTGTGCCTACAGAAGGCTTTGGGATTCCCTTTTATATTATTTTCCAGTGTATAATCTTTTTCTGTTTCTCTTATTTGCTTTCTCACCTCCCACCTGTACCTCCTATATTCAGCCTGGTTTTCAACTATATTTTGTACCTGATAGTTACCACTAACTTTTTTTCTTTATATTAATTTCTATCTCCATTTCAGAGAATTATATCTTGAAAATGCCTAAATCGTCTCTTATTTCAGGTTGCAGACTGTTCAACTACTGTTTTTCCTCTTGCCTTTGGCTCTACTTTATCCAGTCCAGATCTGTTCTTGCACCATATATGTCAACTCACCCTCAGTTAATTATTGCTACTCTGGATTGTTAACTGTTCTATTTCACCACCATCCTAAATCTTAAGGTACAATCATCACTTCTTAAATTTTCTCCCACTGACGCTTTATCTACTTATCCCACCTCATTCCCAAGAACGAGGCCTACAGTGCCTTTCTTGAAGGACTACACAAATGTTGCTGTAGAAAATTCTACTTAACGGAAACTAGGAATACATGCCCCTCTCTGCCCTAGACACTACTACTTTCCCCAACCCCATTTGGAGAATTAAGGTTCCCCTAGTACAATTGCTCCATAATGTTTGTAGTTCTCTGTAATTTCCTTGCAGATTTGTTCGTCTACATCTTTCCCACTAGTTAGTCTATGCTGAGCAACTGTAATTGATTTATTACTCCCCACATACTGCAGGATGACAATCTGCAAGGCCAAGCTGCCTACCATACCTATAAGCTTACTTTTGGACTATTTATAATACAGGGGATTCTGAAGTTCTAGCAAAGATTTGTAGCTCAGGTCGTGGTTGAGATTGTTAACTTGCTCACTGAACTGGCTTGTTTTCATTCAGATGTTTCGTCACCATGCTAGTGACATCATCAGTGAGGCCTCCGATGAAATGATGTTGTTCTGCTCCACTTGGAATTTGCTCTGTCTGGTCTGTTACGGTGAGTAGAGATACAGATCAAAGCCGGAAATGACACTACTCACCATAACGGACCAGACAGTATAAATTCCAAGTGGAGCAGAACAACATCACTTCATTGGAGGCCTCACTGATGATGTCACCTAGCATGGTGACAAAACGTCTGAATGAAAACAAGCAAGTCGAGCAAGTCAACAACCTCACAGGGGATTCTCCTATAACGTGTGTGCCAGCAACGTGAATTGGCTATAATGCGATTGACAATAGAGGAAAATTATTTCTAAAACACAAACTTGCGTTGGCTATAACGTGATTCAGCATTATTTAAACATGCAACTCATATAAGTAGAAGAATGACTTCTGATGTGAAATTGATGTTATAAATAAAAAATGAAGTATAGTTTAAAATAATATGAGTGCTGTTAAAAAATGCACCTGTGTGTAGTATTTTTGCCTAGAGTTTGTTACATAGAGTCCGCGTCCTACAGCACAGAGACAGGCCCTTTGGCCTAAATTGGTCCATGCCGACCAAAACGTCCATCCACGTTAACCCCATTTTCCTGCACTTGGTCCATATCCTTCTAAAAATTTCCTATCCCTGTACTCATCCAAATGCCTTTTAAATGTTGTTAATGTACCTGCCTCAATCATTTCCACCAGTAGCTCATTCCATATACTTACCACCCTCTTTGTAAATGAGTTGCCCCTTAGGTTTCCATGTATTCTTTCCCCTCCTACCTTAAACTGATGCCCTCCAATCCTTGATTCCCCAACCCTGGGAAAAAAGACTGAGTGCAGTCACTCTATCCATGCTTCTCATGACCTTACACATTTCTACAAGATACCCCCTCTGTCACCAACACTCTAAAGAAGAAAGTCCTAGTTCGTCCAAACTCTCCCTATAATTCAGTCACTTGAGTCCTGACAACATCCTTGTAAATTTCTTCTGTACTCTTTCCAGTTTAATAACATCCTTCCTAAAGCAAGATGACCAAAACTGAACACAATACTTTCCAGTGCGGCCTCACCAACATCCTGCACAACTGCAACATAATTTCCCAACTTCTGTACTCAATGCCCTGACTGATGAAGGCCAGTGTGCCAAAAGCCTCCTTCATTGTCTTGTCTACCTGTGACTCCACTTTCAGAGAACTGTGCACCTGAACTCCAAGGTCCTTCTGTTCCACTACACTCCTTAAGGCCCTACCATTCATCATGAAACTCCTACCTTGATTTGACTTTCCAAAATGCAACACCTCACACTTATCTCTATTAAACTCCATTTGCCATTTCTCGGCCCACTTCCCCAGCTAATCAAGATCCTGCTGCAATTTCTGATAACCTTCCTCACTGGCCTATTTTAGTGTCATCCGCAAACTTACTAATCATGCCTTGTACATTCTCATTCCAAATCACTGATACAGATACCAAACAGCAATAGACCCAGCAGTGACCCCTGAAACACGCCACAAGTCACAGGCCTCCAGTATGATAAGCCTCCTTCCACTACTACTCTCTGCTTCCTACCATCAAGCCAATTGTTATCCAATTCACCAACTCTCCCCAGCTTCCATGCGATCTAACTTTCCAGAGCAGCCTACTATGGTGGAACCTTATCAAAAGCCTCACTAAAATCCATACAGACTACGTCTACCACCCTGCCCTCATCAACCTTCCTGGTCACTTCATCAAAGAACTTGAACAAATTGTGAGGCATCATTTCCCATGCACGAAGCCATGCTGACTACTCCTAATCAAACCCTGTCTTCCTAAATGCCTGTATATCTTATCCCTCAGAATCTTCTCAAGTAACTTACCTACCACAGATGTTAAGCTTATCAGTCTATAATTCAGGTTTTTTTTGTTGTAGCCCTTCTTGAATAACAGCAAAACATTCACTCGTGGCTAACGATGATGCAAATTTGCCAGCCAGGGTCCCCGCAATTTCTTCTCTAGCCTCTTACAGGGTTCTTGGGTATATCTGATCAGGACCAGGAGATTTATCCACCGTCATACTTGAACTTGCTCATGTAAATCATTTATACCAAAAGTTGTCTGTGTTACAACCTGCTCTTTTCCAGCACTATTTTGAATACAATGTTACTCAAATTTACATTGCATTTTAATCCTACAATTAACGTCAATGCCAATGGGCTACACAGGAAAAAAAAAAGTCAGATTCCTTTGCTTCACTTATCCGAAAATCTATCCAGAAGTCCATGCCGATGGAATGTTAGGTCAGATTAGCATTTAAATGGAGGAGGGAATTTTAGTAAAAATTGATTACGTGTCAATTTCAGGGAGTTTCATGGAGGATTGCTGGCTGTGAGCTCTATCTCCTACAATTTTGCACTACTCACCTCTTTTGGATCATGGCCACTCCAACGACTTTCCACTTATCTCAGATGGGTGTTAAAGATTACATCTGAAATTGCTGACATGTCAATTTTGGGGGAATTTCATGGAGGGTTGCTGGCTGGGAGCTTTATCGTACACAATTTTGCACTGCTCACCTGTTCTGAATCATGCTTGCACACTCATGCAGTACTGACCATTGCTGGGAATTCCATTGGCAGAACTCTATTTAAAGCTCAGCTGTCACTTCATTGCAAGCACAAGGTCAGATTCATAAATGTATTTCCTCTTTGCAGCGTCACCTATCTAATAAACTGTCATTTTAACAGCAGCTATAAGAATGAAGCTACACAGGTGAGGAAGAAATTTGGAAAAGATAATTGTTATTTGTCTTTTGTGCCCCAACCCCTCATTTCCCGTAGGCCCCGTTATTTATCTAGCATGATTTTCTATAACACAATGTTGCACTGAAATGCATCTATCGTGTTATATCAGAACCCCCTGTAAGTTGGAAATTAGAGAGTGGTGAGTAGAATTACTCACCAATCAGGTTCTTCTCCTGTGCCTGTAAAATGGATACTTAACAGTAAGAACCAAATCCTATAGGGTGAAAAAGTAAAAATGAAGCAAAGTAACAGCTCCTTTCCTTGCTCACTTAGCTTCTTCAGCTCACCAAATTCCCCACATTCTACTCAAGTTGCAATCTTTGCTAAGTTATACTCAAATGCTATTTACATATATTGTGAAACAAGGCAAGTGGGAGGAGAACAATATCTTATACAGATTTGATCTGATCACAGGACAGCCAGTGTTTCTTCATAATTTCCATGGATTTGTACATTAATGTTCTGGCTCTATAGTTAGTTCTTTGAACTGGTTAAATATGTTGAGTGTTGAATCAACTAATTCTGTTTGAATTTGAGCCTTAGCTATCTCAACATAATTCATAGCATCAATGCGTTGTCTATTTTTCCTTCCTGTGTATTTTACATCTCTAAAGTAAATTTCAACAAACATTCTCTAACTATTGATACAGTTAGATTGATACATTTTGTATACTGAATGGCCACTTCAATTCCCACTGGAATTAAACCATTTTCACGTGAAATTAGGAAGCATTTCTTTTTAGTCAAGGAATAATGTAATGTTTGGCGATGTTGGATTAATTCATATTTTCAAGGTTTAGATGTTTAGATTTTACTTGGATGAATCTATGAAGGGATTATCTGTATCAAAGGTGGGTAAATGGATTTGAGGCACAGATCATCAATGATTGAACTAAATAGTGGAACAGACCCTAGGAGTTGAATGATGTATTTATTCTTATGTTCCACTAGCCTCCTAGTTTGATATCTCCACAAATTATACCAATCTGGATTGATTTTCTAAAGCCAAGTCACTAATGTACTTAAAAAAAGTTATCCCAATCACCAAGTTATTCTGCTTACTAATGGTATTCACCCTGGCATTGTTTTCTTCAGCCAGTTTTTTTTGTCCACTTCCAAGATTTTCTTTGAAGTTTCATATCTTTAAGCTTGGATAATATCTTACTAATTTTTGTTGACTAGACACAACATAGTATGAGCCACAGATAACATAAGATTAAAGATGTCGAGCTGGCCAGTCTGACAGATTCCCTCTTCTGAAGCCATACTAATTCCTGTCCACTAGGTTAATACTGTATTCATAATCCTCAAATTTATTCCTATAAACTAATTACATTATTTTGGACAGAACTGATGTAAAATTACTTTTTGTCATTCTTTATCGACATGGATAACATGAAAACCTACTTCTAAATTACTGGTATGCCTCCGAACCCAATGACTTTCTCATAATGTCTGTCAGTGTCTTTAAATCCTCTTTCTAATTTCACTGAGCATTCAGAGCTAAATGTCGTCGATCAACAGGAATTGGCATGAATTAATTTTACTTCAAGACATCTATCTCACATGAACATATGGATCAAACTAATGAACTCTGTATAAAACTTGTTACAGAGTCAAAACTTCCATGATCTAGATTTGATGAGGCTACTGATCATTATCTGTCAGAATGCTACATGTTGCTGGGGAATCCAAGAACACATTTGAAACTGAAATTGAAGTGAAAACTGAAATAAAAACAAAATAATCAAAGAATTAAAAACATGTACCTGTTGGATAGAAAGCCTGATGATACTGTGGTGGAGAGGTAAGGTAACCAGTATATTTCTGACCAGTAGCTCCAATCTCTTGTGATCCTTGCTGAACATGGACATTATTGGGATTAGGTTGCAGTGTGTAGGTGACTTCAGTTGGAAATCTTTGTATGACAGAAAATGGAATTGCTTTCTCAGTAAATGGAGATGAAGAAGTTGTATCCATTTGTCCAGCTACCAGTCCAATTGAGCTATGCCATGTACGTGGTGGAATAGGGGTTCGATCTAGACCTCCGGTATTAGAACTTGACAAACTTTTTATGGATACTGTATGTAAGGGACTTTGATTGTGGGTAGGTGACATAAATGGATATGGGGACAAGCTATCTCTGCGAAATGTTCGTTGAAGTTGTCCAACTGTCACAGGCCCTGAATAAAGCATAACAAAAGAGACATATTATATGGTAGTCCAATACTTAGAGACAAATAAGAAATTATTGCTGAATTATAACATTCCATTTTCACTATTTAAATGAAGTCATTAATATGTCTTGAAATAGCCGACAATGGAGTATTGTAGGTATTAAGTATACATCTGCAATCATGTTTATTTACTTTCTAGGTTATACTACATTGTGTTAAATACTTTCCATAATTGAATTAATTAACACTTTAACCCACTAATGTGTCAAGTGTAAGCAGAATGCTGAATCATGCAGACTGTCATAAAATTTGATAGGATTTTAGCTTTATTGCAAAGCTAGGTCTATCATTGACTCGTCCATATTTC
This sequence comes from Ginglymostoma cirratum, assembly GCA_024137785.1. Taxonomy (NCBI): domain Eukaryota; kingdom Metazoa; phylum Chordata; class Chondrichthyes; order Orectolobiformes; family Ginglymostomatidae; genus Ginglymostoma; species Ginglymostoma cirratum. The sequence continues at coordinate 174,158 of JAHRHZ010000066.1, forward strand.
AAAATGGGATTGATGACCTTTGATTGAAGGATCCATTTTTGTGACAACTCTATAACCAGAGAGATTTAACCATCTTGTTTTATGGCCACTATGCACAGTATTTTATATAACAAGTGTCATAACGAAATTAAACTTGGGATTGGGATGTATAGGGAGTTTGCCTTTAACTTCAGATATAGCACAATAAAGTTGCAGGGTTCTTAACTGATATGTTCCTGTACACTGCATTAGAAAAGCTAATGAAAATCACAATGTTTGGAGAGCATGGCCCTGAAATAGAGTTTTTATGTAGTTTTGGTTAAACAATGATCCAGTTGAAATCGCTGAGGAACTTCAATTACTTCAGGCAAGTGTGCACAAGCCACTTTGGAAGTATCACTGAAATCCATCAGCTGATAACTCTGGTGTGGTGTCTGGGGTATGACCATGTAGTTTAGTTCTCCCACTTCCAGGAATTAGCTTTTTACTCACCAAAGAAAGAAGGCTGATCTTCAAATGTTTCGGTCTTCAGAAGTCTAGGTCACTTAGCTGGTTTGCATCCCACTAACAGGATGGCATGGTGGCTTCGTGGTGAGCACCAGGGACCTGGGTTCAATTCTAGCCAGCCTCCTCTATGTGGGGTTTGCAAATTCTCTGTGTCTGGATGGGTTTCGTCCAGGTGCTCCAGTTTCCTCCCAAGTTCCAGAGATGTGCAAGATCAGTATATTGGCTATGCTACATTGCCCATAGTGTCCAGGGATGTGTAGGTTAGGTGGATTAGGCAAGGGAAATGCAGGGATAGGGTAGGGGGTGAATCTGGCTGGGATACTCTTTGGAGGATCAGTGTAGATTTGTTGGGTCGAATGGCCTGTTTCCACACTCTAGCAATTCCATCCTATTCTAATGCCCCTATGTCCTTGTACAGGCCCGTAAACCATCTTCATTGGTGTACTAGCAGTCATTATGATGCAGAATCTCAACTAAGAAGGGATGAGAATTTCAAACTTATCTAGTCTGATCAACACTGCAACATAGCTGTTGTTTGCCTTGCTTAAAGGGTGGCTAAAAATTCTGCCTCCAAAATTTGACTGCATTTCAGTTACTGGTGTCATTTTCAGTCCAAAATGATCTCTACGTTGATCTCTCCCTAACACTGTTACCAATTGATAAGGATGGTAGTACGAGGAAAACTGTGAGTATGTTGAATGGGCAGATTGTGACATCAGTAAGTGTGCAACATAGATTTGATGGTATCTGTGCTATGCCCAATTTAAATGTTGCAGCTAATGTTCTTTCTTAACCTGATACAACTGAACACGTATTCATCAGCAGCAAAGATCCCCACTAGAAAAAAGGTCATCAACTCATTTTTGGGTAATTCTGCTGGTAGTTTACGAATTAGCTCCATTGGATTAACTGGAAAGTCAGTTCAGCAGTCTTCACTTCCTGGTTCTATTATTGAGATGATCCTTCTTAGCCAGGCCAATGATTTTCTGTTGTGTTTACCTGAAGGGTTCCACACAAGTTTTGTGAGAAGCAGAGTAAATGTTCACTTATAAAGTAAATGGTTCACTTATAAAGTGACTCCCACTTATTAATTCAAAGCAATTGCTGCAGGAAAGTTTAATCTGTTTAACCTTCAAGTTTAATCCGAGTTTTCTTAACATCAGAGAATAGGCAGCTTTGGCTGTGGGGAACAGCTGGACACACTTCTGTGTATTTTTTTCTCTATGTCTCTTCACTACTTTTGTGATCCAACTTGCTCAGTTAGCTGAGAGTTGATCTACTTCATTTGTAAACAATTCCTCAGCTCCTGATTATCTGCACTCAAAGCCACAAAACAGAGTTCTGATAGGAATCAAATTCTTTGCTGTAAGATTACTATTCTGGCTTGGTAAACCCCAGTTTTTAAAAACAGTCCTTTCTCATTGCAGCTCATAGTTTTTAAAGATACAAAAATAAAAGCTCATGGTTCTTACTGTTATCTTAGCAAAATCAGCCTTTTGCTAATTTAGAGTTTTTATTTTTGGCACATCTTATCCATTACCACACCTATCCTAAATCTAAGTGACGTATGCTCATGATCTCCAAAATATCCCTCTACTGTTACACCTTCTACCTGTCTGGGTTCATTTCTGAATATTATATTCAGAACTGTGTCCTTTTTAATGGGCTTTCTATGCACCAACTAAAATATTCTCCAGCATGTAAATTAAAAACTTTATTTTCTCCCTAACTTGTACCCTAAAAAGCTCATCCAGTTAATATTTGAGTAGTTAAAATCCCCCACAATTACTGCTTTATAATTCTTACACTTCTCTGAAATTCGATACATAGTTGATGCTTTATCAATGCCTGACTCTTTGGGGGCCTAAAATACACAACCAACCCTGTTTGCCCCTTTTTGTGCTTTATGCTTCCACCTAAATGGCCTCTTTTGATGATCTTTCCAAGAAATCATCCCTCCTCACTGTTATAATTGATTACTTAATGAAATTGTAAACCCCTTCCTCTGTCCCCTCGCCACCTTGTCCAAATATCCAATAACCAAGAGCACTGAATTGCTAATCCTGCTCATTTTTCACCCAAGTCTTAGTCTTTTCTATGAGAGCATACTTCCAAGTTCTTATCTTTGCTCTGAGTTCATTTATCTTATTCTTTGGACTTTTACCTGTAACATTGCATTCAACATATACTCAATTTAGCCTAGCTAAACTCATTTCTAACCTTTCTAGTCTATGTTAGCCTGCCTTCCAAATTCATGTACTCCTATTTTAACTTCTAATTCCATCTTAGTTTTTTTTCCTCTCTGACCTACATTCAGGATCCCTTTCCCCTGCCAATCTAGTTTACATCTGCCCAACAGCATTTGCGAGCCTTCCTGTGAGGATGTTGGTCCTACTCCTGTTCAGATATAGCCTTTCCAATTTGTACAGGTCCCACCTCCATCAGAAATAGCCTCAATGCCTAAGGAATATAAAGTCCCTTCTCTTGCGCCATCTCTCCAGCCACATTTATCGGATCTCTCCTTTCATTCTTATGATTATTATTGTGTGGCCCTGGGACTATGTTTGAATTCTTGCTTTTCAATTTTGTACCTAACACTCTCAAGTGTGCTTGTAGGTCGTGATTTATATTTCATCCAGGTCACTGGTCCCAACATGGTCCTTGACATCTGGCTGTTCACCTCCCCATTCAAAATATCCAGAAGCCATTCTGTGATATTCTTAACCTTCGCATCTTGGAGGCAATATACCTTCTTGAAGACAGTTCTGCGACTGCAGAAGCATCTGTCTACTCCGCTCACTAATGAATCCCCAAGCACTCTTGCTTTTCTAAACTTCTTCCTCCTCCCAAGCGGTCTGACCTATCTAGTGCCGTGGGCTTGGCTTTAGCTGTCTGCTACAGAGGTACTGTCATTCACATTGTTTTCCAAAGCTGAAAAATGATTTGCAAACAAGATGCAAAATGGTGATTCCCACAGTGTCTGCCTGGTCCCATTCTTCTGTCTGGTGGTCACCTATTCTCTCACTGCCTGCAATTCCTTCCGCTGCTGCGCAACCACATTCTGAAACGTGCCACCTACAAAACTCTCAGCCTCACAAATGCACTTTGTCTCCCCAGCTGCCTCAAGCTCCAAAAACTGCACTTTGAGGTGCCACAGCCAGTGGCACCTCCTGTACACTTCTTAAAAAAAAAAAAAAAATTCATTCATGGGATGAAGGCATCACTGCATCAGCATTTATTGCTCATTCTTAATTGCCTAGAGCACAGTCAACACATTGCTGTGGATCTGGAGGCACATGTAAGCAAGACTGGGTTAGGATGGCAGTTGCCTTCCATAAAGAATATTAGTGAACCGGATGGGTTTTTCAAACAATTAACAATGGATTCTCTTAATTCCAGATTTTTATTGAATTCAAATTCTACTATCTGCCATGGTGATATTTGAACCCGGGTCCCAAGATCATTACCTGGGCCTCTGGATTAACAGTCCAGCAATAATGCCACCAGGCCATTGCTTCCTATTCTGTACAGGTCCCACCTGTATGGTCCAGACTGTCAAGCATCTGGATTTCTCATATAGTACAGATGGGCAAATCACAGGCTTGAGCTCTCCAGGCATACCTTAACTAAACAGAGTCCTGATTCTTTGTTTTTATTTTACCCTTGCTGATACTCAGTAAAAATTAGAAAAATCTCATTCTTGTTGATATCCCAAGTCCCACTTAGATCTGCCATTGGTTGTCTACTGAGAGGATCCTTACTTCATCTACTCTTTGCAGTTAAATTACCTAGTGCTCCTATAGGAATTATTAGTTCAAATGCCCAGAGTGTGGTCTCCAAGTGTTTTCAGTCTGCTTGGTGAAGAATAGTGGTTAAGTCCTGTTGTGCGAACAAATAGCATTGTCATCAGTGATGCCTGCTGACGACTATGCACATGGAGTTGGGATCTGAATAAGCAGGATTCTCAGACCTACCTACCTTTGCAAATATTAAATGTTGTTTAAGAAGCCTTTATCCGCTGACACCTATAAGCGGAGGATGAATGCCAGCTCTGCGTGCTCACCTCCAATTCCTTTCAGACTGTACAGGTGCGTCATAAAACTAACTTTTAAAAAAATTCTTTGTTCAACCCTTTATTCATATTCACCAATAGACTCTTCCCTTTAACCTCTTTGCTCTTATAATTATGCCGTGACTGATAAAGGCATGTTATTGAATCATAAAATCCTGTTCTAAGTACGGGAGTAAGAAAATGTTGAACTAGAATTAAAAACTCGCTTGTAAATTTATTTCCTTAATGATTTGCATACTAATTATTACAAATAGTGTGAATTTCTTTCTGGTTATGATCTGAGCTCAGTTTACCTCCAGCAACACATTCAAGAAGTTCTTGAACATTTTTGTTAATTGAATTGTCACTAAGGTTGTGGCATCAAATAAGCTGCCTCTGCCTATTTCTTCCATTCCCCAGCCTACCAGACTTGCTAAACTTCTGTTATAGATTTCTCTGCTCCAGCCCTGACCTTGCATCTTTTGATAGTTTCTCCTCTATCTCTCTTCATGATGTTTTGAAGTGCATGTTGACCAAGACTCTCACGTCCTGATCTCTTAACTCAATAAACTTTGGAGCACTGTTTTTATTCCCAAGGTCAGCTGTTATCATTCACAGCTCTCTCTCCCCTCATATACTGACTCCATCTCCCTCAAATCTTGTTGTCACTGCTCTCCTCAAAGACTACCGAATGAGTCCATTATCTTTACACACTACTGCCCCATCTTCAACCATCCCTTCCTGTCCAAAATTTGCAGTGCATCATCTTGCCAAAAACTCCATATGTTAATTTCGCCAACTGGGTTTCCAGGACGGTCACAATTAATCAAAATCACAAAGTAATGCTTAGTGAGCATAACAAAGATAAACAATTCGTCCCCATCCTTTTTGACCCGTGTGCAGTCTTTGCTGTGGTTGATCATATCATCGTCTCTTACTGGTTCTCCATCATCATCCAGCTGACTGCACTCTGCTAGGCTCCTGCTTACCTAGCTAACCAGAGCCAGGAATCACACACAATTGGCCAAGCAGCATCATAGGAGCAGGAAAGCTTGACGTATCAAGCCTAGAAAAGTCAAGCTTTCCTGCTCCTATGCTGCTGCTTGGTCTGCTGTGTTCATCCAGCTCCACACCTCGTTATCTCTGATTCTCCAGCATCTGCAGTTCTTATTATCTCTAATCATACACAATTGCTTATTTGTGAACTGCTGCACCATTCTCCCTATCGTGGGGTGGGGGTGAGAAACAACTTGCTGTATTCATTTCTCCGGGATGTTCCTTGGGGCATTTCAAAGACATCTAAATACAAGCTGTTGCTATCAATTCCCCATCCTTCCCCAGCCATCAGAGTCTGTATCAATAATTCCATCCCTACCATGTCGGTCGCCTTTAGTCTGGCCAATGGAGTCCATGGAGTTGGTGAGATACCTCTGGAAACGGTTGGGTGGTCTGGTGTTGACCTGGAGCCCAGCTGCCAGCTTGGCCTTGTTGGCGCTGGTTAGTCTTTTCATGTTAATCAGCAACTCTGGATGGTCCTGCTTGAAGCTGGGGTTGTGGAAATGGTGAAGCAGCCCATCTCCTGCCCCCAACTCGCCCGGCACCGGGTGCTCGCCGCTACCTTGCCCCATCTTTCGAAAACCGTAAAGATTGAGCTGACGGATGAAGCTGGTGAAGTTGGTGGTTTTGAAGAGCAAGTCGGTGTCGGGCTCCAAGTTGGCCCCGTTGCTGACGTTCTTGATAGGGGTGAGGAGCTCGGATTCGAAGAGTTGCTGGTCGACGATCAGCCCTTCTCCGCGGGGGTCCCAGCGGATCGAGCGGTACCGGGGACTGTTGACGATGCGCCACAGCTTGGCCGGGAAGTTGTTGGGATTGATCGGAGTGGAGAGCAGGAACTCCTCCATTTCATGGCTCACCACGGGGCTCATCGGGGGAATCGATCCGACTGATTGATGAAGCATAAAGAGGAAATGGAGGGGCTGGTTGGAAACCGAGCACTCCCTCTAAGATATCGATCGATGCCAAACACTCGGTCAGGTTCCGATACCGATCGATCCCTTCCATGGAACCGTTAGTGCGCGTTCCCGAACTGCTGTTTAAATTCTTATTCGGCCAATCAGTTTCCGAGCTCAGGCTCGCGCCCGGTACACGCGATCCAAACGCCCGTCGCACGCGCCGCCTCGCGTGGCTTCAAATGCCGGTTCGTCGCATGGCGCATGCGCCCGGCGGCAAGCCTGCGCTACCACGTGGGAGCTGCGGTTTCTCCATCCGCCATAACGTGTGTGCTTGGTATTCCCCGCCCCCACAATGACTCGAGCGTGGAGTATGTGCACCAGCTGATGGTTGACATCTCTTCAGCAGAAGAGTATCCGACCGAACTCGCCACACGAGGTGGACATTAGACAAAGTATTTTCCGATTGAGGAGCCACAAGAACAAATAACTGATGTTCATTGAGCAATCTCTTGTCATTTAATTGTCTGTAATAGTAAGAGAATTTGTAGTAGATACACGCATGTGTTCCGATGGGCAGTTCAGGTATGGGAAGTTCGTTCCCATAACTGAAGAAATAGACAATTTGAAAGACAAACTTGACTGACAAACTCTGACATACTAGAAGTCAGTTTTTAAGAGGACTGGAACAAACAAGTCTCAAGTTGTCACTTAAAATTTCACTTGTACTGGAAAGTCCAAAAAGGTGGTAGTTTTATACTGGAAATTCGTCGGAAGGCTATTGAGATGTTTAAATTGATTTTCAATTATAGAGATGTCTGGTTAGTTTACGCTCATTAAAGCTGAGCGGCTACCTTTACAAATCACCAGGAATCTTCCTGTCCACTTCTTCCTTGTATAACCGACAGAAAAACTTCAGAAACAACAAATAACAATTGAACACTTTTGGGAAGAAGTGAGATGGAGTAACCACTTTCTCAGGAAAAGATGTGGCAGTCACCTTAGGAGCTCTCGGATGAAGGAGCTCATAGCGGTCTAATATAACTACCAGTGTGAAAAAATTCCCCACGAATCTTTAACATATACGCAAGTAGTTGCACCCTCTATTAAAGATGATATCAATTTATTAGTTTAACTGTTAAAATACTTAAATGTTGCATGGAAAAATTATGACTGATAGTCACATTATTGTTATTATACTGTTCACTTAATTATAATAATGTGCAGTTGTTTGGTGTGCCTGGACTTTTTTTTTAATTAGTCGGTGGGTTAATTTAATGGGAGGAGTCTGGACCACACTGGGGCATGTAGGTAATTTACAATTGCTAACTGTTGATGGTTGGGTGGCAGTAACAATAGGATTTATGATAATTGACAGGTTCTTTGTGAGGAAAAACACTATTTTAGGGGAGTCCAACAACAAGGTTATCTGGTTTTTGGAATTGGGGTAGGGATGGATGGAAGTGTTTGAATAGTGAGGGGGAAAGATGAGGAGAATAGACTAGGGGTGGTAGGGGAACTGAATGGGAGGATTAGAATGGCACTGAGGTTGGACAGAAATGGGAGGAATGGGATGGCAGAAGGCAGGGTTAGTGTGGTGGATCAGGGAAGAGGGAAATCTCATAGGAAGGAATGTGGGACAACATGATGTGTAGGGGGTAGGAGAATGTTTGGGAAAAGTCTACAGCCTAGAGGGGTACGACATATGCAGGGTCATGTGATAGGAAGAAAAGGAATGAGGTAGAATTGGCATGGAAGGTGGCTATCCTTGGAGGGTGGGACGATATCAGAGGGATGGCATGCCGTTGGACATATAAAGATCGCGTGCAGGTGGACGTTATGTGAAGAAGTGAAAGACGTGGGGATAAGATGGAGGTCGACTTGCGTGAGAGGAGCGAAAGATATGAGAGTGGGTTTAGTTGCCATGGAAAATGGAGAAAGGGTAGTGGCAGCATGTGGAGGGGCTATTGTATGGTAAATGGGGAGACAGCATACAAGACAGGGACTTCAGTGGTGCAGTATGGAAGGCTGTTGGTGGATTGCAATATGGGATTGCAAGGAAAGTATGAAATGGGCGAAATTTGGAGTCCGATTGCATAAGAAAGAGGGAGTGGAATGGGATGGGACGGGAAAGAAATGGGATGGTTTTGAGTTGAGAAAGATTGCAACGAAGTATGGAGTAGCATGTCAATGAAAATTCAAAGAACTGCTGTTTCGATAAATTTATAAATTGTTTTGCGGGTCACTCCTAGTATTTAGTACATTTTTCTAGTTTTATACGTTAAGGAAGGTCTATTGTAATATAGGAGATTGCGTAGATAAATGAAAGGTGTAAATTGAAAGTGACTGTAATATGTACGGTTTTTTTTTAGTCAGAAATGCTGCTGCTGCTAACGGTGCCGCTGCGTTGACAGTATTATCGAATTCCGGGCTAACGTTGTTACGTAACGACAGCGCCATCCTTTATATTGCGGCCAGTTCTGGTATTTTGCTCAACAGCGTTCCGAGTTTATGGAAGTGACGTATATTTTGTGCGTAGCCGGAAGTTTTCTGCAGGAGACTTAATTTTCACGTTAGTGATGGCAGCGTTAGAGACAGTGCCTAAAGATTTACGGCATTTACGGGCTTGTCTCTTGTGTTCGTTGGTTAAAGTAAGTCTGGATAGCGTATACGGTTCTCACTACTTCATTTAGATTGCGTTCGCTCGTATTCTGAGCGAGTGAGGCTTGTTTTAACGCTGTTCAGTGGGGACTAATTGTTGGCGAGGTTCGGTTTTAACTGTTCAACTCCATTATGAGTTGATTGGGGGCATTTTTAACTACTTTTTTTTCCGTACCGCTTATACACTGTCGGTGGGCAGAATTCAAAACGACTTCTGCGAACACCCAAAAGTTCAGCTCCAATAATAATGTACAATGTCCTATGCAGTCGCAACAATAAGGGTTTGTCATTAAATCTGATGCTCCAAGGTAATAAATAGGGCCTTGGATACTGTTGTAGAACAGGGTGACTTAGGGGTTCAGGCACATAATTCTTTGAAGTTAAATGTTACAGGTGGTTAAGAAGGTATTTAGCACCCTTTCTGTCATTGCTCAGACCTTTTGAGTATAGGATTGGGATGTCATATTGAGGTTGCTCTCAATATTGGTGAGGCCTTTTCTGGAGTACTGTGCCCAATTTTGGTCACTGTGTTATAGAAAGAATATTATTCAGCTGGAGAGACCTCAAAAACAAAAAAAGAGATGTTGCCAGGAATGGAGGGTTTGAGTTATAAGGAGAGGCTGGATAGGCTGAGACTTCTTTCATTGGCGTGTAGGAAATTGAGGGGTGACCTTAAAGGTTTATAAAATCATGAGTGGCATGGATAAGGTGAATAGTCAATGTTTTTTTTCCCCTGAAGGTAGTGGAGTCCAAAACTAGAAGGCATAGGTTTTAAGGTGAGAGGGGAAAGGTTTAAAAGGGACCTCAGGGGCAACATTTCCAAGCAGAGGATGATGTGTGTATGGAATGAGCTGCCAGTAGAAGTGGTGGAGGCTGGTGCAATTACTTCATTTTAAAATGCATCTGGATGGGTATTTGAATAGGAAGGGTTTACAGTTGGCCAAATGCTGGCAAATGGGACTGGATTAACTTAGGATATCTGGTCGCATGGACAAGTTGGACTAAATGGTCTGTTTCTGTTTCTGTACTCTGCGTCTGTGAATATGGCTAATTGTTTGGAGGGATATGGGCCAAGTGCAGGCAGGTGGGACTAGTTTAGTTTGGAATTATGGTCAGCATGGACTAGTTGGACTGAAGGGTCTGTTTCTGTGCTATGTTACTATGACTTTATGTATATTGGAGAAGAACTGTTATTGAGTGTGGCTTCAAGTTTTCATGGAGCAACAAAGGCTTCATGTAGGACATACGAATGGAATTGCAGCGTGTTTGAACTTGTCATTAATTGAACTGCAGCTCTTCAGGTCTCTAGTTGTATTCATTGTTGCAACTGTTCCTTTTAGTAACAGTACCAGCTTTTCAGTCAATATTGAAATCAGCCATTTTATGGCTAAAAGAATGGAATGTGTACGAGGCCTCACATCAGTGTCTTTGACACCTATAAATGCCATTTGATAACTTTAATTCAAGCATGACATACCTATCTGTCTTTTCTCTGCTTTATAGACTATCGATCAATTTGAGTATGATGGTTGTGATAACTGTGATTCCTACCTGCAAATGAAGGGGAATCGAGAGATGGTGTATGACTGTACCAGTTCTTCCTTTGATGGGTAAATTAGTTTACAATTACACAATTTATAAGTTGGGGGGAATTGATAGTTTTAATTTAGGGGTGTTTGAAGAGGGTGTGACATTTCTTTGTTTGGGAAAAATGGAGACGTGTCTTAAAGCTCATTTAATTAAAAGAACCATGGTGAATACTTGAAGGTGGTTGGGTTAATATAATTAATAAAGAATGTGGGATCATCTTTATCAACAGAAGTTTACTGCTGAAAAAGCCAGAAACTTATGCCGAACTGATATCAAACTTTAGTTCAGCCCGGTGGAGGACAGCATCTGATTCTGGATACTGCAATTTAGGAAGGACGTGAAGGCTTTGGAGAGCGTGTAGTATGTTTCCCTTGGCTTACATTTTGGAATGAAAGGTCATCCATTTATAACCAAGATGAGAAGTGCCTACATTAAAGGGAATATAGAACCCTTTTTTTTTCTATTCATTTGTAGGATGTGGGTGTTGCTGGCTGGCCATCATTTCTTGCCCATCCCTAGTAGCCCTTGAGAAAGTGGTGGTGAGCTGCCTTCTTGAACCACTGCAGTCCTCCTACTGTGGGTTGACCCACAATGCGATTAGGGAGGGAATTCCAGGATTTTGACCTAGTGACAGGGAAGGACTGGTGATATTTCCAAGTCAGGATGGTGAGTGACTTGGAGATGGTGGTGTTCCCATATGTCTGATGCCCTGGTCCTTCTAGATGGAAGTGATCCTGGGTTTAGAAGATGCTGTCTGAGAATCTTTGGTGAATTTCTGCAGTGCATCTTGTAGATAATACATACTGCTGCTACTGATTGGCGGTGGAGGGAGTGAATGCTTGTGGATGTAGTGCCAGTCCAGTGGGCTGCTTTGTCCTGGATGGTGTTAAGCTTCTTGGGTGTTGTTATAATTCTGTATTGTGCAAGGCTGTGGATGATCATTTAATTTTTGGATATTAGGGAAATTTTGTGAGAAGTGTGCAAGAGGGTGGAGTGGAGATGGAAGATCAGCCATGCATTGAATGATGAAATGGTAAAGGGTTAAATGGTCTACTCCTGTTTCTTTTATATTAAAAAAAATCTGAATGGTTCCAATAATGAGGGGTTACAATTGGGTGGACAGCCTGGAGAAGCTAGACGTGTGAACAGAAGGCTAGAGCATAGAAGCTCATGAACAAGGAACAAAGAGGCCATTAAGCACCTTTATCCTGCTACACTGTTCAATAAGATAATTGTTGACTTTTTGTTTTATACCCTGTTTTATTTTGATACCCTGCGGACAGGCTTTGACTTTTTTGCCTAGCAAGGATGTTCTATTACTCCCTTAAAAATCTTTTAATCCAGCCTTCACTGCCTGCAGTGGCAAATTCCAAAGTGTCTCAATGTTCTAAGAAAGACAAAAACCTCATCTCTACCCTAAAAGGGAGATCTTTAATTTTTTAAACAATACCTCCTAGTTCTGGACTTCTCTTCAAGAGACAACATCTTTTCCACATTCACCTTGTCAAGACTATTCATGATCTTTTATTCTTTAATTACATCACCTCACTCTTCTAAACTCCAGTGGAAAAAAAGCCCTACTCTTGAAGTTGCCATCATTAGACACCTGTTATTCCAAGTATCAATCCAGTAAACCTTCCCTAGACCATAACCAATGACTTTACACGTTTCGTAAAATAATTACAGCAAAACTATAGTCCCACCTCTGGTCTCCCAAATGGCCTGACATTCAACAAGCTCTTGGTCTGTAGGGCATTAGGATTATCAGCCCTCATGTTTACGTCAGAGCTGTTCCAGGGTATGGATGCTATAGGAACAATAGAAAAGAGGGCAAGAGAGGAGGCGTAGTGGCGTTTTTGACTAGGGATAGCATTATGCCTGTACTTAGGGAGGATATTCCTGGGCATATGTCCAGGCAAGTTACTTGGGTGGAACTGAGAAACAAGAAAGGGATGACAGCTTATTGGGATTGTACTGTAGACCCCCCAATAGTCAGTGGGAAATTATGAAACAAATTTGAAAGGAGATCCCAGTTATCCGTCACAATAATAGCATAGTTATGTTAGGGGATTTTTACTTTCCAAACATAGATTGGTACTGCCATAGCATTAAGGGCTTGGATGGAGAGGAATTTGTGTACAAGAAAATTTTCTGATTCAGTATGTGGATGCACCTACTAGAGAAGGTGCAAAACTTGATCTACTTTTGGGAAATCAGGCAGGGCAGGTGACTGAGGTGTCGGTGGGGGCGCACTTTGGGGTCAGTGACCATAGTTCTGTTAGTTTTAAAATAGTGATGGAAAAGGATAGACCGGATCTAAAAGCTAAAGTTCTAAATTGGACGAAGGCGAATACTGGATGACTGGAGAAATTGAGGTTTTATCAAGAAAAAGAAGCAAGCATATGTCAGTATATAGACAGCAGAGATTGAGTGAATTGTTAAAAGTATAAAGGCAGCAGGAGTATGCTTAAGAGGGAGATCAGGAGAGTAAAAAGGGGACACGAGATACCTTTGGCAAATAAAGGTAAAGAAGAATCTAAAGGGATTTGACAAATATGTTAAGGGCAACTAGGGAGAGAATAGGGCCCCTTAAAGATCAGCAAGGGCACCTATGTGCAGAACCACCGGAGATGGGGGAGATAATAAACGAGTATTTTGCATCAGTGTTTACTGAGGAGAAAAGTATGGAAGATAGACAACATGGGAAAGTAAATAGTGACCTCTTGAAAATGTCAATATTACAGAGGAGGTGGTGCTGGACTGCTTAACATGTAAAGGTTGATAATTCCCTGGGACCTGATCAGGTGTACCCCAGAACTTTGTGGAAAGCTAAGTAAGTGATTGCTGGGCCCCTTGCTGAGATATTTGTGTCATCGATAGCCACAGGTGAGGTGCTCAGAGACCAGAGGTTAACTAAGGTGGTGCCACTATTTAAGAAAGGTGGTTAGGAAAAGCCAGGGACGTATAGACTGGTGGGCACATTGTTGGAGGTAATCCTGAGAGACAGGATTTATGTATTTGGAAAGGCAAGGACTGATTAGGAATGGTCATCATGACTTTGTGCATGGGAAATCATGTCTTGCGAACTTGATTGAGTTTTTTGAAGAAGTAACAAAGAGGATTAATGAGGGCCGAGCAGTGGATGTGATCTATACGGACTTCAGTAAGGTGTTCGACGTTCCTCATGATAGACTGGTTAGCAAGGTTAGATCACATGGAATACAGGGAGAACTAGCCATTTGGATACAGAACTGGCTTGCATGTAGAAGACAGAGGGTGGTGGTGGAACATTGCTTTTTAGGCTGGAGGCCTGTGACAACAGTGGTCCACTGCTTTGTCATTTTATATAAAATGATTTGGCTCTGAGCTTGAGAGGTATGGTTAGTAAGTTTGCAGATGACACCAAAATTGGAGGTGTAGTGGACAGCCAAGAAGGTTACCTCAGACCTCTTAATCAGATGGGCCAATGGACTGAGAAGAGGCAGATGGAGTTTTAATTTGGATAAATGTGAGGTCCTGCATTTTGGAAAGGCGAATCCGGGCAGGACTTGTACGCTTAATGGTGAGGTCCTGGGTAGTGTTGCTGAACAAAGACCTTTGGAGTGCAAGTTCATAGTTCTTTGAAAGTGGAGTTGTAGGTAGGTAGGATAGTGAAAAAGGGATTTGGTCTGCTTGCCTTTATTGGTCAGTGTATTGAGTATTGGAATTGGGTGGTCATGTTGTGGCTGTGTAGGACATTGGTTAGGCCTCTTTTTTAGAATACTGAGGGCAATTCTGATCCCCCTGCTGTGGTAGGGATGTTGTGAAACTTGGAAGGGTTCAGGAAAGAATTACAAGGATGTTGCAAGGTCTGGAGGGTCTGAGCTATAGGGAGAGGCTGAATAGACTGGGACTGTTTTCCCTCCAGCATCAGAGGCTGAGAAGTGGTCTTGAGGAGCATGGCTAGGGTAAATAGATGAGGTCTTTTCCCTGGGGTGGGGGAGTCCAAAACTAGAGGGCATAGGTTTAAGGTGAGGGTAAAGATTTAAAAGGGACCTAATGGGAAACTTTTTCACGCAAAGGGTGGTGCATGTATGGAATGAGCTACCATAGGAAGTGGTGGAGGCTGGTACAATTACAACATTTTAAAAGGAGGCTCGATGGGTAGATGAATAGGAAGAGTTTAGATGGATACTTTTGAAACGCTGGCAAATGGGACTAGATTTATCCGGCTAGCATGGACGAGTTGAACCAAAGAGTCTGTTTCTGTGCTGTACATCTATGACTCTGACATGGGCAATGTACAGCAGTCATGTCAAACCCCTTGAGAAATATCACCAGCGCCACCTCTGCACTATCTTGTAAACCCACTGCCAGGATAGATGCTATCAACTGCAATGGACAGACCAAATCATCTGCTTGCTTGACCCAAGACTTCCCAATTGAGCTCCTTCATGCCAAGAGGGCAGAGGAATCTCTTCAAGGATTCCCTCTCAGATTTCCTCGTATTCCCACTGATTTGTGGGAATCCATCGCCCAAGGTTTCCAAATAGGAAAAAGGAACATTCACGAAGGTGCCAACCTCTTCTTACAGGCCCAGATGGCAGACTACACTTGCCACTGGTTCTGTCTCTACATGGTCACTGGTCACACAATACTAATGGAATCACTTTGAATACTTACCCTTCTCTTGCTGTGGATACGTGACCTCACCCAGCAAGTGACCCTGATGTTTTTTCAAAAATTTACAATGGGATTGAACTTCTCTAATCATTTCTCATTGTAAATATGTGGTGGTGCTGGTGGAGTGCCTGAGCACTTAAAGTGGGTCAGACCTTCTCCACCTGTTTGCTGCATTTGAAGACATTTTTGGTCTTGGATAGGCGTTTGCTTTTGAGTCTGCTGCTGACCTTGTTGCTGCTTTTCTGGCTGTTTGCTCCTTTCTTTTCTGTTTTAGTTGTTTAAGAATTTCGTTTGCATAAATAATATTACATTTTGCCTTCTTTTCCTCGGCTTAATCCCCTGGCCCAAACACCTCCAACCACCCCATCTTGCACGTATTGCTTTAAAAAAACTTGGGTTATGGATATTCACAGAATTCTGCAAATATTTACAAAGCAGACCAGAAAAGCCAACTTTAAAATGGTAATTAACCAATGATATTGCCCAGCTTTACAAATATCAGCTACTTGCACATGACAGTAGTGTGGATCTAAAGGACAACTAATTTTTAAAATTATTTTTGACTCTTGAGAGAGTGGATAACATTGTTTCTTGATGTTGCTGAATATAGCTGTTCATATAGTTTGTGTTTCTTCCAGGATTATTGCAATGATGAGTCCTGAAGACAGTTGGGTCTCCAAATGGCAGCGGATAAGTAAGTTTAGAATGATCTCGGGCATGTTGCAATATGGTAATATTGAATTTCGGCATTATTTTAGAGGATGGGAACAATAATTACCTTGGCAATAGATTGTGTACCATTCTGACATGTCACTGATCATCCTGTGCCGTGAAATTGTGTGAATAAGGCCTTATTCTGCCTAGTATCTATAAGTACGAGGTTGTTGACTTGCTTGCTGAGCTGGCTTGTTTTCGTTCAGATATTTTATCACAATGCGAGGTGACATCAATGAGGCTTCTGATGAAGCGATGTAACACTTCAAGTGATGTCACCTAGCATTGTGATAAAATACAAGCTACAAAGGTTTGTAGCTCAAGTTGTGGATGCAACTGTTGACTTGTTTTTGTTCAGATGTTTTGTGACCATGCTAGGTGACATCAGCGAGGCCTCCGATGAAGCGATGTAACACTTCAAGTGATGATGTCACCTAGCATGGTCACAAAACATCTGAACAAAAACAAGTCAACAGTTGCATCCACAACTTGAGCTACAAACCTTTGCCAAAACTTTAAACTGTAAGTATGATTTTAGTAAGCAGCCTTGATTTGTCAGTTGAACTTAATGCTTTGCTGTAGTCAATTCGTGCAGATATAAAAATAGAGGCATGTCAATATCTGTGTCTTGGTCTGTGTTCCATAATCCTTGAAGGTTCTGACCCCAAGTACAGAAATCCAAGCAGAACTTTGAACTTCTTAATACCTTTTAAACTGTCTAAACCCTGACTGTTAAATGCCAGAACACTTCACTCTACTGTTCAAAATTCTGCAAAATTGGCTGCTGTTGAGCTGTACAAGGACAATAGCCCCAGACTTTTAGAAGAGATTTGTTTTCTTTCTTGCCTAATCATTCCCATTGTCTTCTCTCTGCTATTTTCCTGGTATAAAGTAGCTAGCTGAAGTAACCATTATTCACACGTGAACTTTGATTGGGTGGGAGGACAGTCTTTGCAGTATCATTTAAGAGTCACTGCTTAGCAACCATGAACAAGTTATGACTAATTTGCTATTCTAGACAGTTTGAGACACTGCAGTCCGTTTAAGATCACAGACTTAATGCCCAGTTGGTCTGTATGGTTCAACTGTCGTGAGGAGAATGTGCTTTTAAAAATTCTTTAATCGGTTGGAGGCATTCAAGTTCCCCTCCAAGCCACTTGCCATCCTGATTTGGAACTATTTGCTTTCTCATTGTTGTTGCTAGGTAAAATCCTTAACTTGTTCCCTACGGGCATTGTGCGTTCTACCTGGGATTGCAGCAGTTCAACAACAGCCATCTGCATCCTTTCAAGGACAGCAAGGGATAGATGATAAATGCTGGCCTAGATGACAATGGATATATCCCTTGAATACTTATTTTAAAATCAGAATCTAACTTATCTTCTGAATGCTACAGGCACTGGGGACACAGGCGATCAGTTGCTTGTCACAGAATTCCTAGTCTCTGATCTGCTCTTGTAACCACAGTACTGGCTATCTGGTTCAGTTTCTGGTCAATTGTAAACCTGAGGATGCTATTAGTGAGGGATTCAGGAACAACGTAATTGAGCATCTAGGGGTGATGGTTATGTTCTCTCTTGTTCAAAATATGCATTGGTAAAAATGTTACTTGTCACTAAGCCCAAGCCTGGATTTTGTCCAAGTCTTGCTGCACTTATGCAATATTGAGGTGTCATGAATGGTGCTGAACAATCCAGCAATTATCAGTGAACAGCCTGCCTTTTGAGCATATAATGAAAGGAAGGTCATTGAACCAATCAAAAATGGTTTTGTCTAAACACTACCCTGTGGAACTCCTGCAGTGATCTCCTGAGACTGAGACGATTGACCTTCAACAACCACAACTATCTTCCTTTATGTGAGGTATGAATCACAGAATCATAAGAGTCCCGAAGAAGTCCATTGAGTCTGCACTGACAAAAACTACTCTAAATTTACACTAATCCCACTTTCCAGCACTTAACCCATAGCCTTGAATATTATGACATTTAAAGTGCTTATCCAACTGCCACTTTTAAAAGTTGTGAAGTGTCCCAGCTCTAGTACTCTCTCAGACGACTCATTCTTGATTCCCACCACTGTCTGGGTAAACGTTTTTCAAATTCCCTTTTAAACCTGCTGCCTTTTTCCTTTTAAAACTATACCTCCATTTTATTGACCTTTCAACTAAGGGAATGTGGTATCTGTCTACCCTGTCCATACCTCTTATTATCTTATATACCTCAATCAGATTCCTTGTCGGCCTTCTGTACTCTAAAGCAGCAACCCAAGCTTATCCACCCTCTCTTCGTAGCTGAACTGCTGTACGAGAGGGACTTCCTAGTGAATCTCCTCTGCATCCTTTCCAGTGCAGTAACATCCTTCTAGTGACCAGAACTGCACACAAGTGCAGCTGTGCTGTTGACAATGTTTGAACTGCTGCCAAGAGACTGTGCTGAAGAGGGCAACTCCTACTTGACACTATGCCACTGCAGTCAAGCAGGGATGATAATGGTTGTGTCTGATACATTGTAATGTACGTACGACTGTCAGGCTGTTGCTTGACCAGTCTGTAGGACCGCTTTCCCAATTTTTTTGGCAGAAGTCCCAAGATGTTGGTAAGGATGATTTTTGCTGGGTAAACGAGGGTGTGTTTGTTATGTTGTTTCTGAGCCTGGTTCAATGCCAGATGACCTGTTTAAGGAATGAAATCAAACTTTTGTAGTGGTTTGATACAACTGAGTAGTTTGGGAGTATTTCACAGGTCAGTTTACAGTCATGTCTAGACTAGAGCAGTAAACACGGTAGATTTCCTTCCCTAAAAGTGAAGAAAGTCACTGGACTCAAAAGTTAACTCTGCTTTCTTTTTACAGGTGCTGTCAGACCTGCTGTGCTTTGCCAGCAATTTCTGTTTCTTTATTTCAGACTTCCAGCATCCACAGTTCTTTGTTTTATTCCTCTAAAAATACTGTCTGTTTGAAATCTGTTTATATGTACTGGAGCCATATTTTTATGTTGTAATTGTAACGTTCAGTCTAAAATACTCCTAGTTGAAAATTAGTGATTGTGATTTGATTTTAAGCTAATATAGGAATGAAAATTTTTTTGTGCATAATCTGGAACTCTAATAACTATCTTACACAAGACAGTGCTTCATAGTCCTGCATTATGATGAATTGCTGTATGATGACTTGCATATATTACCTAATGATATGGGTATACCTACTTGTTTTCTAGGTAACTTCAAGCCAGGGATATATGCGGTATCGGTGACAGGACGGTTACCTCAGGGTAAGAATGTACAGGATATGTCATGGTTACATTTTTATTGATCACTCTGAGAATCAAACAATGTTTCCACCCGGTTGGGCGAGTGGCCTATGTTTGTGTGCTGTGAATGCCACCCAATCCCAGATGAATTGACCTCAAATGAGGTCTTTCCAATCAGTCACTGTTTCTTACAGATTAGAACCAAAATGTAGCAATTACATAATTTAGATTCTGCATCAACTTTGTAACAAGTAGGTACAATTCAGTACAGTATGTAACTTTTAATTTCAGGCACTTGTAACAGAAATTCAGCCAGGAGAAAGTGAGAAAAGCTGTACTCTTCTGTGCATAGCAGAGGGTTATCTATTTGGTAATCAGTGCTGGAAGATTGCCTAGTTTATTTGGCAGGCAATTTTAAATAGAGTTGTAGAGTCATACAGCATGGAGACAGATCCTTTGGCCAAATCGACCATATCAACCAGTTCCCTAAATTGTATGAGTCGCATTTGCCTGTTTTTGGCCCATATTGCTCTAAATTGTTCCTCTCCATATACTTGTCCAAATGTCTTTTAAAGGTTGCAATTGTAGTCGCCTCTGCTTCTGGCAGTTCATTCCACATACATATCGCCCTCTATGAAAACATTGTCCCTCAGGTCCCTTTTTAAATCTTTCCCCTCTCTCCTTAAACCTGTGCTGTCTAGTTTTGGACTTCCCTACCCTTGGGAAAAGACCTTGACTATTCGCCCTATCCATGCCCTTCATAATTCTATAAACCTCTATAAGGTCACCCCTCTGCCTCCTAGGCTTGAGAAAATGTCCCAGCCTATCCATCCTCACCTTTTCACTCTACCCGTCCCAGCCTTTGTAACATCCTTGTAAACCCACAGACAGGAAGAGAGCCAAATCAAACCACCAGCTGACTGATGAGAAAGGACACAAGAATGAAAAACCACATGCACACATGGAAACAGACATCCCAATCTGACCTAGTCCCATTTGTCAGCATTTGGCCCATATTCCTCTCGAACCTTCCTATTCATGTACCTGTCCAGATACCTCTTAAATGTTGCAATTGTACTAGCCTCCATCACTTCCTCTGGCGGCTCATCCCATACTTTCATCACCTTCTACATGGAAAAGTTACCCCTCTGGTCCTTTTTTTTAAAAAAATCTTTCCCCTTTCACATTAAACCAGTGCTCTCCTACTTTTGGACTCCCCCACCTGAGGCAAAAGACCTTGGCTGTTCATCCTGTCCATGCCTGTAATGATGTCTGCTCCATGGAAAAAAGCCCCAGCCCATTCAGCCTCTCCTAATAACTCAAACCCTCCAGTCCCAGCAACATCCTTTTAAATCTGTTCTGCACTCTCCTGTTTAACAACATCCTTTTTATAGAAGGGCAACTAGAATGTATGCAGAAGTCTAAAAGTGACCTCACCAATGTCCTATAACGTCCCAACTCCTTGTTCGCAACGTTCTTTCCAGCGAAGGCAAGCATACCAAACATTGCCTTCACCAGCCTTTTGCAAGTCTGTCTAGGTTAGGAGTAAAGGTGGATCCAGTCACATTTTGGCTCAAGTTGACCAGATAAGAGAAATACAAGTCTGATTGGAATAATATTTTAAGCCTTTTTCAAGTTACAAAACACTATGGAGCAAAGTTTTTTTTTTAAAAGTCTACAATTGTTAATTCACATTCTTAAACAAAATAACTTCTGACTTTACAGTGTCCTTATCATCTGTGTTCACTGGTTCCACCTTTTCAGAAGATCACAGAAATACAAATGAGGATTGACATCTAGCTTGTGGAGCAAAGAAATATGCTTTCCAATTAATGATGTAACATGATTAGACTTTAGCTAGTAAACTGTTGATTTTAAAGAATTCAGGATTTCCCACTGAACCCAGCATCATTATAGTTGTAAAAATTCCATAATAAAAGCAACACTAACTTCTAATGCCTGCCACAAGCTCCGTCTTGGAGTGGGGATTCAACTCTCGTCCTCCCCCCTCTGTGAAAGAAGGGCATCTGTTGAGCCAAGCTGCTTTTTTTTATTCCTAATATCCAATGATAGTTCCAAGTATTTCATAGCCAGCATTTAATGAGAAAATTTCAATTCTTACATAGTATGAATTAATTGCATTTAATTTCTGCCAGGTGTCCTGCTATAAGATTTGAATCCATATGTTCTGTGCATCAGCCTTGGCCTACAGATTATTATTCCTGTGCAGTACCAGTATGTCACCATCCCCCTTTTGTGGTGGAGTACTATGACACCTTTGGTGATGTACTCCTGTAATTCTACCTGGCTTTGGGAGTAGATCTGAATCATCAGTTAGTGCAATAGATCATATAACAAACCTGTTTCCTTGTTGTCTAGTGGCTTGACTTGTGAATCTGTGCACGTTTACAGTTTCATCTCAATCTGTGCCTACAGGTATTGTACGGGAACTGAAGAGTCGAGGTGTGATCTACAAATCAAGAGACACTGCTATCAAATCTTAATGGATCCATTTTGCCATCAAAATTATTACTAATGATTCTTTCCAACTAGGTTTCATGTTTACCTACTTGTAACTAGAAGATTCTGTCATGTTCTTACTGCAGGTGTATTGCAATACATTTATGTATCAGTGAATTGCTTTTGCATTCTCCAAGAAAAATTGAGTACGACAGTGGTAATTTTAAATCAAATTTGACTGTTTAGTGCTGATTTGCAGTGAAGTTCTACTATGCACAAAGGAAGCATCAACAGTGCTTGGGTATCTAAAATCCCAAAACTACTTTGAAGAAGAATTGGGAGAAGAGAAAAATTGAAAATGGATTTGATTAGTATTTATTGAAGAATTGAGAAATGGTAGAACTGGCAAAATGCTCTTTAAATTTCAAAGGCTTGTAGTCTTACTTTCATGTTTCTTGTGCAGCAATACATTTTGGAGGGTATTACAGTGAGGAGGAAAATTGACTAATAAAACAACCTTTTAAATATTCAATTTGAGTCTCAGCAATAATTCAGTTGGTAGCTCTCTCGCCTGTAATGGCTTGAGCACAAAATCAAGGCTGACACTAGTGAAATAATGCTGGAGTGAGATATTAAACATGTCCTCATGCTTGAGTGGTTGTAAAAAATCCCATGGCACTACTTTTTGAAGCGTGGAGAAGTTATTCCCATTGTCATGGTGAATGTTTATCCATAAATTAATGACCAAATAAACTGTTTGTGGTTTTATCATATTGCTGTGTACAAGAATTTGCTATAGACAAATTGGCTACTGGATTTCCTAGACTACAGCAATGTCTACGTGTGAAGAGCAATTTTGGGCTATGGCTGTGTAAAATGCAAGTCTTTTTCTCTTTAAATAGCGCATTTTAAAGTGGTGTAACCTCTTCAGTTCCCTTCAGAGCACTGTTACTGAGCAAAAAATTAACAAAGCTGCATAGATATTTTGATCAGAAAGATATATCTTTTAAAGCCTCTTTAAAAGAAGTCTGAGGCTGAGTTTTCAAGAAAATTTCAGATTTGGAGCCTAGGCAACTAAAGGCATGGCTGTCAATGGCAGAACGTTTAAACTGGGTGACCTGGAGACCGGAAATGGAGGAGTGCATATATCTTGAATGTTTGTAGAACTGGAGAACCTTACCGCATAGGGAGAGAAGTGAAAACAAGCCCGAGACTGTTAAAATTTAAGTTTTCTTAAACAAGTAGTTTGTTGTTGGGTGTTGGGTTGAGTGAATGAAACCAAATGAGGACATGGGTAGCAGAATTTTGGGTCTCCTAATGTTTTGTTTCACAGCACATAGCACAAAAGTTTGCATCATATCAATTCATATTGTTCTCCTTTGTACAGTATACACTTACTTGCCTTGTCTTTGTTTGCTGATTAACTTTGTTAAGATCCGCAGTATCTTGTGATATCATAACTAAAGTGTTTATTTTAATCTGGATCTATATACTTGAATTTTACATTAGAATCAGGTCAGAGCACATGCTGACAACTTGTGTTTGACAAAGAGGCTTCAAGGTTTAATGTGGCACCAGTATTTTCCGTACTAGATGCATCTTTTGGAATCCACAATGATACCGGTGTTTTGTGCTGCTTCAGTTTGCATAGGTCATTAGTGTAAATATTGGATTATATGCTGCAAGTATGCAGAACTGAGAAGATTGTGATGTCAGACTGTTTGCTTTTGCTTCACTGTTACACACTAAGTTCTGGAAATATTCAACAGGTTTGCCAGCAATTTTCTAGAGAGAAACAGCATTAATTTCAGTTCTCTGTCCTTTCATCAGAACTGGGCAAAATTCACAAATGTAATCGAAAAGGATGGGCAAACAACAAAAAAACAAAACAACTGTAATTGCACAGAAAGCAAGAGAAAGTGAATGACTATATGGTCCAAGGTCAGTGGCGTGGAATAGAACAAGAAGAAATTTACCTTGGGGTGGTGTGAATGACAGGATCTTGAACAGCTGCCATCCTAAAGAAAAGGAACAAAAATAACTGGCAAAAGAAAAGGAACAAAAATAACTGGCAAAAGAAAAGGAAGCCAAATATGGGCACAGGTTACAGTCTGTAAAATTGTTGAACCCCAGATCAAGTGCAGTAGGTTCTAAAGTAACCTTCTGAACATGAGTTTAGAAATGTGCTTCAATTTACCCTCTTAAATTCACAATTTGAGATGTAGCTATTAAAAGGGAGCCTTTGTGTCCTTTAAAATACTTTGCAGCCAATGGAGTCCACCTGAAATATGGTCACTGTTTGAAAATTGGAAATTTACACAGCAAAGACCAACAAACAATATTGGAAAAAAACATTAAGCATATTTTCTGATCATTTAAGGGATGAATATTGACTATGATGCCAGGGAAAGTTAGAAATTGTTCTTCCAGTGTTGTAGTTTTTATATTCATTTGAGAGAACAAAAATTTTGACTTGATATCACTTCTGAAAGATGGCCGCTCCTACACAAACAATTTGATTATAACTCTAGAATGTCAGCCAAGGTTATGCACTTTACTAGAATACAGCTTTACTTGTAACTCTCCTTCTCAGGAGAGAGCGCTACTTTTCCTAGCCTTTCTAACTGCATAGAAAACCAGGTTAGATTACTTCATGGTGTCTTCATAGGATTTCAATAATTTTATCATTGCTCAGATTAGAAAAGCTCAGCTCTTACTAATGAGCAGAATCGCACCAATTGTACCATCTCTGATTAGCCACTGTGGGGTAGTAGTGGTGGTGCCAATCGCACAGCTGAGACGATTGTCTTCCAAGAACTATAACCATCTTCCTTTGAGTTGTGTATGACTACAGTCAGCAGAGATGTTTTTCCTTGATTCTAATTAATTTCAGTTTTACTAAATGCAGCAGAAAGGAGGCCATGTTAAGGCATATGCTGCCTTAATATCAAGGGAAGTCCATCTCACCTCATCTTTTTGACTATATTTTGACCAAGGCTGAGGCCTGGAGCCAAGTGACCATAAACATCAGTGAGCAGGTTGTTGCTGAGTAAGTGCTACCATCAACACTACTTGCTATCAGTTTGAGAGTAGACCATTGGGGTAGTGATTGGGTGATGGAATTTGCTTTATTTTTGTGGACGTGACATACTTAGGCAATTTTCCTCATTGTTAGTAAAAGCTAATTTTGTAGCTGCACGATAATGAGGTTGTGTTGATGAATGGCAATGTTTGGAGGCTGAGTATTCTGTGCCATTAGTCTTTGCTGCACATTAATGCCTTCAACCATTTATAAAGCCATAATGATTTCTTAAATTTTTGTGAAAATTTATATTTCTAATTGAAATTAGACACTTAAACAGCTGCATTCTGAAGAAGACACGAAAGCCCAGTCTCTCTAAATGATAACATGTTTTAGGCACGTTGTTACCCGGTGTGAGTATCAAAAACCGAAAGAACTGCAGAAGCTGTAAATCGGGAATAAAAACAGAAGTTTCTGGAAAAGCTCAGCAAAAAAATCAGTTAACATTTTCGGGTCCAGCCTCAGAACAGTTCTGAGGAAGTGTCACGGGACCCGAAATGTTAACTCTTGATTTTTTTTTTTTTTTCTTCACATGCTGCCAGACCTGTTGAGCTTTTCCAGGAACTTCTGTTTTTGTTGTGTGCAGTGTGAGTATAATGTTCTTCAACATTTTGGCCTTTGTCATTGAGTCTGCAGTACTTTATTTGTTAATTATTTTGTGCGCATAAAATGTAATCTTTTTGTCTGCCCAGATTGATTGTCGTGTTTTTGTCCATCTTTTCCAGTCAACAATTTAAGTGAATATGTGAATTCTAATAGTCAAATGCACAATGACATGTTTCAATTCCATGTACAGAAACTGATTAAACCACTAAGAAAATACTGAATTTTAAGGCTGGTATGGCTAATTGCCTGTCAGAATCTTGTTTAGGATTTCTGTTAAAAGGGAATTATAGTTTATTTACTTGCAGTACCCATCACACCCACCATGTGGCACCATTATTCTAAAAGTCATCGAGTGTTTGCCTTTAACAGTTCCAAGGTGTAAGGTGGTTGTTTGCAGAAACCTAAAGAAAGACCTAACTGCTGTTATAGACAGGAGATGTGAGATAATGTTCTTCTTTCACCTCCCCCCACCTCATGACCGCACAGATATTTTTGAGGAGGAGTGTTTTAACTTTCAGGAACAGATGCAAAACAGCATTTCTAGTATGGTTAAATCGAAAGGAGGAGGAGAAGTTAACTGTTCAGGTGTTGAGCAAATAAATGCAATACCTATTCCTCATCCCCCACAAGACACGCACACATAATGACCAAAATAGGCAGCATGTACAGCTATCTTTGAGAATTGATAAGTGACTATTAAATTGTTCCTTTCAAGATGGTCTTTGGAAGTATTTCAGGATTGAAAATTGCCTTTGAACTGCTGAAAGAAAAATAAGTGAATTTCCAATGATATTCTAAGCAATGGCAGGTCTGCAGTTGTGGTATTGTTAAGTTATTCAAATTTGATCACCTCTGAACATTTTCAGGTACATTTGCTGTTTAATACCCCTTTAAAGGCATAACTGGTTTCTGCAGTCACAACTTGCCACATTATATAGCTGAGAATGATCTTTTTATCCTTACTCTATTAATATCTACACTGTGATGTCACCTCTTAAATACTTGGAATTATATAGAACTGAAAATTATTTTCAAGTCATCGCATATTTTGAATTCTTTTTCTTTAAATATTTTCCTTGGTGATGCTGTGAATTAGATTTATAGCTATTTGCCTCTGGAACGTGGATCACTGGAATAGCTCCTGGTGTATGAAGAAGTCGTTTGGCCCATTGTTTATGCCAGCAAGAATAAGCCATCTATGTCCGTTCTTCTGATTCAGACCACACTGCTGAGATGAAAGTCTGGCTGTTGGCTGCACACTTTTATTCCAGTTCCTTGTCGGTATGAACTTGCAATCCCAAACTCTCCCTACTTGGAATCCAAGCACTGCAGATCCTGCAAGTCTGAAACAAAAACAGAAATTGCTGGAGAAACTCAGCAGGTCTTCAGAACTGAAGAAGGATCATTGGACTTAAACGTTAACTCTGCTTTCTCTTGTTTTGGGTCAGATTTACAAGATGCCAGGGCTAGGCCTTGTGGGGAATGGTTGGTGCTGACACAAATACCCGTGTTCCATTCATCAGTGATGATATTCCTCATCTTGAGCACAAAAATAAAGTTCCTCTTCCTGCAATTTGCTTCTAATTATACATTCTTGTGTATATACATCAACAAGGCTGCAGCCCTCATTTAAATTTTTCAGTGGGTTGTTCCTCGAATTTTGCTCTTTAATTCTGTGCTCCTAATCTTTGGCCATGCAGTAAGGCGTAGGAAGATTGGACAAGCTCCTTTTGGGTCTGCTCCTGGGCTTGACCAAGGTAATCATTAACAAATCCAGGAATTAGGCTGCACAAAGTGTTAGACCTGACGACTGCTGATGTGAGCAGACAATGTCTGATATTAGTGTAAATAAAAGTGGCTGAAATAGACATAAGTAGGTGATAAATGTTGAACGAAGAGGAAATCATTCAGCCTTTGTGGGTAGTGTGTATAATTTGCTCATTTATATTGAGATGTAGGTTTTTTTTTTGCAGTGGTTTTACAGAAAAAAATGCTGAAAGACTCAGGGTACAGTTGTGCTGTTTCTTTTGAGCCAGGAAGCCTGGGTTCAAGACTCATGTGCCCCGAGGTATATAATGACATCTGAACAGGTTTTCTAGAAAATACCTAAATTGGCTAATACAGCGGAGGCAGACTCCAGCGACGCTGATCCCTGGTAAGTTTAGGATGTCTGGTCAGTGCGGACAAGTTAGACCGAAGGGGCTATTTCCATGCTGTGTAGCTATGACTCTTCTCTAATCTCTACGTAGTGACCCAAGTATGGATGTCCTGGGAGTATTAGAACCCAGTGAATGTGTGGAACAAACTGGGCTGCAGACAGTGTTCAAGATCAAAACAGACACTCAAGAATGAGGAAAATTGAGGGCTTGGAAGATGATTAAATATGAGATCCAGCCTAGAGGTCCAAATACTAACAGCACTAATCACTGCACGAAGATTCTGCAGAGGGATATCAACAAGTTAAGAAAGTGGGCAAAAACCTGATAGATGGAATATAATGTGAGGTAATGCACTTTCGACGGGAAGAGTAGAGACACAGGATACCTTAAACAAGGAAAGACTGCAGAAAGCTATGGAACAGAAGGATTTGGGTGTCCTTGTCGGTGAATCTAAACAAGCTAGCATCCAAGCTGATCAAGTAATAGGAAAGATAAATGGAATGTTGACGTTTACTTCAAAGGGAATGGAGTATAAAAGTAGGGAGGTTTTGGTAAAATGACCTAAGCCACTAGTCAGACCTTACATGGAATACTGTGAACAGTTTGGTCCCCTTATCTAAAGATAGACTGAAATTGGAGGCAGTCCAGAGAAGGTTCACTCAGCTGATAACAGGTATGGACAGACAACCTTTCCATTAAAAGGCAGAGTAAATTGAGCCTGTACTTTTTGGAATATAGAGGAACACGAGGTGGCCATACAAGATTCCTCAGGGACTTGACAGGTTAGACGGGGAGAGGTTATTCCCCTTGTGGGAGAGTCTAGGACCAGAGGGCATAATCTCAGAGTAAGGGATTGCACACTTAAGACAGAGATGAGGAGGAATTTCTTCTCTTGATGATAGTGAGTCTGTGGAATTTTTTACCACAAACAGTTGTTGAGTCTGGGTCATTTAATTACGTTCAAGGCTTATTGATTAAAAATCAATCAGTTGATCAAGGGTGATAGAGAAAGATGGGAAAATGGAATTGAGGATTCAGATTAATTGTGATTATGACCACAGCCATTGGATGGTGGAGTAGTCTTGATGGGCTGAAAGGAGCAGAAATAGGCCAATGTCTTGTTCTCTTATGGAAGACTATATCTGCATCAACCCATAAGATAACACAGATGAACCTGGTCAAAATATGCACAAGTATTTCTGCAGAGCTCATGCAGCAATCAAAAGACTAGAAAGAAGGAGGAAGTTTATAACCTACTACAGTGAGGGCATCAAGGGTCTTATCAAGGAGATTGAACCAAGACTTGCACAAATCACCACTTACTTTCTAGTTTATTCAAGGGACCTAATAATTCTCTATATTTAACAAAGAATGTACTGGCCTCGCAGACAATGCAAAAAAAATTCATAAGCTGATTCATGGGATGAAGTAGTTGATTTATCAAGAATAGCTAAACGGTTTGCCTGCCATTCAGAAAAAGACCTAATGACTAGTGGGGAACTGCAGGGATCAGTGCTGGTCCCAGCTTTTCACAACACATTTTTAATGATTTAGATGAGGGAACTAAACATAATATCTCCAAGTTTGCAAATAACACAAAGCTGGGTTGAAGGATAAGCTGTGACGAGGATGCAGAGATACTTTGCTGTAATTTGGATAAGTTGAGTAATTGGGTAAATTCATGGCAGATGCAGTATAATGTCGATAAATGTGAGGTTATTTACATTAGTAGCAAAAACAGAAAGGCAGATTATTACGTAAATGGAATTAGATTGGGTAAGAGGGGAAAATGAGACCTGAATGTCATTATACACCAGTTTCTGAAAGTAAGCATGTAGGTGCAGTTGGTGGTAAAGAAGGCAAATGACACATTGGCCTTCATAGTGAAAGCTTTCAAGTACAACAGCAGGGAAAGTCTTGCTTTAATTGTACAGGGCCTTGGCGAAACCAGACCCGGAGTATTGTGTGCAGTTTTGGTCTCCTTATCTGAGGAACGATGATCAGGCTATAGAGGGAATGCGATAAAGCTTTACCTGACAGGGTTGGTAGGACCAACATATGAAGGGAGATTGGATCAGTTAGGATCATATTGACTGGAGTTTAGAACAATAAACTGGATTGCATAGAAACCTATGCAATTCTAACAGGACTAGACCAGGGTATACAAAGGAAGGATGTTCCTGATGACCGGACAGTAAACCAGGAGTCATAGTTTAAGGTCACTTAGGACTGAGATCAGGAGAAATTTCTTCACCCAGAGGGTGGCGAGGCTGTGGAATTCTCTGCCACAGAAAGTGGTTGAGGCCAAAACATTGAACGTTTTCAAGAAGGAGTTACATAGCGTTCTTAGGGTTAAAGTGATCAAAGAGTTTAGGGAGATAGCAAGAACAAGATGGTCAGCCATGATCATATTAAATGGAAGAGCAGGTTTGAAGGGCTGAATGGCCTACTTCTGCTCCTATTTTCTATGTTTCTATGCTGAAGCCAAACAAACCAGTAACAGCGGCAGAGATAGTAGGAACTGCAGATGCTGGAAAATCTGAGATAACAAGGTGTAGAGCTGGATGAACACAGCAGGCCAAGCAGCA
Organism: Ginglymostoma cirratum; assembly: GCA_024137785.1. Classification (NCBI taxonomy): domain Eukaryota; kingdom Metazoa; phylum Chordata; class Chondrichthyes; order Orectolobiformes; family Ginglymostomatidae; genus Ginglymostoma; species Ginglymostoma cirratum. Next base: position 204,415 of record JAHRHZ010000066.1, read on the forward strand.
TCAGAGGAGCAGGAAGGCTGACGTTTCAGGCCTAGACCCGTCTC
>JAHRHZ010000066.1:204858-216016 GCA_024137785.1 Ginglymostoma cirratum
TGTGACCTTTTCATATTAACATTTAAATATAAGCTAGTACACACAAATACCTCAGCCCACCAATTTGGGGTATCCCATCTGGAATAATAATCAACTGGGGAGCCTCAGCCAGTGTCTGTTTGTAACAAATTGGGAGTTCATGGCTATGAATTGACCCCACAGGAGAAACAAAAAAATTAGAGTGGGTAAATTTTTCATTTGGAAACAGTTAAAAACAAAACTGCAAAATGCTATCTTGAAGTTGCATTTCTACAGTACAGAGATATGTGCATTTGATGCCAGAGCATTCCCAACATAATTAGGAGTAGTTACTTTCATGGATTTCAAAGTTCTGACAGTAGAGCGGTTAAATTATTTAGCAAGACACCTGGGTTTGAATTTTGATCAAAAGCTAGGAAAGCCATAATTTTAAAAGGCGTGGACAACAATTCATAGGTGGAAAGTGAAGGCACGGAAATGGATAATGTGGAGGGAGAGTGAATAAAATTGGAGCAGCAGAAATTGGAACTTGAAGAGCGAGAAAAAGAAAGGCAAAGAGCGAGAGGGAGGCAAAGGAAGGAAAGCGAGAGAGAACGAGGAAAGAGTTAGGACAGCAGAGAGAGAATTTCAGAAAAAATAGCAGGAAATGGAGTTTGTACTAAGACAGGATACACTTAGGACCATGAATCCTACTGAGGCCAATGAGCACACATTGACTCAGTTTCAGGGTGTTTGCAACTCTGCCTATTTATTGCCACATTTAAAGAGACAGAGGTGGAATCTTCTTTATCTCTTTTGTATGGGTAACACACCAGTTAAAGTGATCAATCCAACATTAATCCCTAACACTGCAGAGTAAGCTCTCAGGGAAAGCTCAAGGGGTTTACTCCTTAGTGCCTGGGGCAAGTGCCACTGATTACGAGGCAGTACAAAAGGGTTATCCTAAGTATGTACTAGTTAGTGCCAGAAGTGAACTGTCAAATATTCTAGACTCGGAAATTCTCCAGCCATCTTTCATAGGCTGATCAACAAGATAGTGGCAGACTTACCTAATTGCATAGTATGCCTAGGCAGCCTCCTTGTCTATTATGAAACATGGGGAAGCACACTGAGAACAATTGGAAGTCTCTTTTCAGTTAATGCAGTCAGCGGATCTAATGCTCAGTCTTGCAAAGACCCATCTAGGATAGGTAGTGGGTCAAGGCTGTAAAGCTAAAGCAGTCACAAATTTCCCCATTCCCACAGCAAAACAGGAAATTATGAGGTTCATGGGAATGTGTGGATTGCAGTGAAAGTTTGCCTCAAATTTCAGCAGAGGAGCTGCATTACTGACAGATCTACTACTGAAAAGGCACAGGTAGTACAGACTGAGAAATGTCAGCCAGCTTTTGGAAAAGCTGAATGTCATTTTAACTAGTTAAACTTTTCTTGCAGCTCCAAATTTTAAGCAAGCATTTAAAATACTGAGTAACATCAGGGTAAAACTGTCCTCTTTCAGGAAGTTGCGTCTGGAATATAGAGACCAATCAAGTATTTTCTCCAAAACACTAAGCAAGCATTAGAAATGCTACTCCACAGTAGAGAAGGAAACCTTGGTTAATTTCTGGCTCTGAAACAATTTGAGATCTTTTTCTGAAATGTGTACAAATAGATTACTACCCTAGACAGTCTATACTGACCACAATTCTTTAACTCCTGTAGAAACATTTATGACCTAGAACTTGAGTTCATTCCATTTGAATTTGATCCCACAGCCGCGCCACCAAAAAAATCATCCACATTGCCAGGAAATCAAAATGATTGCAGATACCCTGTCCAGAACCTAGAGAGAATGAATCTCATTTCATTCATGCTACAGGAGCAGTGTCATGACCTTGGAACATAACTCTGGTTCATCTATGCACGTATTAGAATTTAATAGCAATGTATGATTCATTGAATATAAGAGAATCGATACAACCAAAATGACTGTAGATTTAAATTCAGTGGCTATCTGGGAGAGAGACCCTGGAATGTCATGTCCCACTTGATGAGGTGTTAAGAAAGATTTGTAAGGATCTACTTAAAATTGAGTAATGTGCTAGAAAATGATCTGTAATCACTTGGCAATTATATCAGATTGTGAACATGGTAGGAGAAAAGGCCTGAGTCTGGGCAAGATACATATTTTATATCTTTCCCTTTGAAGAATTCAAAAGTGCACGGATTAAAAACCAATTCAATTCTGGTCTGTCCATATGATGGAGCTGTGGTGTGTGTGCATGCCAGTGAACTATAGCACTGTCTATACCAGCCTGTGTTCTAGCACCATGTATTGCGTGTATTAGCTTGCATTTAAGTACTATTGAGCAGTGAATAATTTAAAGAAGCACCCACTAATCACCCTGCATTGTAGGTAAATGACTCTCTTGCTCAAAATGTTGGAGGTCAGTTAGTTAGCAAGCCCCAGTGATGTGAAACAGGATAAACAGCTGTCTCTCACTCAGCCAGCCAACCACCATCAAAGGGAACAGAATAAAAGAATTTCAACTAACCTGCAAAGCCAAAAATTCCAAAATTGATCACTTAACTATCAACTTTCCCCTATCTACTCTTCACAGATGACCCATAGAGAATGATCTGTTTATCTTTTAACCTTTATCTTCTTTTTTTGGTTTCACTTCTCATTTCTAATCTGTGTTTATGTATATTCCATTGTTATGTTTTCTTGTCTTTAGTAACTAATCAACTCTTTGTTTTGTTTACTCAAGAAAGCCTGGTTTCTTTTAAAACATAAATTCCTTCGGTCTGGGAGAAAGGTATCTATAAAGAGAAGGGATCCTCTATAAATTAAGCTCATTGTGACTGACTGAGGAGGTGGTTAATACAGAAGGGGAGCCAGTTCATCCTTTCTCACCCAGGAGCCAGCTAACTTGGTGTATCCAGCCATAATAAATTGGGGAACCATAATAAATTGGGGAACCTTGTATGGGGTCTGGCTGTAACAAAAAACAGGTAGTTTCAACAGAATAGAGAAGACCAAGAGAAGTGTTCAAAATTTTGAAAGGGGAAGTAATTAATGAGTGCATTGGCAACAAAGTGAATAAGTATTAGAAACATAAAGGAGGTTTGCGGAAATATTTTCACACACACAGTTCTTAGAATGTAAGCTCCATGGCTACGGATAAGCATAACATTTAAAAGTGAACTAACACAAAGAGAAGAAATATTAAAAAGTCATCAAAGAAAGGAAAGGAAACGGAATTAAAGTCATTAACTGCAACATACGCCTGCTATAAACAGATGTATAAAGGGCCAAATGGCTTTTTACTGCTCTGAAATTTCAAAACACAATGTAGAAAGAATTTGTCATTTGATACAATAGTTAGCTGGCAGTGAAGTAAATGAATTTTATGCCTGGTGTGCCTGTGAAGATTAGATGAATTTTAAAATGCTCTTCATTTTACAAATTAATTTGGTACATCTGAAGTTCAAGAATAAACAATACCCATCTATTGCTTTTATTTGAGGAGTCAGCCCTAACGGGTGGTTTAGTACCCTTCCATGTGAGCCCTTACCTGACAAAGGATGGAACTGCACAGCTGTACAAAGGGAAATTGACAAGACTCATTTCTTTTGCAGCCACCACAATCCTGAGGAGTAGTTTGACATGAAGTAACTGGGAAACTTGGTGAGTCAGCTGTGACTCAGTTCATGACACTATTTCCTCCTGAGTTGCAAAGGTTTGGACTCAGGTCCTACTTCAGTGTTTATACACGCAAATCAAGTCTGACAGCTAGATAAAGTGTTGATGTGTGCTGTATTTCGGATGTAGTAATAAACTGAGGTCCTGTTGGCTTGCTTGTGTAGCTGTAAAAGATCCTACATCACTGTTTGGAAGAAGATCATGGGAGTTTTGTGTATAGTTTGAACTCTTGACCTAAGGGAAGATTTACTTGCTATAGCAGGAGTGCAATGGTCACCAACCTGATTCCTGGAATAGTGAGAATTGTCCCACAAGAAGAACCTGAGCAGGCTTGGCCTGTATTCTTACAGTTTGGAAAACCGAGAATTGATCTAATTGAAACATACGGAATTCTTCCAGTATTCATAGTGTTGAAACAGATGGAAATCTCCTCTGGTTAGAGGTCTAGAACCAGATGGCACAGTCTCAAAATAAGTGAGAAGAAGTTCCTTCATTCCCTGAAGGCAGTTTTCCCTGAAAGCTGCCACCCTGGTGGATAGAGTTGTTAAGAAGGCGTATGGTGTGTTAGCTTTCATTAGTAGAGGGATCGAGTTCAAGAGCCGTGAAGTTATGCTCCAGCTATACAAAAGCCTGGTTCGGCCACATCTGGGGTATTGTGTCCAGTTCTGGTCGCCTCATTACAGGAAAGATGTGGAGGCGTCGGAAAAGGTGCGGAGGAGATTTACCCCGATATTGCCTGGAATGGAGGGAAGGTCTTACGAGGAAAGGTTGAGAGAGCTAGGACTTTTCTCTTTAGAACGACAAGAGATGAGAGGTGACTTGATAGAGGTGTACAAAATGATTAGAGGTATAGATAGAGTGGACAGCCAGAGACTTTTACCTAGGGTGGAGGTAGCTATTATGAGGGGGCATAGTTTTAAAGTAAGTGGAGGTAGATATAGGGAAGACGTCAGAGGTAGGTTCTTTACTCAGAGAGTGGTCGGGACGTGGAATGCATTGCCGGAGAGGGTAGTGGAGTCGACGTCATTAGGGGTATTTAAACGGCTATTAGATAGGTATATGGATGATAGTATGAGGTAGGAGTAGAGGTTAGATAGACCTTAGGTTTAGGGTAAAAGTTCGGCACAACATCGTGAGCCAAAGGGCCTGTGCTGTACTGTTCTGTGTTCTGTGTTCATTCAGAGAATGGCCAATCTTCAAAATTCTCTACCATATAGGGCCATGGATACTCAGTCACTGACAGAAAGAAATTGATGAATTCTAGATATTAAATTCATTAAAGGATATGGGGATATTGTGAAAGAATAGCTTTGAGGTAAAAGATCAGTCATTATCCAGTTGAATGACAAAGCAGGCTCAAAGTACAAGATACTTAATCCTGCTCCTATTCCTTGTGCTATACCCAGTGCGTTGGCTAACTTTTATCTCACAACTTCTTGTTTGGATGTGGGCATTACTGGCTAGGGCAACATTAATGTTAAAAGTCAATTACATTGCTGTGGGTCTGCAGTCACATGTAGGCCAGACCAGGTAAGGACAGCAGTTTCCATCTCTCGGGGTTATTAGTGAACCAGATGGAGTTTTCCCTGACAGTCAGCAATAGTTTCATGGTCTCAATAGATACTTAATTCCAGATTTTTGTTGAATCCAAAATCTACCATAGCAGAATTCAAACCCAGGTCCCCAGAATATCACCTGGGTCTCTGGATTAATAGTTTAGTGATAATGCTACTAGACTATTAGCTCCTCTAGTAAATTTGCATCACCAAAACAAGTAATCTGGTCAATATCATATTACTGTCTGTGGGAGTTTGCTGGGCTTTAATTATGTACTTACAATTGCAATTAAACTAGCAATCACATGTCATTGGTTTTAAAGCACTTGGAGAAGTCTGTTGAATCATAGAATCCCTATAATGTGAAAACAGGCCCTTCAGCCCAACAAGTCCACACCAACCCTTGGAGCATCCCACCTAGACCTGTCCCCCTATAACCCACCTAATCTACACTTCCCTGAACACTACAGGCAATTTAGCATGGCCAATCCACCTAACTTGCACATCTTTGGACTGTGGGAGGAAACCGGAATACCCGGAGGAAACCCACACAGACACGGGGAGAATGTGCAAACTCCACACAGACAGCCACCCAAGGGTGGAATCAAACCTGGATCCCTGGCACTGCGAGGCAGCAGTGCTAACCACTGAGCCACTGTGCCACCCTGTTGGTTGTTAAAAGTGTTATAATGAATGAAGGTCTCCCTTTCTTCATTAAGGCAAGAATGTTGGAATTTGTGAATTGGAGTTTAGTTTGAGGACAGGATGCCAGAAAGGAGCACATTGGAATGTTTAAGCTTTGAACCAACAAATATAACAGTTTCAGAAAGAATGGGCCAGCAGTCGGTGGAGAATCTTGTGTCAATGGAAATATTTGTCTTGGTCATGGCTACAATCTAATATTTAAAGCTCATTTCGGGGTCAACAGGATGTAAAGGTTTAACACAGTCTGGTACAGTTTGAGTGGGTGACCACAGAGGGAAATAGAATGAGTGGAACATAAGTACAATTCACAACAGGAACTGAGAATAAACATAGAATATAGACCATAGAACAGTATAGCACACGAACTGGCCCTTTCGCCCACTATATCTGTGCCAACCATGATGCCCATTCAAAACTAATTTCATCTGCCTGCAAATGGAATATATATCCTTCTATTCCCTGCCTGTTCTTTTGTCTGTCTAAATGCCTCCTAAATGTTGCTATTATATTCTATAACCTCCCCTGGCAGCACATTCCAGGCACCTACCATCCTCTGTATAAAAAAACTTACCTTGCACATCTCCTTCAAATTTCCCCCTCTCACCTTAAATCTGTGTCCCCTAATATATAATATTTATATCCTGAGAAAAAAACATAATTCTATAAATTGCCCCCCAGCCTACCGAACCACTCCTATAGCTGATACACTCCAATCCAGGCAACATCCTGGTGAACCTCTTTTGCCCCCTCTTCAAAGCCTCCACATCCTTCCTATAGTGTGATGACTGTAACTGCATACAATATTCCAAATGTGGCCTTACTAAAACTTTATACAGTTGCAGCATGACCTGCCAACTTTCATACTCAATGTCCCGACTGATGAAGGCAAGCATGCCATACACCTTCTTTACCACCTTATCCACTGGTGTTGCACCTTCCAGGGAACTATAGACTTGCCCCCTAAGATGCCCCTGTATATCAATGCTCCTAAGGGTCATGCCATTTACAGTATAATTTCCTCTTGCATTTGACCTCCCAAAATGCATCACCTCACATTTGTCTGTATTAAGCTCCATCTGCCATTTTTTGCTCTATTTCCAAATGATCTACATTGTGCTGTATCCTTTGAGAACCTTTTTCATTATCCATAACTTCACTTCACCAATTTCTGAGTCTTCTGCGAACTTACAGGCCACTTATATTTTCATCCAAATCATTTATATATATTACAAGCAATAGAGGCCCCAGAACCGATCCTTGCAGAGCACAACTTGTCACAGACCTCCAGTCAGAAAATCACCCGTGTGTTCCTCAAAACTACCTTCTGTTTCCTATGGCCAAGTCAATTTTGTATCCAACCTACCAACTCACAGTGGATTCCATGTGACTTAATCATCTGGATCAGCCCACCATGAAGGGACTTGTAAAATGCTTTTCGAAAGTCTATTTCAGCAACATCCACTGCTCTACCTTATCAACCATCTTTGTCACTTCAACAAAAAAAAAACTCAGGTTTGTGAGGCTAGACATACTCTGCATAAAGCCATGCTGACTATCCCTAATAAGTCCATTTTTCTCCAAATCTGAGTCTTGTCTCTAACAATCTTTTCCAATAATTTCCCTACCACTGATGTAAGACTCACCAGCCTATAACTTCCTGCATTAATCCTGTTGGCCCTCTTAAACAAAGGAACAACATTAGTTATTCTCAGTTCTTCTGGGACCTTGCCTGTGCCTAAAGAGGATACAAAGACCTCTGTCAAGGCCCCAGCAAATCTGCTCCCTTGCTTCCCTCAGTTTCCTAAGATAGAAACCTTTCAGGTCCTTGGGACTTACATACCTTACTTTTTCAAAGCAACCAACGCCTCCTCCTTAATATCGATCTAGCTTAGGTACCTCATCTTAATCTTACCATCATCCATGTCCTTCTCTTTGGTGAATACCGATGCAAAGTACTCATGAAGAACCTCACCCACTTTTTCTGGCTCCATTCATAAATCTCCCCCTTCGTCCTTGAGTGGACACAATCTTTCTCTAGCTGTCCTCTTGCTCCCAATATACTTATAAAAAGCTTTGAGATTCTCCTTAATCCTACTTGACAAGGACATTTCATGGCCTCTTTGAGTCTTCCTAATTCTTTGTTTAAGTTCTTTCTTGCTTCTTTTTTATCCCTCAAGGGTCTTGTCTTATTTCAGTTTCCTAAACCTTGCATATGCTTCCTTTTTCTTTTTGACTGAACTTTCATTATCTCTTGTCACTCTGGAGTTCCTAAATCTTGCCATCCTGATCTTTCATTCTCACAGGAGCGTGCTGGTCCTGAATTCTGATTAACTGGCCTTTAAAAGAGCTCCCACATGTCAGATGTGAATTTACCTTCAAACAGTTGCCCCCAATCTAATTTCTCCAGTTCCCGTCTAATACTGTTATAATTAGACTTGCCCCAATTTAGCACTTTCATCTGACGACCAGTCTTATCCTTATCATAACTACGTAAAAACTCACAGAATTACAATCAATTTTCCAAAAATGCTGCCCCACAGAAATTTCCATCACCTGGCCAGGCTTATTCCCCAAAACAATCCCCTTGAGGGATAAAAAAGAAGCAAGGAAGAACTTAAACAAAGAATTAGGAAGACTCAAAGAGGCCATGAAATGTCCTTGTCAAGTAGGATTAAGGAGAATCTCAAAGCTTTTTATAAGTATATTGGGAGCAAGAGGACAGCTAAAGAAAGATTGTGTCCACTCAAGGACGAAGGGGGAGATTTATGAATGGAGCCAGAAAAAGTGGGTGAGGTTCTTCATGAGTACTTTGCATCGGTATTCACCAAAGAGAAGGACATGGATGATGGTAAGATTAAGATGAGGTGCCTAAGCTAGATAGATATTAAGGAGGAGGCGTTGGTTGCTTTGAAAAAGTAAGGTATGTAAGTATGGACCATTACCTAGTTGGACTATCAACATATTGTTTATACATCCTCCTGGAAACAAATTCTTCCCCAAATAGGCCCCTGACACCCAGGGAGCCCCAGTCAATATTGGGGAAGTTAAATTTACCCACTACAACAATCCTGTTATTTTTATATTTTTCCATGATCTGCTTACCTATCTGTTCCTTTATCTCCAAATGGTTATGGGCAGCCTACTGTATAACCCCATTACTGTGGTTGCAACTTTCTCATTCCTACACTCTACCCATATGGCTTTGCTGGATGAGCTCTCCAAGATGTTGTCTCTTAATGCGGCTGTAACATTCTCCCTAATCAATAAAGCAAGGCCCCCACTCCTTTTACATCTTTTGCTATCACACCTAAAACAGTTAAACCCTGGAATGCTGAGCTGCCAGTCATAGATCATAGAATCCCTACAGTGTGGAAACAGGCTCTTTGGCCCAACACCAAACCTCAGAGTATCCTACCCAGACCCAGCCCCCTATAACCCACCTAATCTACACATCCCTGAACACTACAGGCAATTTAACATGGCCAATCAACCTAACCTGCACATCTTTGGACTGTGGGAGGAAACTGGAGCACCTGGAGAAAGCCCACACAGACGTGGGGAGAATGTGCAAACCCCACACAGACAGTTGCCTGAGGCTGGGATTGAACCTGGGTCCCTAGCACTGTGAGGCAGCAGTGCTAACCACTGTGCCACAGTGCTGCCCCAGTCCTGCCATTCTCTTGGCCGAGTTTTTGTAGTGGCTACAATGTTGTAGTTCTATGTACTAATCCAGGCTCTAAGTTCATCTGCCTTTCCTCTTATACCCCTTGCAATAAAATAAATAATTCAGACCGCCAATCCCACTGTGTTCATTAACTTGACTCTGTCTGTACCTCCTATTAGATGTACTTGATTTACCTTGATCTTCTCCTCAATCACTTCACTTACTGCTCTAGTTCCCAACCCGCTGCCACACTAGTTTAAACCCCCCCGAGTGGCACTGGTAAACATCTCTGCAGGGATATCGGTGCCCTTCCAGTTTAGTGCAACATTGTGAAGCCAACATTAAGTTGAAAGATTGTGTGGTTTATCCATAACATTACGCCAGGCAAGTATTCTGACTTACCAGATAAAATATTAACTCCTTCAAGTTGGAATTATTTCACCTGATTTATAAATGTGAGTGATTTTCAGGAATGGCTGTATTTGCTGCCAGCCCTGATTGCACAGCAGTATGTGTGTTGGACTACAATACTGACAACTCTTCACTTTGAATGCAATGTACAGCTGAGTGGTAACAGAGGTCTACTGTGTAATTATTTTTCATGTAATCATTTTTCCAACCTATATGTTGTGAGCCAGCCTTGATTCAATAAATGCAATTTCAATGGGCTGAATCTTTAGGTTTTGGCTACGTGTCAGTTTCGTTGAGTTTTACAGAGAATTTCTCTCCATGAGGCCTAGTGAGATCTCTCACCAAATCTTACCAAACTCAGCTCTGTTACTCCCTACCCAGCCTCTTTGGCACCCCTCTTGCCAAATTCTAGCTGCATCCTACCACTCTCTGTTCCTGGAACATACAGGCTGGCAGTTGGATATTGCAAGGATGAAATTTTGTTTACAGCCAGCAAAAGCAAACCCAACAAGATAAATAGAGGTTACCGTTTTCCCCCACAATGCAAACCAATTGCTGGTCCGATGACCAACAACTACGTTACAGTCCACGATGGCGTGCTGCACAAAGCTGTTATCGACTGGAACTGTGATTCAATCAGGCCTCAGCTAGCTTGTAGCACTCAATGCCACTGAGCTCTGTCATGCATAAGGAGTCCTTCCTCCTCCTAATGCCTTTCTCCCCCTTGTTAGAGTGCTCCTGTTCTCCCAGTTCCAGTACATCCCTTCATCCCTTGCTCCAGTTGTGCAGAGCACAGCACATCAGGATGATGTGGCACACTGCCAGGACTGTACTGGAGGACCTCCCCTAGACTGGCCCATGTAGCAGAACTGTATCTTGAGCAGTGCTATCATCTGCTCCTTCACTGTCAAAGCACAGGCAGCATTATTTCTGTGCTCTGCATCATTCAGTCACGGGGTTGTGCAATGATAACATGAGCCATGATCACAGTGGGTAGTCCTTGTCCCCTAGAACTGGTTGTATAATGGCCCTGAGCATTCAAACGCTGCAGGTACATGAAACAGCTTCAGGATGTAGGCATGGTGGCAGCTGCCAGGGTAGTAGGCACACACCTCCAGGAAATGGTGAAAGTAATTACAAGTCACCTGAATATTAATC
>JAHRHZ010000066.1:216416-330859 GCA_024137785.1 Ginglymostoma cirratum
GATGAATTCCACAGTGTTGCGATCTGCCATCTCAGCGCCATGTGTGCATAGCCAACGGCTACACAAAAAAAAAGTGAAGGGTTGTCTTTGGCCAGCATTCACTTCCTTTTAAGTCACTGCTGCTACTTCTGCATCATTCAGATGCTAATTGGCACAATGCCAATTGCAAGGATCAATAGCATGGTGCTAATTGTATTTGAGCAGTATTTGACCAGTATTTGAGCCCGAAGCATGCTAACTCTGTATGTGTTACAAATGGACGATGAAATGACTGCAGATAAATGTAGCTGCAGTTTGTAAACCCATTCTTCGTGTATTTGTCTCTACAATGTCCTAGTGTCCAGCAGACATGGCTCCTGCTCTTTGGCCCTCCGTCAACTTTAGATATTATCCCAGCTGCAGTTAGTCAAAAGCATGTGATTGCAGTGAATGCAGCTCACTTTGACACTGTCAGCAACTGGCCTCTATCGGCTCGCCAGGTACCTTCCCCCCACCCCTCCCTTGAGACTCCGTGTCCTATTTTACCTTGTACTGCCGTAAGAGCCCATTTCTATCTATCCCTGTGTTGGGAACCTATCACACTGAACATTACCTCCAACTTTCCTCCTTGCCCCATGACTGACTATGGCCAAACCCCTAGACTATGTGTGGGTGGCATTGTGCCCATGACTGGTGGTACCAGGACATCTTCATTGACAGCAACAACTTCCTGCACAAGCCTTCACCCACTTTCTGACATGGCTATGTGGTTGAATAGATGTGCAATGTGTTGCTGAGAAAGCAGCTGTCCCTTGCTGTCGGTACAAGATTGATCCATACAACAAGTTCCTCACTTCCCTAGGACAGATACTTACTGACAAACATGACAAGCAGCCTGTCAGCAAACAAGCACATTCATTCTTTGGTAATGATAGCCATTGGCTCTGGAGTGCCAACTCACTAACAAGGCAAGGCATACACGCTGTGAGCATGTAGGTAGCTGCTAAGTGAGTGAGCACGAGAGAGCAAGTGAGCAGCCCTGAGATGCAGCCTGGTCCTATCTGTGAGCTGGGCTTCTGTCCCTGTGTGAAAAGTGTCCCTACTGTAACCTTTCAATGTTAGTTGCATGTGCAGCTTGTAATACAAGTCTGGACTTCCTAGACAACTTGCAATTGAATGGAGAGGTGCCACGATGAATGGTGGGGTTGGCAATTATCAGATGACAATGTCCATGGACAAGGGCTCCATGCGGCTTGTGCCCATGGATCATGGTCTGAGATGTTGTTGTGTGGTGACCAACTTGGAGGCTCTTCAAAGCCAGCAGCGAGCTGAAGTCACCATATACCCGCCCTGACTTCCATGTCCCGCAGCTTTGTTGTCTAGTATGATTGTGGTGGGTAGAAGGATAGGAAGCTGCAAATTCATGAGGTTATAATGAGGTTATTAACAAGCAATAATCCCTCATAATAAGAAGTTTGCTATTGCATTGTAGGTATTTCACTCTGACACCCGAAACTTAGTGAAAAGATGCAACTAGTTGTTCCAAAAATCAAGATAGGCCTCACTGGACTTCCTGCATGATTCTGGGACATTTCTTGCCATTTTTCAGGTCCCTATAAAATTCCACCCAATATTTCTGATTTCCTTATTCTGTTCATTTGATTCATATGTTATCTCACAGCACTTGAACTAGTTCAGTTTGAAACTCAACCATGTGCCATTAATTTTCTTTCCAATTCCAATGGCAATCACAGAAGCCATGTTCCACTTTATAAAGAGGTTGAAATTGCACCATGCCTGTAGAGATAAGATGTAGAAATCTCTATAGGTAAAGAGAAAAGAGTACCTGGCATCTTAATGGTCACATACGTGTGTGGCTACTCCTAGCTATGAATGGATACACAAACACCAAGTATCACTTTGTGCTGAGGTACCATCTGTCCTCAGGAGTGCAAAGGATGGATCTGGCCATGTTGTGCTCCATTCAGTTGTACAATATCACGCTAGGTTCTCCTCATGGAAAGGCTTATATAGGGAGACACCTCTGGTCACAAATCTACCTGGTAAGTTCCTTTAGGAACAAAAACAGCAAGTGGTGGAGAAACTCAGCAGGTCTGGCAGCATCTATGGAAAGAAAAACACAGTTAACATTTGAGTACAGTGACCCCTTGTGAGAATGGTTCTACAAGACAATTATGGAGAAGCACATTTGCTTTTCATGGAGTAAAAGAAATTGAGGGGAGACTTGATAGAAGTGCAGAAGATTACAGCAGGTTTGGATATAGTAGAGAAAGGCAAGCTGCTTCTGATTTGCTAAAGGGATAAGGATTCGATGCCATACATTTATGGTTTCAATGCCACAATAGGGTGCCTTTTCCATTCTGCAAGAGTGCATGACGAAACAAATTGCTGATGTGGGCACACATTGAAAGGAGGATCCACGACCAAAATGCCAACTCAAGAAGCCTCTGCACCCTGTTTGGCTTTGGGAGCTGATGGGTGAAAAAAAGGGTGACATGTGAAGAATACTGACATGTTGAGGCTTGAGATATTTTAAATTGTGGGCCTCACCACAAAGGCTTGATTTTCCTAGAAATGGGAATCTTCATTCTTCTATTGTCTTTTCGGGCCAAAGGCCCAATAGTACCCAGGAGGGATGAAATCAGTGCAAGAACGCTGTTTTGATTCAGACAGAGGAAGTTTTTTAAAAATTTATTTGTGGGACCTGGGCATCACTGGCTGGCCAGCCGTTATTGTCTGTCCCTTCAGTTGGCCAGCTACCAGGGGTGCATATCCATTGGAATCGTGCCTGGCGGGGTTTTGAACACAGGGACTATTACATGGTCTAGGGGGATAGTTGTTTGGCAGGGCCAGTGAAGAAGGGTCTAGGTCCGAAATGTCAGCCTTCCTGCTCCTCTGATGCTGCTTGGCCTGCTGTGTTCATCCAGCTCTACACCTTGTTACTTCAGATTCTCCAGCATCTGCAGTTCCTACTACCAGTGAAAGAATGAGTGTGTTTTGGTGAATGGCTGTTACAGCATCAATCTGTGCCATGGGTTAAGGGAAAAGGCCTTGCTTCTGCCCTCAGATGCAGCGCTGAATAGTACTTATCTCTCAATTTGCTCCAACAGAGATCAGTTAAGGGCAGCAGCAGCTATCTGTCCTTTTTTCCAAGAGCCAACTTTTGAGGAAGAGCAGGGGTCCTCCTAGGGTGCACATGCTATTTTTGCTGCGTACTTTCCTTCATCTGAGATACACATAGCTCAATGGGTAAGCACACATCTGCGATTGGAAGCATCAACTGTTCTGAGCACCACACAAGAACAGGTCCAGCTATTGGAGACTGTACCAATCTGGGCCCCTGGACTCTCAGAGGAGTGTGGAAGTTCAGCTTGATGTGAATCCCAAACTGTTGACGAGCCTGTGTAATTGTCCATAAGGCAGAAAACGTTGATTGGACAGTATGAAATGGGTGAAGATTGATGGAGATTCCAGAGGATGGTGCTCACTGGAAAAGACAGTGGAATTGTCCATCATGGCCAAGAGCACTGTGATTTTCTTCTCATTGCATGATTGGCGCTTGGCGTCATCGACAGAGGCATTGGTGACTCTCGTGGAGAGCTAGAACCAGCAGCAGATACTGTGCAGACCTACAAGCAATTGCATTATCTTGGACAATCTCCCTCACAATGCCCAGGCACTGCCTCGGGTGACCAGAGGACATCTGCAAAGTTCATCCGAGGCAAAAGGGCATCAAGGTTCTCAGTCTGCCTCCAGCACTGCTGGCAGTGAATAGATAGCATATTCAGCACTTCTAAAAGAATGACAATATCACAATAAATACACATCGGTCATCACAGCTGTTCATTTAAGTCGGCCCTCCGTGTGAGAGATTGTCTTGAGGAATTTTACTAAGTACATGGAACCATATACACGTGCATAGTTGTTGTGAGGGCTTTCATAGTTAGATTGTAGGATAAAAACAACAAGCAAGCCCGTGACTGTTTGCTGGTGTGTGAGGGAGCTGCTGTCCTCAGAGGTACCTTCTGCACTGCTCAATGCTGTCTTTCGGGGATCGATTTGGAAATCAAATGGTGTCGCAGAGTGAGATACTGCAGAGCACTGCTATTGGTGTTGAAAGGCCCCTACATCTCAGGAGAAGCACCTTGGTTTTAGAGCTTCCGGCTTCCCCTTTCCAACTAATCCCTTTTAGCCCTCATATAAAAATGGCAGACGGTGTCTCTGGTGGGCGGGCAATTTCTAGAGGTTTGCTAACATGTTTACCTACTGTTAGCTGATTGTATGGTTCAGCTTGACATGTTCAATCTCAGGGAAACTGTAGATAGTACTTCCAATGGGATGTCACTAACAGTGTACAATTGAAGCATCAGTTCCTCCCCAAAGAAATAGTCACTGACATTCCTTTAGCCCCTTTGATTCACTTTTGTACCTAGCTTTCAGTGCTTTTTGCCTGCCACTATTACCTGGTCTGGCCTGCATGTGACTCCAGACCCACAGCAATGTGGTTGACTCTTAACTGTCCTCTGGGCAATTAGGTTTAGGTAATCAATGCTGGCCTCACCAGCAACTATCATGTCACATGAATGGGTTTGTTTAAAAAATGCAAGGGGGAAATAATATATTTTGAACAAACTGAATAGAACTCATTAAGGCACAGTGCAATAGGTGCTGTGCATAAAGAGCTGCCAGTCAATAATATTCAGGTACACAGCGATGAAAGAGAGTATATCATCAAGGCCTGTGAAGGCCTTGTTACAAAAGCACAACAAATAATGAATATTTTTAAAAAGGTATCATTTAAAGTTGTAAACTTTTTTTTAGTTTTCATAATGATGCAGAAAGCTTTGGAAACCCTTTTTACAGAACTTGCATGTCATCTTCAAGATCGGAAAGTAGGTTGCAAATTCTTTATCTCCTCTCTCTTACAAATGACGAAGCAAGTTAGCAATACTTTTCATGAAAATGATGCCCATTTAGCAATAGAGTAAGTTTGCAGACTTCCTCTTTGCCTGCTCTGCTGTCCATATTCAGGCCGTCACACACCCTTTATTTCTTTTAATTTTCTTTTTCTGTAAATAGATAAATCTTGAACAAAAGTCAGCAGTCTTAACTTAGTAACATATTTCCTGCTCTCATGATTTAAGTTCTTGACATCTGAGGTTAGCAGAATGCTATTAGGAGCAGTTTGCAAATCCACTTTAGACAAGGCAGTTTTTTTTTTGTTCACTGGCTTATCTCTTCCTCACCACGATACATAGTTTTATTTAGTCTTTGCTGCATAAGTAGATTTCTAAGCTCTGAAAAAGTCTTAAAAAGTCCAACAGGAAACAAGGTAGATCTTGTTCTTTTTTCGCAAAACTTGTTTTAAAAATGTTACTTTTCGTTCAGTCTTCAGGCTGAGTCTTCTGTCTTTTAGCCTAAGTGCAAGTTGCGCTGATGTTTTTGCAAGGTTTCTTCTGCAAGGTCGAGTGAAATTTCTCAGCAAATCTTCCCAAGCCCACCCGACTAACTACCTGCCTGATCCCTCATGGCCAAATCCAGCCCCGACTTACCACGCACTGTTCCAGAACAACTTGTCATCCAATAGATATTCACTGAAAATCCTGTGTTCCTGTTGCCTCTGCCATATTTAAAAGACTGCTGCATACCTGGTGATAAACAGAGTCTGAATAGGTTGGAGAAAGGGTAAGATGGCACCAGGATTCTTCACTGAGGACCTGGAGGTCCCGATGGAGAGAGTGGTGCAAAGGAGACAAGTCATCTCCCTGGTGAACCAGCAGAGGAGGCCATGCCACCTAAGCGTGGTAGCCTGGTCCGAGGGTGCCATTCAGGCCAGCACTGTCTCCGTGGTCTAGCGTACAGCTAGAGGTGCCATAAGGAGGCCAATGACCTTCTCCACTCCACCCATGTACTCATCTCTCCGGTACTGTAGACTCACTCTGCCTCTGCCTTGCAATCACCTCCATCCAAAATGCATGCTCTGCCACTCTCATTATTGCTTGCAATATTTTCCCTGACGCACATTCACTTTCCTTCCCCGATCATCTCACAACACTAACCCTGTATGTGCCCTACACTGCCTACTCACTCATTGGAACATCTCACCACGTTTCACCCACCCACTTTCATCTCTTTCGCTGGTCGTAGGAGAAGACAGGCCACAAGATGGCAGAAATGGCCCATGAGGTGGAGGAGTATACGACATGTGATTCCTCAGCCCCTATAAGGGGAGGGTCCTGGCCCTCATGTGTTACTGTGTGGTTAGCAGTGCTGCCTCACAGCGTCAGGGACCCGACTTCGATCCCAGCCTCAGGCAACTGTCTGTGTGCAGCTTGCACATTCTCACCCTGTCTGTGTGGGTTTCCTCTGGTGCTCTAGTTTCCTCCCAGAGTCCAAAGATGCGCAGGCTAAGTTGATTGGCCATGATAAATTGTCCCATAGTATCCAGGGATGTGCAGGCTAGGTGGATTAGCCATGGGAAATGTAGGGTTACAGGGGTAGGGTAGGGGAGGTGGGTCTGGGTGGGATGTCCTTCAGAGGGTCAGTATAGATTTATGGACTGAATGGCCTGATTCCACACTGTGGGGAATCTATAATTTCCATGATAAGACTGGGATCTCTCCTGTGAGGATAGAGCAACATTCATGACCCACCAAACGAGTAACAATCACTTTTCATTCCACTGCAACTCTCACAATAACTCCATGGTCAGTGTCATTCATTGCTCACCACTTCTAACCGCTGGCCTTGATGCCTTCTCTCCCTTGTGTCCTGCAGATGCCGCTAGGATGTCCACCACTTCTACAGAGAAAGGGGCTGCTCCACCAGTGACCACCTCTTCGATCTCTGAGGATGAGAGTATCAGAGGAATCATTAGCCAGTCTTTCTTGAACACGCCCACCAGCTCAGATACTGCCACCTCATGAGGAATGTTAGCTTTAGAGGTTGTGGGTCCACAAACTGGTGAACTCCTCACAGTGACAGCTCCACAACAGGCTGAGGAAGAAATGCCCTAGGCCACTAGCACTTGGAGGTCTCTTAGAGACCTGCAACCTGCTCAGCCCCAGGCAGGAGAGGGCAGTGTGGTGTCAGCTATCAGGGACCTTGTCCCCACGCACAGGGAGGAACAGGAGTGACAGGAGTGACAGAGACAGGTATCTGGGACACAATTTACCTCATTGCCCAGAGGCTGCAGTTGCAACTACACCTGCCTCCAGGAACAGGTTGGTTGTTGCCATGGAGAGCCAGGCCCTGAACACTGCTGGTGCATACACCTGTACTCCATTGGCCGGCCATTTGTTCCTCAGGACCGAAAGCATAGTGATGGGGGTCAGGGAAAATAGGGTATGCTGCTTGTGCCCCCTCCTCTCAAGGAGACAGAGCAGTGCCAGGGGAACCCAGCCCAAGGAAGAACCACACACAGACCCCTCAAATGTCTCCTCTCAGGACACTCTAGAGGTGGCTACACTCCCCACCCTACTCTGCCTGACCTCCTCTGAGTTTTGGAAGTTAAAGCCAAGGAAGGTCCATTGGCCTCTAAGAAGACCCCGGGTAATCTTGCCCATCCAAACACACATATTCCTGGGGTCTCCCGACCAACCCTCCAGGGCCAATGGATTCTGCTGCCATGCAGGATCCCACTACCCAAGTTCCAGAACCAGTGAATACACAAAGACATAATTGGAGGGAGAGAAAGAAGAAATGGGGCACTTTGCTGGCACTGGTGAAACTGAACTATATACGAAGTCTTTCTATGGTTATATAAATTGCAATGTTTTGCCACTATATCCGTTTGTTTGAGTTTCTGTGTAGTCGTGATTGTAACAGTGCCAAACAGATGCCTAATGTCCTGGCCGCACGGGATGAAGCCTGGATCAATGTCTGTGTTGAGAAGCTGCTGCAGCAAGTGGAAGCAAGAGTAACAAGGTGGGTACAGGGTAGTGGGTTCTGTGAGTACCATTGTCCCGAACTCTCTGAGCCTGGTCATAGACATCTTCTTGCCTATTGCACCATTTTGAATTCCAGTGCAATGGAAAGTATTAGTGCTTCCAGCTAGTGCCTCTACATGTTGTTGAGGACCCCCAGTCCCAATCCCTTTCCTGGTATCCCTTTCAGTGAACCCATAGGCTTTGCACCTCCCCAGTTCCCGACTCAACCTGTCTGAACTTTCACAAGCCCACCTCTCCCAAGATATGATCTGCTACTGGTTGCATTATCCACTCTGTGAGAGAGCATTGACTTGTTAAAGATATGTAACAGATGATTCATAGTTAAAATTTAAAGTCATCAATTCTCAGATCAGTTAGCTAAACTGAAAACTAGTTTAACTTCAAAATAAATTAAGCTAATAAATAGACAATGCAATGCTTTGACAAGTCATTTTTACAGAAATTTCCAAAGTTTGTCTTTAAGGACAAGTAAAGGTGTATATCATGAAGACTAAGTAAAGAATTAAGTGTACTGCAACCCGGGCAGATCCTCATAAACAGTGATTAACTGATATTGGTTATATTAGCAAATCAGAGGCCCATTACCTTTAGATAATGTGTGTTGGTTACATGATCATCTGTTAATTGTTATGACCAGGCTGATTTTTCATATAATATTGACATAGGCTTGTAGCCATTAAAAGAAAATTAGGAAGTATGTTTGTGGAGGAATGTAGTATTTACAACTAACAGGCTTAAAGGCCTATTTTCCTGAGGAGCCAGCAAGAGAAAGGAAGTTAAGGAATATGGACAGATCCCTTTCTACATCAGCACCCATACAGAAGACTTTAGTACCCTGACACAGAGCTCATGCTGTACTGTGCTCCAACAGATTTGAAACATGCTAACAATTCAAGTTAGATAACAAGGTGTGGAGCTGGATGAACACAGCAGGCCAAGCAGCATCATAGGAGCAGGAAAGCCTGATGTTTCGGGCCTAGACCCTTCTTCAGAAATTCATGTACCAACTTCTCCAAAATTGTTGGCTCTTTTTGTTTAAAAGTAAAACATTTATATGGTCTGTAGCTGGTGTTTCCTTTCATTGAGAGATCTTGAAATTTAGGAGCTGTTCTGCGAAATTGTTGCTGTCTTTGATGCTACCGCCTCACATTGGTTGGCCCTGATGCTGCGGCAGATAACACATCTCACCTATGTCAGTGGAAAGTTTGTGCAAATACCACAAACTGCAGAAAAGCAGCAGTCAGGCCATCATTCAGCCAATCACTGCTCACCAACAATGGGTTGGCTTACCACACTTACAGGAACATTTTTCTGTGTTTCAGTGCTGGCTTACATTTGTTTTAATGCTATAGTTTGGCCATAAAGTCCAGTGTAGAAGCACCTGCTCAATTCATGAGGATTTATGTCGAAATGTATGGGACTTATTTCCAGAAAAGCAGTTTAGGTAGTAAATAGATTCTGCTCCTTGTATGTTTTTTTTTTACTGAATGGTTGACTAATCGGTAATTGTTAAGTCTGAGGGCCATTTTGTATAAATTGAAGAAAGGCTGACAATAACTGTAAACTGGTCGTAGCTTTTCAACAACAGACCAACTTAGAATTTAGGAAGGGGTGCTGAACCATCTTGCACATTGTTGACCTGACCCCTACAACCAGTGACCCTGTCAACAACATTTTGCTCTGCTGTTGGAAACACTGCCATATTGCCAAATTACAGTTGTTCTCTGGATTCTTGATTCAGCCTAACTGCCTGCATAGCAGATGAAGTGTGTTTTGCAAATAGTATCCTCATGGTCTCCAACACCAATATGTTTGCTGAGTTGTATTGGGCTCCTTGTTCTTCAATGCCTCAAATTTCTCATAGCAGTGTTAAAATTCCTGTGTGGTCTCAATCTCTTTCTATCTCTGTCAGTCTTTCAACCATCTCTGTGTTTCTCCAAAGATGAATTCTTAGGTATCTCTGAATTTTTTATTGCACTGTTGGTTGCTGTGCTTTGAGTTGCCCATGCCCTGAATTCTGAAATTCCTTCCCTAAGCCTTTCTGCTTTCTGCATCTTTCTCTTCTGTAAAACCTGCCTAAAGTCTACGTCTTTGACCAAGATTTTGATTGCCGTTCCTAAAGTTTCCTTCTTTGGCTTGAGATCAATTTTTGTTTGATTATGCTCTTGAAGAGTAGGATGGATGTTTGACCATGTTCTATACAAATGGAAGTTGTCAAAGTTGATATTTCATGATTGTTGATGTAATTTTTTGTGGATGTTTTTTAATTTCCTTATCAAATTTAATATTCCAAGCTTGTTTAATTGTCCTTTTAAACTCAGCGAACTTTTCCTTATCTTAAGTTCTGCTGTTCCTGTGTCACAGAGAACTCTGGGGCAATGAATGAGTTATCTCATATTTGTGTTATTCCTGCACTGATCTCAATGGAGGTTGGGAATATGTAACGTCAATGCTTCCATCTCATTTCCACGTTTGTAGAATGGCCCTGCCCTGAGCTCATCTCAGTATCGATGCTGGTGGTTTCTGTGGGGCCCACAAATTTAGCAATGAAACTCTGGGCTGCAAAACAGTGCAGCCCCTATGAAGGGAACGCTGCGCTAATGCAGGTAAAACTGTAAAAGACTCAGGCTGAAGAGAAACATTGCAATACAGCAGTTGTAATTGCAGCACTGACAGACGCACACATGCTGTAATGTCTGTTGCTCACTGTCCCAGCTTCAGTTGTAAGAGAAGGCTTCTTGATGTCTCAGTACATCAGTGGAAACTTAAATGAGGCTCATGAGAGCCAGCCTTGCTGCTTCTCAGGTTCCGATAGCTACAAGTCACAGATGTGGATCTCAGAGCTGGGAGGGCCAAAGAGGTCTTCACACCAGTCCAGCCATCTATGTTCCAGCAAGAGAGGTTTGTTGAGGTGTCACCCTGTGGAAGTGGCAGAGGCACGGTGAAGCATGGGCCAGCAGTCCTCTCTCAGAATCACAGGATTTGTGCTTCTTTTATGGTCATTTCACCAGTTTCCTTGGTGCTGCATCTCTGTTGGTCATCCCAAGCACCTGGCCATCCATGTCAAGATGGCGCAGCCTAGTCAGGTGTTCCAGACCCAGAACTGCTGGAGGGTGTTCTACAAAGCTATCTGTACTCTTTCCCAGTAAGAGCCAGCAGTTGGCCGCCAGCCCTGCTGCAGCTATTAAGGTAGCTCTGTGTAGGACCATTACTCCAGGCAAAGGCATCTGCAGAACAGACACTAAGGGAGTACGCAGAGTTATCTGTCTGTCGTGGTTTGTATAGTTGATGTTGGAAGGTTCTCTGCTGTTGAGCTCTATTCAATGACTTTGGCCAAGGGAATGCTACAGTAAAGTATCTGATATAAATGGACCATGAGAGCATTTTGGGGTGGAGCATTTCTGTGACTTGAAAAATATCTTGAAATCTCTCACTGTACGCAGTAGTGTGGGGTAATTGTGTTTGCCACTTTGTTTCCGCCTCCTTCTTCTTCCTCCCCTCATTAGCTAGCCTCCAGATCCCACGAGGTAGTGGCTGGATCCTCTGAATGACTGAGCTGTGAAAGGTGTAAGAAGGCCACAAAAAAAGGAGATCTTCTCTGGCATGTCCCATAGATGCTGTAAATGGTTTAAGCGGCAAAACTGTTACTTGTTTACATCAAGTTGTTACAGATTGGCTCTTGGTGTTTATTGATGATCCTTCAATGTCACTTGATTAGATGGTATGAGGGAGTCATTTGATTTGATGTTATTATTGTCACATGTACCAAAATGCAGTGGAAAATATTGTATTTGAATGTGATCCGGACCAATCATACCTTACAGAAGTACATCAGGATGCAGAATATAGTGTTACAGCTATAGACAAGGTGCAGAGAAAGATCAACTCTAATATATGAAAGGTTATGTCACCCAACAGCCATCCTATAATGTGACTTGAAGGCCCAAAGTGCAAACCAGCACAGAATAAATACAATGTGGTGCTGCCAGGATAGCAAGTATTCAGTAAGGTCAGCCTCTTGTTGTGGTCACGCAGTGACTTCAGGAAAGAGAGTATTAGCCTTTCTGGTTCCTGAGCCACTTCACATTGAAATGCCATATGGTACTCTGGGCCACAAGCAAGCACACACTAGCCTGCAAATCCAGGCATGCTTTCTTCCACAGGGAGAATAGAAATCCCAACCCCTCATCTACAGTGTCTCTGTTCCTGAGGCATTGAAGAACAATAAACTGTGATAGATATAACACAGTGTGGAGCTGGAGAAGCACAGTAGGCCAGGCAGCGTCAGAGGAACAGGAAAGCTGATGTTTCAGGTCGCCCTGAAACATTGACTTTCCTGCTCCTCTGATGCTGCCTGGCCTGCTGTGCTCCTCCAGCTCCACACTGTGTTATTTCTGACTCCAGCATCGGCAGCTCTTACTATCTCTCTGAGTAAACTGTGATAGGTTGTGGATGTCACCTGCTCCTTCCTGGAAAAAGCCACTGGTGTAAAAAGTTACAGTAATGGTGACCCCTGGGAGGGCTGTCCTCACCCTGTTTTGAAGCTCTCAATTGGTGTGAAGGAGATGATACAACTCCATATCAACCTCCTTTGGGGATTGTGGTATTCTCAAGCACTAGTCCTGGCTCTTTGCTAAATAGGAATGGTGCTGTCGGAGCACCTTTTGTAGATAGGACCTTCTACAGAGATCTTCCTGTCCCTGTCCTTCTCGAACTTATCCCTCTGCCTTCTCCTCTCCATGTCCTGATCACGTTGGAGCCCAAGAGTATTGTAACAACGTTTCACACTTGTAAAGCATTGGCCTTTCTCCCCTTATTCCGTACTGCAACCATCTCAAAATAGTTACAGCAAATCTCCAAGTTGTTTCCATTAACTATGACTTTGATAAATTAAACCAAAAGCGTCTCACATGTGACTTGTTGGTGGTGCATTAAAAAACCCAGAACAGCTTTCATCTAGCTTCACAATGTGTGTTGTTCCAGGAGTGATAAATGAAATGCTGTCAGAATACTGTGTCAACCAAGTTTGAGATGCTGGTGTTGCATCAGCCAGTTCAGCTGTGAAATGGCACAGTTTTTTTTAATCCTTCTGGCATGTACAGGGGATGCCCCTACCTCTGCAGTGTACCACATGGGCTTGTATCTCTTTGTGCCCCACCTCTTCAGTATTGCCACAAGGACTTTGTGCCCTTCCTGTGCAATAACGCCATATGGGCTGTGCACCCTTGTGAGCTCTTTAGTACAATGTAGTCATGTCACACAGACTCTGTACCCGTGGGTACCCTCCTGTGCAGCAATACTACATAGAGTGTGCAGGCACATGTATCCTCCCCTGAAATAATGTCACATGGGCTTTGTATGCACATATGTCCATCCTCTGTAGTAATACTAAACAGGCTGTATACCCATGTGTGTCCCTCATGGGCAGTAATACCACAAGGGTTCTGTGCACACATATGCCAGTTCTGTGCAGTCATGCCATATGGCTGTGTACCCACGTGGTTCCCTCTTTTGCAGTGACACCATACTGACTTTATCACCACATATGCTCCTCGTGTGGAAGAATACCACATGATCTTTGTATCCATATAAGCATCTCTTCCCCCAGTAATGCTGAATCCACATGAAGCCACCGTGTGCAATAATGCCACACAGACTGTGTACCCCTCCCTGCATTAATGCCACATAGACTGTTTACCTGTGTGTGCTCCTCCTGTGCAGTAATGCCACATGGATCGTTTACCCACATGAGGCCTTTACTTCCCACATCCAGTCAATAATATATATTTTAAATAATCGTGGTCCCAGCACTGATCCCTGTGACACTGCACTAATTACAGGTTGCTATTTTGAAAATGTCCCCCGATCCTAACTTGTTGTTGTTCACTGGTTAGCCAAACCTCTATTCATGCTAATACACTACCTCCCAACTTGATGATCTCTTATCTTATTCAGTAGTCTTGAGTGCAATATCTCATTGAACACCTTTTAGAAAGGCGAAAATGCAATTTCTACTAGCTCTCACTTTTTACGTGCTTGTTGTCTCCTCAAAGAACTCTAATACTTTTTCAGACATGGCAATCCCCCTCATGAAGCCATTCTGACTCGGCTTCATCATATTAGGTATTTCTACGCGCTCTGCTATTATATCCTTCATAACAGGCTCTCTCTAACATTTCCCACAAATGGACATTAAGCAAACTGGGCTATAAACATGTTTTTCAGTCTTTCCAGAATATTGGATTCTTGTAAGATTATTATCAATGTATCCACCACCTCTATAGTTACTTCCTTTATGTAGCAACAAGTGCCGTTTCAAATACGTGTTCCATCCCGCATTTTTAGTCCTTGCCTTTTATCCCCTCAAATTCTAAAATCTAATTTCTTGAAGTTTGATAGTTTAATTATATTATTATTATGTCCTTTCCCTATCATCACCTTGAATCTTCATGCATAATTGCCATTCCCTCACTTAACTCCTGACATAATGTTAACTATCATTAGCCAACAGTATTTTAAATACAGTCAAATATCCAGTCCATTCTGCACAGCAATCCCTCCTCACACCTAGAACTTACTGGTTCATAATGCTTTTTCATTATTACATCATTCAGCAGGCAGTTAGTTAAAACTGTACACTTGAATATTACTCCATTTCTCCAATGTATGATGAATTCTCACAATACATTGCTATTTGGAAACTTAGGTTCTAAAGTCAAAGGAAAATGAATTTTAAGTTTTCAGTTTTGTGAAAGTCTGATTTCTTAAAAATAAAAATCAGAAGGTCATCAAATGCTTAAGATGGCATTTCCAAGAGATGATGTCGTTTTATTAAAGTTAGAGAAGATAATTGCTAAAATGCTTGCTGATTTAAATTTTACAAATCAGAGCTGAGGACAGAGGCCCTGTCACAGATTCATTCAGAGAAAAAAAAGGTCTACGATTGCAGTGGTGTTGTTAGTTTAGCATTTAGGGTGAAAGGGTGAAGTTCTGAGTTGTTTAGGTGGGAACTCCAGAAGCAGAAGACTGTGGAGGTATCTGAAAGGATGACATTCTACAAGACTGTTGAAGGAAGGAGTTTAAGGAACCCATGTCTGGTAGTAGTAGTAAGCTGAGTTGCCAACTTGTTTAAACATCTTTAAAAGAGATAATTACTAAAGAAAATACCATCAAGTGATTGGAGGAATTTTTATAAAAGGAAACAATTGTACTCATACCAGGTGAAGAAGGAACTTTTGCAAGGAGACAGAGGTTTTGGTGCCTGTGAGGTTGTTGTGGGGTAAAAGGTTTGAAATTTTCTTTCTGATCATTGACATGAATTTGTCTCAGATATTTCTTGTATGGTATAATGTAATTTGTGTTCTTCTTTTGTTTAATAAACTTTTGTTCTTTGGTTTAAAATAATCAGCAGTTTCTTGGAAATGTCTTCAGTGACTGACCTCCATTGCAAACAAAAGGAAGAAGTAAAATTTATGATCCATCAAGCCAGTTTTCTCTCTGGGCTCTAAAATACCCAATATTCTTGTCAGCTCGTGAAACATGTCAACAAACTGTTCTCCCTGATCATGAAGTTTAAAAAGATGGTGGTCATGCAACAATGTGTTAAACTTCTGCCCCTGATCATACTAAATAGCTCCTGGTTGGACATGGTGAGCAAATTCTATTAACTTGCCTCCACAGTAATAGACAATTTGTCCCTGGATAAAAGAAAAACATGATACACAGATTCCGTGAAATATTGAAGTAGTTTAATCTTACATCTGTAAAAATCCCACTAGCTAGTCCTCTGATTTAACTGTATTCAATGTGATTCATTCTCTTCTGAATTTAACGCTACATATTCATTTTCTATTTACCTTTAATGCAACTGCTGCTTTCTCACAGCTACTTGCATCTCATTAAACAATTTTATGGGTGGAGCAGAGAGTTGCAGATTATCCAACACCTCTCAAACTGGAAAGTCTGTTAACACTATGCTAACCAGAAACCCAGCTACCCCACAGCGATAATATGTGGGAAGCAGCTTTAAATGGACCAGTGTGGGATTTGTACCCTTATCTATGGGGCATCTTGCCCAAGGCCAGGAGATCTGCAGTCCCAGCAGCACTAGAATGAAGTCTAGTGGTCACTAGAAGTCTAGTGAGACTACAGACTGTCAATGAAGATGAAGGAGTGGTAGACCTGGCAAGGCTTTTTTCCCCGGGGTGGGGAAGTCCAAAACTAGAGGGCATAGATTTAAGGTGAGAGGGGAAAGATATAAATGGGACATAAGGGGCAACTTTTTCACACAGAGGGTGGTACATGTATGGAATGAGCTGCTAGAAGAAGTGGTGGAGGCTGGTACGATTACAACTTTTTAAAGGCATCTGGATGGCTATATGATTATGGAGGGTTTAGAGGGATATGGGCCAAATGCTGGCAAATGGGATTAGATTTATCTAGGATATCTGGTTGGCATGGAAAAGTTGGACCAAAGGGTCTGTTTCCATGCTGTATTTTGATGCCTCAATGACCTCAGTCATGAAGGAAAAAATCAATTGAAAACAGTTGGAAATATCAAAGGGTCAAAACTGATATTATCTTCATACAACCACAATAATGGGAAATTACGACGGGAAGCTAATTAATGTCCCTGTTGGCCAGTTGGTTTCGATTGGAAATGTCTAAATTTTCCTGGATCTAGTTGCTTTATTGACTGTTGTAATTGTATACAACTGGAATAACTGGCAATTATAGCAGCAAACTAGTTGTGATTCCACCTCACCAACTGACTTCAACTGTAAGCCTTTGAAACTTACTGGAACCACTTGACTTGTGATGGTACAAGTTGGCATGTAAACTGGAACCAAATGGAACTAAATGCAGCTGCTTCAACATTTCTTTTAGCTGGAAACTGTACCAGTTGAAGCTAACTGGATTGACTTAAACGGGAAAACTGCCTGAGTAAATGTACAAGACAAAAGGAATTGGTGTGTCAGTACACATTTTCACACCTACTTTGTAATGTGTCACAAAGTGCATGGTAATATTTACCTCCTCATGTCACATACAGGAATACATTGCACAAATACAAGTCGACTGATGCTGTGTATTCAACCATTACTTTTCTGATTCTGACTTGGAATTGTTTCAATATCACTTCTTTTAACATTCACGTAACATCTTTGCTTTTTGTTGCACAGCTTTTTTTGCTTAAATCTTAGTCACCTGTCTGAATTTGCCTTGATTTCCCATGTCCGTCAATTGTACATTACTGGGGACCTCAGTGATTGTAAGTCCACGCATGGTGTGATAGATCCTATCACACATGTTAGACTGCAAGAGATAGAGACTGCAAGCTGTGAATTCAAGCTTCAAGTTCATCCTCATACTACCAGATCAATTTAAAAGTTGTGAGGAAAGTCTCATTATTCCAAAAGGTTTATGAATTGATGCCCTGCCTTGAAACTGTTTCATATTTATCTGACATAATACCTGAAAGACTGGGCAGAAGTGATAGGTCATTTTAATGGTAGGTTTAGTATTAAAGTTGCCTCCATTGTTGTCATTCAGTGAGACTGAACTATTAAATAATCTCTCATAGAGTCTGTGGTTAATCTGAGTTTGTGCTATCTTCTAATTTTAGTGTAGGATACTGAGTGTATGTGATTTTACTTACAGGTAAAATTTCCAGGAGGTTTGAGATAACTGAGGGAGTGTAAAGTAAAGCACACAGCCAAAGAACAAATTCATTACGTGTTCAGTGTTTGGCCAATGAACTAAGAAAGCTATTCTATCGCAGGATCAAAGAGGGTGGCAATTTCTCACAGCAAGAGATCAGTTTGGAGGCCTCTCATCACCTGTCTTGGAAGCCCCAGACTAACCTGAAAAGACCAAAATCTGAAGAACCATTCAACGTGGAAATGTAAATGATGCCAAAGTTCAAAATTTGAACAGTTTTGAATTTCACACTTAGTTTTTGATTCATGTGTTTTTAAGTCTCACAATAACATTTGAAGTTTAAATCCAAACCAATCTAACTACTGGCCAACAGTGCGCGTACACACACACACACACACACACGCACATACACATACATGCACGCACACACACAGACCTATGCACACACAGACCCACAGGTACACACACGTATGCACACACACAGATACACATACACTGACACATGCTCACACAGAGCCATATGCACACACACACACCTACATACGCTCAGAAACACATGGCCACACACACGCATAATGGCAGTTATTTGTTCATTTATTAGTTTTAAGTGAATGGAATGGATGAATTAATTTTCATGATCTTCCCTTTCACTGCTTTTGAATACTTGGCTGTGGGTGACCTCCATACCTTAAGGAATTGCCCTTTGACTGTTCGTCTTGTAAGGGATGCTTTTTGTCCTGTGTTTTGGAGGACAGCTTGTGTATTTCCAGGATGAGTTTATGTGATTCAGGTTAGACAGCAAGTAAGTGAGTTGGCTGCAGATGAACTCAATAAGTTGTAAGTTTTAGTTGATAACCGGTCCCCACACCTCTCAACAAATTTGTTTACGTTACCAAACCCCACTACCTGCTCTCATGGTCAGGGATATGTTATCCATCCCCACACCTGGCCCAAAGTTTGAAATGTTCCTTAATAGAAACAGTTGGCTCAATATATTTAACTAAGCACATTGGTTATAACTAAAAACATCTCAACAGTTCAACTGGAGAAAATTCAACTGCTTAACTGAAGCCAACTGAACTCCTCAACTGAGAGCATCTAAACTGGAAGCACCTCAATTAGACACCTAACGCCGGTCAGAACAAGCCAAATGGGGCCTGATGTAACAGGCCAGCTAGTGATCGGGTCCATTGACAACCAGAACTGATGCAATGTGTTTGATTTCCCTGCGCTAGCTAGCAGACCCCAGCAAGCTGGTGAGACAGTAGGAGGGAAGGGATTTGGATTTCAGTGACAGAGTGAAAGGATAAAGGGTAGCTATGATCTTGGGTAGCTAACCCCAGTGGGCACAGGGGACTGCCTGAAAGAAGTTGTCCTCTCTCTGCCTAACTGCAGCCTGCACAGTGTATGCTGCTGGGCTGTCCAGCTTGCCCCCATCTTCCTCAACTACATGTAAAATTGCAACAGAGGCAAATTGAGGCCATTTTGCGACCATTAATTGGCTTCAGTAGACTTCAGTGGGTTCGTTGGAAGGTGGACTGCTGACATGTTTTGCACCCACTACCATATGGGAGACAGGTTGGGATTCTGGAGAAAGTGGTCCCTTTTATGTTGGAGATGAGACTGTAAAATTCCAATTAATGATCACTACAGTACAAGAGACCTTTCGGATTCTTACCTAGTCTGTCCCATTCTCTTTCTGCGCTATGGCCTTGTAATGCTATTTCCCTCAAGTGCCCATTCAATTTCCACCTGAAACCATATCCCATTTGCCATTTCCCATTTGGTTCTTGAATTGTCTTAGTGCTTCTCATGTATTCTACCAGCTGTTAGATTTTGAACAGACAGAATGACAACTGTAGATGAATTCTATTCTTTCGTATGTCACAGGAAAACTCTGCTCTTTCTCTTTATCCTCCCTACAACAGTGTAGTCATCAGATTGGATGCAGTTTTTATGATAGGGAGTTGGAATGTTGTATCCAATTCTAGGCACCACATTTTAAGACAGTTGTGAAGACTATAGAGAGGGTGTCCAAAGAGTTATTGGAATACCAAACAAAGAAACCGAAGAACTTTTGACACTGGAAATCAGAAACAAAAACAGAAATTGCTGGAAAATCTCAGCAGGTCTGGCAACATCTGTAGCGAGGAAGCAAAGTTAAAATTTCAGGTTCAGTGACCCTTTTTCAGAACTGTTAACTCTACTTTCTGTCCATAGATGCTGCCAGAATTGCTGAATTTTTCCAGTAATTTCTATCTTTGCTACTTAGATTGATGTTGCACTCTGTGTGAACTGAGCAGAATTTCACAATGTAAATGTTAACATTCTAGGTAATGCTGTATGAAAAACATGATTATGGCTCAATATGGACTTGCACACATATCCACTATGATATGCACTCTTATAAGAGTATGTATTATACAGCATATGGTAGCTGTTGAGTTAATGTCAAACAATGCAAAATATTTGATTAAAACAACATAACAACTACCAGTCAACACAGTCTCAGGATCCTGGCGTATCACCTGTTTTAGAAAGTGATATATTCACACTGTCTGGCCCTGTGTTGAAGGTATTATCTTGGATAAATCGTTGGCTGTACATAATTTATTCACTTGCTGCACCTTGATGTTCATTGATTGACTTGTGACAGTCAGCAGGATGTGCAATTTGAAAGTAATTCGTACATTTTTTTGCAATCAGAATTTATTGCAATAGTTCTCTAACCCATGGGGTGCCTGCAATTTCTTTTCTTCCGGTTCCCAGAAGTGGATGTTGTAATTTATTCTTTTGGTTTTTTGTTACTAGAATTTTAGTTACAACATTTGATTGTTTTATTTTCACTATGTGTCTTATGCTATGCTATTGACTGTGCTTCATTGCCTGTGAATCATCAAAGTCATAGAGGCAGTCAGAGAGATCTGAAGCACAGGTAAAAACCCTTTGTGTCCGTACCAATGAAAAACAACCAGCTAAATAATTTATTCCCATTCTCCAGCAGTTGGCTCATAGCCTTGTATACCTTGCATTGCAAATGCACATCTAAATACTTGTTAAATGTTATGAGGGTTTCTGCCTCTACCCACCCTCACTGGTAGTGAGTTCCAGATTCTCACTATCCACTGGATGAATACCTTCTTCCTCACATCTCCTCTAAACCCTCTGTGCCTCATCTTAAATCTGTTCTCCCTGTTCATTAAACCCTCAATCAAGAGGAAATGTTTCTTCTTGTTTACCCTGTCTGTGCCCCTCATAATTTTATACATTTCAATCATGCCCCCTCTCAATCCCCTCTGCCTTAAGGAAAATAATCACAGTCTGTCCATCTTTCTTCATAATTGAAACTCTCCAGCCCAGGCAACATCCTGGTAAATCTCCTCTACACCCTCTCCAGTGCTTTCCCATCCCTCCTACTGTGCGGATTCCAGAACATTTTATACAGTTCCAGCATAACCTCCCTTCTCTGTGCTTCAGCTAATTGTGATTATACTATGGCTTTAAGGGATGTATTTTGTCTTTATTTTACAAATAGAGATTGAGATAGAGTTGCTGAGTGGTCTGCTCAAAGCCTGTAAAGTAAACAGCTTACAAGGCCTTGGAATTTTCTTTAGAAGTTGGAACAAGAGAAGCAGCCTGAATGGGTGGGGTCAAGCTCTCAAAGAACTAGGATTTTTACTTTTAGCTTTCTGCAGTTGCTGGGACCTCGAAGCTGGATATGGAAGCTTTTATTCCTCTCCCTGTGACAGCTAAAAGCTGGGGGTTCTCTTCCTGCTGCTAGATTTTCATATGGGATAATGTATTTTACTGAATTTGCCCTTGCCCAGGGCATGTTTATGGGATGATGCTATATCGGAATAGTTAATTAGCTCTAGTTAATATATAATATTTTGTTAAGCATTTCAATGGAGTTACAGTTAAGCCAATTACTTTCTTTTTATTTTATCTGTATTTTAACTGTAGTGTAAAACTAAGGTGTGTTTTGATTAAAGTCAAATAGTTTGACCAATTAAATTGCATCTGGAACACAATACCTTACACTCACCTTTAAGATAAGAAAAAGTTAGGGTCTAGGTTATCTTCTTAATATATTTTGAAAGGACTTGGTCTGGTCCATAAGAGAATAAAGCCAACTATCCCATAACCACTTCTTAACCACTTTATCCACCTGTCCTGATACCTTAGGGGACTGATGTAGATGTACACCAAGGTCCCTCTGATCTTTAATGCATCCCATGGTCCAATTGTTCATCATGTATTCGCTCGCCTTGTTTGTCTTGCTTAAGTTCGTCACCTCACATTTATCCAGATTGAATTCCATTTGCCGTTGGCTAGCCTGTTTATATCCTCTTGTAGTCTAAGGCTATTCTCCTCACTATTTACCACACCACCAATTTTTGTGTTGTCTGTGAACTTACTAATCAACCCTCCTACATACAAGCCTAAATCATTCATATACACCACAAACAGCAAGGGCCCCAAAACGCAGCCCACTGGACACAGACTTTCAGTGTTGAAAAAACACCCAAACACAATTAGGAGCATTGGTTACCATTCGGTTCATTAGTCTTGGTGAAGTTGCTGGAATTTTTTTTGCTCAAACGGCATGAATAGACATCAGAGAAGATCCAGTTGGTCTGATAGCTCTTTAGTGATGGGTGTTAAAGGAACTTTCCAGGATCCTTCTAATATATCTATTTTGGTAAATAGATATTGGCTCTGCCAACCCTGCCAATACAGTCTTCCAAGTGAAGAATTGTAGAGGAATCTGCCTTCGTTCCTATATTTACCTTTCTGGAGTTGACTCAGACTCTGGTTGAACCATCAGGCTGAGATACTATCACTACTGGGGAGCTCCAGCTGCTTTGTCTGGGTTCAGGTAGGTAGTCTTCCAATATGTACTCAATTTCAGATTTCACCTGGGCATGTTACTCTGGAGACAAGTGATAAGGATACTCTTCTATAGGAGTGGATTCTCCTTCATTCACATCAAGTATGGTGAAAAATTTTCAGCCCAATTTGTCCCACATGCTTATTTAAACTCGGTTAGTTGCCTTGTTAGGTTTTTGGCTTGTAAGTATGAAAGCATGGTGATCTCCTTACTAATTTATAAACATTAAAACCAGTTGACTCATTTGGTGAAACTGTGGGAAACAAAAGAAATTCCAGTCCTTCATCCCAGTCATGAGGCTGTTCACAACCTTATGACCTAATTATCATTTGGAGGATTTGATGGTACTTTTTTAAAGTTCCTTGTGTGCGTGACTGGTGGGCTGAAGACTTTAAACTGACTATATCCCTCAAAAACTTCTTCAGAAATAGCTCTAGATATGAAATTCCGACTGATGTGACTGGATCTCAATTGACAATCCACACCAGGTAAAGAACTGGATTGATATTCTCTCCCACTACCTTAGCTGTGACAGTGCTTGAGGGAGTAGCCTGTGGGAATTCAGTCGGCATATCCATTATAGTAAGGATGTAATTGTGCCCTGCTTTTGTTTTCAGCAAAGGTCTCACACAATCTACCAGCACCTACTCAATAGATCCTGATAAAATGGTATGGGGTTTAAAGGAAGCAGCTTGATTGAGTGTTGTGAGTCTCATGCACCTGGCACCTAAAGCATGTTTTCAAAAACAAAATGTAAAAATGTTAACTTATCTGCGCTCGAATCTTTTGGATTCCTACATGTCCTACCATGAAGTTCATTGTTATCCTTTACATTTCTTGATGGTATTTTGATGGTACCGCTACCTGGTGGACAACTGTCTACTCTTTACCTGTAAGGTCTGTAAAGAGGACTCCACATCTTGATCAGAATCCCATTTTAAGACAGTAACTTTCCAAAGCTCCCTTGGCTTCAACTTCAATTTGAGCTGTTCTAACAAGGTGTGGAGCTGGATGAACACAGCAGGCCAAGGAAATTTCTGATGAAGGGTCTAGGCCCGAAACATCAAGCTTTCTTGCTCCTATGATGCTGCTTGGCCTGCTGTGTTCATCCAGCTCCACACCTTGTTATCTCGGATTCTCCAGCATCTGCAGTACCTATTATCTCTTGAGCTGTTCTGGCTTATTTAACTCTGGATCAGATCGCTGAGCCAAAATCAAAGAAAACTTGTCAAATACTTCCTTTGGATTTTATCTAAGTCCCCAAAGAAAGCTTCAAATAATCAAATATTTGTCTGTGGTGCCAATGTGACTTCGGATGACAGAATTTGTTTAGCCATTGCTTGGGTCATGACACATGAAGGAAATATCCTTCGAACCTTATCCTGTAACTGGTCCCTCTCCTTGATTTCACTTGGCCTTTCTGTGACCACTGGAGAAGGTACAAACTTTGTTGATGCCAAACTATTCCCTAGGAGTAAGTGACCTCTCTCCACTCCAATACTATTCATTAAAACCAACATTCGCGTCACTCTCTATTGAAAAATCATCATGCCTTTCTCCTGTGAAGGAGTCTGAGTGGTTCCTGTGTTCCAAAGTATAAAATTACAGATTTATTTGCTTCACTTGAGGTAGAGGAATTTATTTTCCTGTTGGTAGGAACTGTCTGTAGCTCTCAGGTATGTTGTTTACTTTCCAGCACTCAAAGTGGTGTTTAGACTTGGTCTCACAGCTGAAGGCAGGTCAACAACTTACCCTCTTTCAATCTCAGTTGCACTCCTTTCGCTGCACTGATCATGTGCACCCAAATAAATTCCACAGATTTATCGCAACTTCCAGCAATCTGCACAAACGTGTCTCACCTTGTGACAATGGAGACATTTAGGCCTTTGAGCATCACTTTAACCCTTAACACGTCTCTTTCTGGCATGAGGAGGAGATCCTAGGGCCTTCCTAGCTGTCCTTTCATATCCGTGGCAACTTGCCTTCCTTTCACCTTCCCACCTTCTATCCTCCTTGGGGTGAGAGAGAAAAGGTTTAAATTTGTGGACCAGCTTATAATTGTCAGTCATTTCCACGCTTTGTCTTGCTGTTGGTTTTCTGTGTGAGTTCTTACTAAAATAGGGAGTGACTTTTTACATTCTTCCAAGAGAATTATTTCTCCAGGAAGCTTCAGATGTAGTCTCTACCATTCATGCTTACATCTAACAAGCAAAATTATCTTGCTGTGCCTTCTCAAATTCCATATAAATCTGCCCAGGCTGTTTCCCAATTTCCCAAAACCTCTGCCTGTAAACTTCAGGGACTAACTCATATGCATCAAGCAGTCTTTTTTTTGCCACTTCATAACCAATAAAAGCCTTCTCAAAAATCAAGGCATAACCTAAATGAACACTGCCCATCAGCCTGCTTTGCATGAACAATGTCCAACTTCCTTTTGGCCACCTCACCTGTTTAAACATCTAAAGAAATGTAAACCAAAAACTCAATGTACTTTTCCTCAGATTTTGCAAGGATGTGCAAATATTTTGGCAATTTCTCATTGCATTTTGAATTGTACTCAGATCTTCCTACATCAGAATGTTCCTTGGAATCAGAGATCTTTTGTTTAGTTTGAACCTTTTGAGCCAGTATTGTCTTCCTCTCTCCTTTTTTCTCGCTTGTCTCTTTTCCTTTAGCCATTAGAAACTCTAGTTCCAGCTTCTTAAAAGCTCTTTCTCTTCTCTTTCTTTTACCTCTCTTTGGGGTGCTTTATCATTTCCTTTCTCTGCTGACTGGAGGGCTTCTCTTCCAAGTTCAATATTTTCATTTCCATTTTCATCATTTTTGTTTCTTTGTCTATTTTAAGTTGCTTAATCTGGGATTGACTTTCATAACTTAATGGACTGACCATCTCGTTTGCTTTGCTGTTCTTCCAATTTCAAATGTTGTACTTTTACCTCAATTACATTTGCTTTCCTAGCCATTATTTTTCATTCTAACCGTAACATCTCTAACAATTTGATTCGCCTAAACTTGGTCGTTCTGCTCAATATCTCTTTCAGGGATAATTTTTCTTTCCACTTCCAGAAATGTTTTAGCAATTTTTTGATGTAACAATACACAAGAAATCTCATGCATTTCCTTTCATCCTTTATGATTATTATCACACATTTCCAATTAAACATTGTATGTGTTAGGTAGCCACTGAAGCCCCTATTTTAATGTTAAGATTTAAGCAGTAGGAATGTTGCTCATGTCCTAATACTCTATTGGCTAAACATAAAATAAAATTAGTTTTCCTAGGTACCATCAAGGCCAATGAAATACCTTATTATAACCAGGCTTTAAATAAAATGATCTGAAAGCAAAGTTTTTTTTTTGATAAATGCATAACTATTGGCTTATCATCAAACTGAAACTTATTTTGTGAAGATGCAGTGACTGATCAACAAACTGTCAGTCCTCACTGGGCTATTGTACTGGAAATCAAGGCATGCTATTCCCAGAGTTGTCACAAAAGTCAATGATTTCAAAAGAAATATACAAAATCCCCAAACTATCTGATTTTCAGTCGTAGGTTCATAGGAAGCATGGCCTAAAATTCTGGACTTAACAAGAATCCCTAGTTATTACAAATCAGTACTTTCTAGCTACAGTTAAACAATGAAACTAAATGAAGTGAACTCTCTCATTATGGAGCAGCAGGAACTGGGAAGATTCTAACTCTCAGGGCTGATGAGTTAAAAAGCAATCAGAGTTAAAGGATGAGGGGAACCTCAGGAGAAGTGTTCAACATATTCATTTTAACCATAAAAGTGAATCTCATTATCTTGAAGTAATTATCCAAAATCCCTTTTGCGTTTGAAAAGCCTGCCCCGAAAGTGGAAGGAGGATTTTTTTTTGGGTGGTGGAGTTGTAGTTTGGAATTTCTGGCTGAGTGAAGAAGCACCACAATAATCATAGAACGTAGAACATAGAACAGTACAGCACAGTACAGGCCCTTCGGCCCACGATGTTGTGCCGAACTTTTACCCCAAACCTAAGGTCTATCTAACCTCCAGCCCTACCTTATACTATCATCCATATGTCTATCTAATAGCTGCTTAAGTGCCCCTAATGAGGCCGACTCCACTACCCTCTCTGGCAATGCATTTCACGCCCCTACTACTCTCTGAGTAAAGAACCTACCTCTGATGTCTCCTCTATATCTACCTCCACTCACTTTAAAACTATGCCCCCTCGTAATAGCTACCTCCACCCTAGGAAAACGTCTCTGGCTGTCCACTCTATCTATACCTCTGATCATGAGTCCAGTGGATAAAGGATCATGGTTAGGTGTCTGCTAACCAGCTTAACAAGATCATTCATCGCTTAACATTCCAATAGTCTCTCAGGAAGTTACGGAGCTACAGAACATTGTGGCCAGATTGCCATCTTGTGATGTCTGAGGGAGGGATGCAGCGCTGGAGGAAGTCAGATCCATTCAAAGCACAAGCTGCCTTGTTAGATCAGATCAACTGTGCTCTGCCACCTTGGTTGGAGTCTGCTGCAGGGCGAGGGGAAGGACAGGAAAGAGATAGAGGTAAGGAGGTGAATTGCTGACAGCTGTCATGCTAATACCACTGTAGAATTTGTTGCAGTGTGTAAATGCTGGTTCAATGCTTCAATGGGTCACAAGAACAACTTCAGACAATGTTTTTACTGATGATGGGAGACAATTCAAGGGTGTCTTGATAGAATTTCCTTGTGATGAGAGAAGATGCTTTCACTTCAGACAATCATTTTAGCATCTAACAGGGAAATAAGACTATGACAATCATCAGGCAGTGCAAGTCAATCTATATTAACATAGGTGCACACAAGCTACATCTCACTCATGTGCCCTCACAGTGTTTGCTTTCTTTGCCTACCAATGCACCTTGGTGTTGCCCTGCCATCCCCAGTTGAGTGGAGACAGCCTGCTGACTGCTACGCTGTGATGCCTGTGATACCTTGAATGTTTTTCCTGGTGGCTTGGGGCCAAGAGTGCTCTAGCCTGCTGT
Organism: Ginglymostoma cirratum; assembly: GCA_024137785.1. Lineage (NCBI taxonomy): Eukaryota > Metazoa > Chordata > Chondrichthyes > Orectolobiformes > Ginglymostomatidae > Ginglymostoma > Ginglymostoma cirratum. The sequence goes on from JAHRHZ010000066.1 coordinate 243,938, forward strand.
GAACATCCTGCACAAGTGCAAGTCCACCCTTCTCAGGTCAACCTGCTGCAGACAATGGGGTCATTGAAAAAGGGGAGATAGAGAGACAGGGAACCTCTGGAATGCCCTAAGTTGAAGCTCTCACAGTGCCTGGCGGGCACTCCTCTTCCTTGCGGGGGTCTGCCGGCATCTCCTGTCTCTTTACAACTAAGGGACATTTGGAGAGAGAACAAGGTGCCAGGGCTGCATCTAACCTTGCCTATAATACTGCGCGCCTATAGCTACCGCAATGAATTCCAGTTTTAAGTACACAACTGGCAGCCAATCAATGTAGCCATCCTCTGTTCCTTACTCCACTCCATATCTTTGCAGACTCCAACTCTTCCTTTTACCAAGCTTCCAATACTGATAGCCAAGAATGCTTCTATATATGTAAAGTAGGAACTCCTGTGAGAACGGATATTACGATTTACTATCTATAGCATATCTATATCTATAGCAATAATCAAAGCTATTAGTCCTGGAGACAAGAGTATTTTAAACATCATTGGGAGTAACTACAGACACTTCAAGAATCGTAGTTTCAGATTAAACACATACATTAGAAGCTGGTATACATTCGACAGTGCAGTGAGAGAACCAGAAGGATAAGTACACCCCTACTTGCTGCAGCCCTATCATTTCAGCACATCAAACCAAGCGTCATACAGACCGAAGAGTGTGCCAGCTCGTTAGTGTCGTGAAGAGGCCATCACATTCAACTATACAACTAGTTCAGCTTGGCAAATGGGAGACGTGTGAGATCATGAACTAGAGCATTAACAAAATAGTACCATTCATGAAACACGAGTGGCAAACAATGACCATCTCCAACAAAAATCAATCTAACTGTTGTCCCTTGACATTCAATTGTGTTACCATCACTGTCTCCCCAACTATCAATATCCTGGGGATTACAATTGACCAGAAACTCACCTGGACTCATCATATAAATATAATTGTGACAAGAGCAGGTCAAACAATGGGAATCCTGCAGTGAGCAACTCACCTCCTGACTCCCCAGAGCCTGTCCATCATGTTCAAAGCACAAGTCATGAGTATGATGGAATGGTCCCTACTTACCTGGATGAGTGCAGCTCCAGCAACACTCAAGAAGATCGACACCATCGAGGACAAAGCAGCCAGCTAGATTGGCAGCACAGTCACAAACATACTCTCCCTCCACCACCAATACACAATAGCAGCAGTGAGTACAATTTATAAGATGCACTATAGAATCTCACCAAGGCTCCGTAGACAGCATCTTCCAAGCTCACAATCACTTCCATCTAGAAGGACAAGGGCATCAGACAGATGCGAACACGCATCTGCAAGTTCCCCTCCAAACCACTCACCATCCTGACTAGGGACTATAATATCGCTGTTGTTGGGTGAAAATGCTGGAATTCCCTCTCTAACAGTGGCCACATCTGTTTCAACCTATAAGGGAGGGTCCATCAATTTTGACCATTGTGGGGCCCTTTAAAGGATGACAGCAATACACAGACACCCCTATACTAAAGCTGAAACACAGCCATGGGCTCTACATGCTATTTGAACCTTAGCATTAATCAATCTTCTGTACAATCCAAATCCTGGCCAAGAACACACTTGACTAAGTCACACAGCATCAAAATCAATCTCAACAACAACTGGAATGCAGCAGCAATGTACTGTGACCTGGAAAGGCTCAATAAATTAACAAAGTAGCAATCCCCCTCCGAGTTCCTGAAACCTGCACATGGAGCAGGAGCTGCTCACTTCACACCTTGAACAATCGAACATTGTGTAGCGCTAAGGATAGCCAGGTTCTGTGTCTTCAACACAGTGTAGTTGTGGCTAGATAGACAGACAGACAGACACACACAGACACAGACACACACACACACGATGAAGAAAAGTGAATATATATTTACAAATGTGAGAATGTATTTTCAGGGAAAAATCTCCTGTGCAGCCTGAATGCCCTTCTAGCTTTCTCTCCCACTAAGTCTCAGTGCTGGCTTCCACAGCCAGGGTACAGGGAGCTTACCCATTGGCTGTGAAGTTTTGGTGGGATGACGGTGGGGGCCATTTGTGTCTACAGGAGCTAGACAAGCTGACCGTGTCCTGCCCAGAGGCAAGTCCTCATCTTAACTTCCCACAGGGTAAAGGTGGAAGAACTAGCCATGCCTGGAATATCCTGAGAGGGAGGCCTGTATGTGGCTGCTCCTCCAGCTTTGTGCCCTCCTCGCACCATCCTGGCTCCTTGCAAGGTAGGGGTGCTTGCAGTGAGCTCAAAGTCCCTCATGTCCCTGTTGCCTTGCTGTTGGTGCTGAGCGTTTGGAGTGATGGGGTGCATTTATCCAGCAGACACTGATACTGCTGGAGCTGGCTCTCCATAGCAGCCACCAGCCTGTCCACGGAGGAAGCAGGCACTCACATGCCACAGGCATCAAGGCCCTGATGGCATTGCTGCCATTCTGCAACACTGCATCAGATTTGCCCATTGCTCCACCCACTGCTCCTGTGGCTGAGTGTGTAAGCCAATGAAGTTAAAGTGTGCCCAACATAGGGGGTCCTCTCCTGCCTGAGACTACCAGGTCTCTGGTAGTCCATTGTGTGCCGATAACCTGGAGAGTTTCTTCCTTGGCCATCTATGGAAACGTGGTAACTATAAGATATCTGCCAAGGTTTCAGTCCCTGAGCTGGAAGAGGCTACAGAAGGTTGCTTTGCAAGTGTTTCCCCTGAGGGATCTGTGGCTTTGCCCTCAGAAGCGAAGGAGGGGACATCTGTTCAAGTATTGCCCTCATAACTGCAGGGATCTTGGTGAATCCACCTGCAAGAGTCAGAGAGAGAATATGACATGAGCAAGGGGTAGAAGTCATGACGTATTGAGCAACCCTTCTCAATGGGGAGCCATGGGGAAATAGCACAGCATTGATTGGTGCTTCATATTTATTCACTCAGACGTAGATATTTTGGCATTTCTACAGGACCAGACCCAGTCCTCACTGGCAAGGAACAAGATTCTCTGCTCTCACCACCTTTCCTGGCTTTCACTGCCCTGTTATGGGCCATTTCTTCTTGGAATGAGAGAAAGGAGGGATTGAGTGAGGTGGAAGTGGCTGAGGCAACCAGTGGTGCTGATGCAGGAGGGGTGAGGGGAAAGGAGGTGAGGTTCCTGAGGCAGCTCAGAGGCCATGCTGTGGGGGAGGGGGATTGGGATGAGTACAAACGAGTGAGTTGGGGGGGGGGGTGGTTTCAGGCAACAGTGAGAGTAGTAAAGCATGAACCTTAGTGGCGGGGGTGGGGGATGGGGGAGGCAGTAGCAGGGAAAGAGTGAGTGTGAGGTAACAGAATCAAGACAGTGGCACTTACCCTGGCAGAGTGTAGAAGCTCATTCACCTACTTGTGGCATTGTTGGGCATTTCTCTGGACCATGGTGGCCACACTGACCCAGGTGGTAATTGTGGACCAGGCTGGCAGGGGCTGGTTTTGTCGTCTCCTTTGGTGGGCTTGGAGAAGAGGATGCCCCTCCTCTGCACCATCCCTATGCACCAGGACCTTCAGGTCACTATCAGCAATGTGGGCATCAATTTCCCCTTATCCGCCATGTCCAGGACAAATATCACAAACTGCGCAGCACAGGTCTGGACTGACAGGACTTGAATGGATACATAGCAGCCATTTAAAGATAATCGTGGTGCCAGGAATCCCAGGGTGCCCTGGTAATGATGAGTACTTCTGCCTGTACTGAATGAGAGAATCGAGCTAGCATTGAGCATGTGGGGCACCATTGGGCTGCAGTACATTTTTAGTGAGGCTAGTTTGGGATATTAGAATGAGTAAACATACTAAACCTCACAGAGAGAAACCTCCCATAAAAATTGACCAGAATGAAACTTTGTTGATGTCTGTAGAGGTGCAGCCCAATAGTAACAAACCTGAGTTAAAGAGCTTTCTGAGCAACTGAGAAAGCTGGAGTAGAAAGTGTAAACATTTTGTACGAGAGAATGAACATGGGTGTCTGAGAAAATATTGGGCTTTTTAAGTTTCTGTTCTTCAGTTAAATCACATAAACAAGTTTCAAAAGCAATTTGCCAGCTCACACCCACAGATGGAGAAGATGGGGAAGTAGTGCATTACTTTTCTGTTTCATCTATTCTTGGGCACAGGGTGGCAAGTTATTTACGTACATACAAATTAGGAGCAAAAGTAGACCATTCAGCCCTCGAGCCTGCTTTGTCATTTAATAATTGCAGTAAGTTAGTATTCCAAATGCCACATTCCCATCCAACGCCAGTACCTTTTGGTTCCCCTGCCTAACAAGAATCTATCTGCCTCTGTCTTATAAATATTCAATGACTTCTACTGCCTTCTGAGGTAGAGTTTCAAAGCCCCACAGTGCTCTGAGAGTAAAAATCCCCCTCATTCCTATCCTATAAGGTCAATCCCTAATTTTAAAATAGTGTTGCCTAGTCCAGGAATGACCTATAAGAGGAAACATCCTTTCCACACTCCTCTTGTCAAGATCATTCTTGATCTTATACACTTCAACTAAGTTACCCATCAGTCTTATAAACTCCATTAGAAACAAACCCAGTCTGTCCAACCTGTCCTCATTGGACAATCCAGTCATTCCAGTTGCTATTCTTATTTGTTTGATGCTGAATGGGAATACAGGCATCAATGTGGACAAAAGGACTAATTTACTCTTTCCATCAGGTGTACATAATGTCTTACATTCACACGTCTCTCTGCTTTTCAGAGGATAGAACACAACATCAGGGAGAGCTGGAGAACTGGACTTGGCCCTCCATCCATTTCCCATCTTACAAGCACAAAGGAAGAAGCATTGGCAATCAGTAGTGTACAGTCTGGAGAATTGGGATCTCTCAGGTACGAGATGACACAATTATATATCAATCGTGTCATACAACAGAAACAGGTTGATCAGATTTCAACAGTGAATGAAATATACTTACCCTACATTGCCACTACTCATTTATGTCCTTTATTTCTAACAGGACTTTACTTATTGGGCAAAAGTTTCTCCATTTCATACACAGTGCTTGATTAGGGCCGTGTTGGGGACAGTGGGCATTGAAAGCGTGGCTGGTTATTTGTAGGACTGCACCGTGATATTGGAATCTGTGTGCCGTTGGGAAGAGGTGTAGTGGGAACAGTGGCTGCTGTATGTGCTTGTGTGATTGGTCCATTTGTACAGATCTTGCATGAACATGGCATACCCAGCAATCATGTGAGAAGCTGGGGGTCTCCTTAACATGTCCCCCTGCTTATCATCTAAGGAGTATCTGAACTCTTTGCCTCGAATCTCTAACTTTGACTGCTGGGGAACATTATGCACAGTGTAGCAACTATAAATGATGCGCACCTCCAGACATGTCCAGTTCTCATAGTTTTAACACCACATGCACACTCAAAGCCATTAATGTTTGCATCTTAAAGTCCTCCCTTGATATGCACTTGCTCCACTGACTCAGCGTGACTGCAGTCAACATAAAGTCCACATCAAGCAATATCCTTACACCTCCAAATGTGCACGCTTTTTTATCTCTTATCTCTGATCTTGATTTACTTTTGGGTTCAGTAAAGGGGTACCAATGGCAAGGAAATTTGGCCTGAAAAAAGAGAGATGTATTAATGCTGGAAGTAATAAACAGGCTGTGATGGGGAAGTATAGAGGGTGTCAGTCCAAAAGTGAATCAACAGATAAGGCTAGAGATAAAATAATAAAAAGACGAAGCTAAAGACTACACATGAATGCACATAGCTTTCAAAACAAAACAGATAAACTGAGAGCACAAATAGAAATAAGTATGGTTTGGTGGTTCTTCCAGAGACAGATTGACACAGAGTGATACCTGAATATGGAAAGCTACAGGACATTTAATAGACAGGAAATCCCTGGATAAGATGGAGGGATATTTAGTTTAGTTAATGACAGTATAGCACAATAAAGAGGTACTCCTCAAGTTTAAGAAACCAGGATTTGGAAACAATTTGGATAGAGTTCAGAAATGATGAAAGCAAGAAGTCACTTGTAGGAGTTGTATATAGGTTCCCTCACAATAACACCTCACAGTAATGTTGAGCATTAAGGAAGAAATAATTCCTACTTTGACTCCATTCTCTTCCCCATGATCTAGACACTCCCCATCTACATCTGGGACACAAACCACGCCCTCCACCTCTTTGGTAACTTCCAGTTCCCTGGCCCCCAGCACTCCATCTTTACTATGGACGTTCGATCCCTATACATATATATCCCACAAGGACAGCCTACGGACCCTCAGTTTTTCCTTTCCAATAGACCCATCCAGTCCGCCCACATCTCCCCCCCCCCCTCTCCACCAATACCCTTTTCCTCCTCACTGAACTAGTCCTCACCCTCAATAACGTTTCCTTCAATTCTTCCCACTTTCTCCAAATCCAGGGGATTGCCATGGGCACTTGCATGGGCCCCAGCTACGCCTGCCTGTTTGTAGGTTTTGTTGAACCGTCTGTCTTCAGTACGTACACTGGCGCTGTTCCCCAAATCTTCCACCATTGCATTGATGACTGCATCAGTGCTGCATCCTGCACCCAAACTGAACTGGAGCAGTTCATTGACTTTGCTAACAACTTCCACCCTGCCCGCAAATTCACTTGGTCTAACTCAGACACCTCGCTCCCCTTTCTTGGCCTCCTCATTTCCATTTCTGGCAGCAGTTTATGGACCGACATTTACTATAAACCCACAGACTCCCATAGAACATAAGAACTAGGAGCAGGAGTAGGCCATCTGGCCCCTCGAGCCTACCCCGCCATTTAAGAAGATCACGGCTGATCTTTTTGACACTCAGCTCCACTTACCCACCCACTCACCATAACACTTAATTCCTTTACTGTTCAAAAATTTATCCAGCCTTGCTTAAAAACATTCAACGAGGTAGCTTCAACCGCTTCACTGGGCAGGGAATTCCACAGATTCACAACTCTTTGGGTGAAGAAGTTCCTCCTGACCTCAGTCCTACATCTGCTTCCTTTTATTTTGAGGTGATGCCCTCGAGTCCTAGTTTCACCTGCTAGTGGAAACAACTTCCCTGCCTCCACCTTATCTATTCCCTTCATAATCTTACATGTTTCTATAAGATCTCCCCTCATTCTTTTGAATTCCAATGAGTATAATCCCAGTCTACTCGGTCTCTCCTCATAATCCAACCCTCTCAACTCTGGAATCAACTGAGTGAATCTCCTCTGCATCCCCTCCAGTGCTAGTACATCTCTTCTCAAGTAAGGAGACCAAAACTACACACAGAACTCCAGGTGCGGCCTCACCAGGACCCTATGCAGCTGCAGCATAGCCTTTCTGTTTTTAAACTCCATCCCTCTAGTAATGGCAGACAAAATTCCATTTGCCTTTTTAATTACCTGCTGCACCTGCAATCCTACTGTTAGTGATTCATGTAGAAGGACACCCAAGTCCCTCTGCACAGCAGTGAGCTGTAATTTTTTACCATTTAAAACATAGTCCATTTTGCTGTTATTCCTACCAAAATGGATGACCTCACACTTATCAACATTGTACTCCATCTGCCAGACCTTTGCCCACTCACTTAGACTATCTATATCCCTCTGCAGACTTTCAGTGTCATCTGCACACTTTAGCTACTTGGACTACACTTTGTCCCACCCTGTATCCGCAAAAACTCCATCTCGTTTTCCCAATTCCTCTGCCTCTGTCGCATCTGCTCTGATGAGGAGATGTTCCACTCCCAAGCATCCCGGATATCCTCCTATTTCAAACAACGTTCTTTTCCTCCCCTCCGTCATCCAGACAGCCCTCCACCATGCCCTCCATTCATTGCTCCACAGCTCTTAACTACCACACCCCCCTCCAAACATAAAGATAGGGTCCGCCTTGTCCTCACTTTCCACCCCACCAGCCTCCACATCCAACATATCATCCTCAAACACTTCTGCAAACTCCAATTAGACCACTCTACCAAAAACATCTTCCACTTCCCATCTTTCTCTGCCTTCCATAACGACCATTTCCTTCGCCACTCCTTAGTTCACACCATTGTCCTCACCAACCACTCCAACCCAACCGGTACCTTCTCCTGTAACCGTAAAAGATGCAACACCTGCCCACACACCATCTCCCTCACCTCCATCAGGACCCTAAACAGTCCTTCCAGGTGAGACAGAGCTTCACCTGCATCTCCCCCAACCTTGTCTATTGCATCCAGTGCTCCCGATGTGGTCCTGGGGTCTACGTAGGTGAGACCAAACGTAGACTAGGTGACCGTTTCACGTTTCAAGCATTTTCGCCTGGCCCATAATGGCCAACCTACCTCCTAGTCACTGCCCATTTCTACATCGCCCCCACCCCCGACTCTCTCTCCGACATGTCCATCCTCAGCCTCCTCCAGTGTCGCAGTGAATTAGATGGCAAATTTGAGGAGTAATACCTTATTTTCCACCTGGGCACCCTACAGCCGGGAGGACTTAACATTGAGTTCTCTAATTTCAAATAATCTTCCCACCCATTCCCCAGCTCTGTTTCCAGCATTGCCTCATCCCTTCCAGCTACCAACTGGATTCATCCCTCCCATCGACCAACCAGGTCATACCAGTGTCCACCTATTATCACTATTCTGCTACCCTTCCCCCCCTCCACCTGCTTTATCTGCAGCATCCCCTGCCCCCACATTGAGTCCTAAAGAAAGCTAATACCCAAACTGTTGACTTCTCCTTTCCTCCAGATGCTGCCTGGCCTGCTGTGTTCTTCCAGCCTCCTGTTTGTCTACCAAGGAAGAAATAATGACAGCTTGTCAGAAAGGCATGGTGATAGTAATGGGAGGTTTTAATCTACACATTAATTGGAAAAATCAGATGGATAAAGGTAGGTGAGGAGATCATGGAATGTTTTCCGGATAATTTTGTAGTATAGCATGTTCAGTAACCAGCCAAGGAGCAGGCCCCATTCAAACTGGGGGTTTGTGCAATGAGATAGAATTACTGATTTCACAGTGAAGGTATCTCTAGTAGCAATGACCGTAATATGATTGAATTTTAGATTCAGTTTGAGGGAGAAAGGCATCAATGTGAGTCTTAAAGAAGGGCAATTACGAGGACATGGAAGCAGAATTGGCTAAGGCTCAAGGATTCAGTAAAGATGCAGTGCACACATTTAACGGTGTGGTTCTGAACAGATAAAACAGACCTATTCCAAAGAATAACAAAAATTCCAAGGGATGGATGAACCAGGATGAAAGATAATATCAAATTGAAAGAAAAACATATAATTGTGCAAAGATAGGTGGGAAATTGGCAAATTGAACTAAATATTTTAAAAAATCACTTTTAAAAAATGAGAAAATATGGAAGTAGGAAAAAAGCTATCCAGAAATCTAAAAAACAAATTGTAAGGGTTTCTATAAGTAGTTGAAAAAGATAAAAGCGTTAACAAAACATTTATTGGTCCTTTATCATTTCATAGTGGTGTTTAAACCAGGTTGATTTTGAGAATTGATAATAAAAAATTTAGAGATGGCAGATGGATTAAAAAGATATGTTGCACTAATTCTCACTATTAGGATACAAGTAACATCACTGAAGCAGCAATAGATCAGGAAATGGAAGGGAGGGAGGTACTCCAGTAAATCACTGTCATTACAGAAGTAGTACCGAGTAAATTGTTGGATCTGCAGGCTGTCAAGTAGCTGGGTGCTGATGGACTTCATCTTATGTCTTAAGAGAAGTGGCCTGTGAGATAATTGAATCATTGACTTTAATTTTCCAAAACTCTCTTGATACAGGGGAGGTCCTATTGGATTGAAAAACAGCAAATACGATCCTTCATTCAAAAAGGGAGGAAGACAGAAAGCAGGAAACTACATACCATTAGCTTCACATCTATCAAAGGGAAAACGTTAGAAGATTTTATTAAAGGTGCTAAGTGAGCCAACCCAGAAACAGACACTTTGGCCGACCAGGTTTACCAAACAAAAAAAATCCCATTTGCCTGTGTTTGGCCCATATCCCTCTGAACCTTTTCTATTCATGTACCTGTCCAAATGTCTCTTAAATGTTGTGACTGTACCTGCATCTACCACTTCATCTGATAGTTCATTCCATACATACACCACCCTCTGTGTGAAAAATTTGGCCCTCGGGTCCCTTTTAAATCTTTCCTCTCTCACCTTAAACCTATGCCCTCTAGTTTTGGACTGCCCTACTCTAGGGAAAAGACCTTGGCTGTTCATCTTGTCTATATCACTCTTGATTTGATAAGCCTCTATAAGGTCACCCCTCAACCTCCTATGCTCCAGGGAAAAAGTCCCAGCCTATCCAGCCTCTCTCTTTAACTCAAACCTCTCAAATCTTATATAATTGACTTGGAAAAGTGAATGGAAGTTATGGTTGGCAAGTTTGCTGTTGACACAAAAATAGCTAGGAAAGTAAGTTGTGAAGAGGACTTAAGGAGCCTTTACAGCAGATAGGTTAAGTGAGTAGCCAACTGCCTGGAAATGGAGTATAATGTGAGAAAATGAGAATTGTCCATTTTGGCAAGAAGAATAAAAGACAGAATATTATCCAAATGGTGAGAGATTGTAGAGCTTTGAGGGACTGGGGGATCTGGGAGTTTGGTCCGTACAGCGCAAAAGGTTAGTTTGCAGGTACAACAAGTAATTGGGAAAGCTAACAGCATCATTTACTGGAAGGGAAATTGAATGGGGGGATTGAATTGAAGGGAAATGGGAAAATTATGCTTTGGTTATACAGGATCCTGGTGAGACCACATCTGGAGTACTGTGCACAATTTTGGTCATCATAATTGGGGAAGCATATAAACATTTTGGAAGATTTTCAGAAGATTTACCAACTAATACCTGAAATGTGTGCGTTGTCTTATGGGGAAAGGTTTGACAGTTAGACTGTATCCTCTAGATTTTAGAAAATAAGAGGTGACTTGATTGAAACATACAGGATCCTGAAGGGTCTTGTCAGGATGGATATGGAGGGTATGCTTTCTCTTATGAGAGAATCTAGAATTAGGGGTCACTGTTTAAAAATCAGGGGTCAGCCATTTAAAACAGAAATGAGGTGAAATTTTTTTCTCAAAGGTCTCACAAATGTTTGGAATTCTCCTCCTGAAAACGTACTGGAAGCACAGTCTTTAAGGCAGAGGTAGATACAGTCTTTGTAAGCAAGAGGGTGAAAGATTATTGGTGTAGGCAGCAATATGGATTTGAGTTGCAATCAGATCAACAGTGATCTAAATAAATGGGTCAGCAAGTTTGAGGGGCTGAATGGCCTACTTATGTCTGTGTGTAAATACTGGCCCATCAGTCATTCTCAAATCCCAGGAATGATTTAAAAACATTGCATCAAAAAGGAATTCTTAAACAAATGAGGAAAATGAAGGATGGAATAAAATAATGAGATTGATAGTTATATGTTGGGGAGGCGATGGCCTAGAGATATTACCACTGGCCTGTTAATCCAGAGACCCTGGTTATGTTCTGGGAACCTGGGTTTGAATTGTGCCACGGCAGATAGTGGAATTTCAATTCAATAAATATCTAGAATTAGGCGTCCAACGATGACCATGAAGCCACTGTTGATTGTTGGAAAAAACCCATCTGGTTCGTTAATGCCCTGTAGGGTAGAAAACATCTGGCCTACATGTGACTCCAACCCACAGCACTCTTCGATGCCCTCTGGCCATTTAGGGATGGGCAATAATCCCCAACTGGGATGGCCTGGTTAGTAACACCTACATCCTGTGAGTGAATAAAAAATAAATTTAAGAAAATCAGTGTATTTACAAATCACTTTTTGATGCCTTCAGAAACATCCCAAATTAGTCTTCTAACTGTGAGCAAATAGTTGTTGTCCGAGCCATTTACACAAGACTCTTCCAGCAGCAAGTGGGTGAGTGATTCATTAGCCAGTAGCTGACTGAAGAAAGTATACTTCCTTGACAAGCCTCGTTATGATATGGAGACACTGCAGAGGGCACAGAAAATATCTTCAAGGTCAATTACAGAATAAGATGCAAATTTGTAAGAGAAAATGATTGAAAGACTCGGCCTCTTTTATCTTGATAAAAAGAAGTCTGAGGGATGACCTAATTGAGGTCTTTCAAATTACAAAAGCTTTTGATACAGAATCAAAAATGAATGTTTCTGCTTGTGTGGAAATGCATAATATTTCAATGTGATCACTTCTTATTTGCCAACTCCAGAGAATATAAACTCTTGTTACTCAGCTACTTACATAAGACAAAACTTTTATCCCAGCGATCAACTCAGTGAACCTTAGTTGTCTACTTTCCAATGCAAGGGTAAAAGTAAAGTTGCCATAGTCCTATTGGACTAAAGAGCTGCTTCCTTGTAACAGAGAGAGATGAGGGGTGATGCTTCAAGCTGAGGGTTACCAAGTGTCAAGTGGGGAGAGAGGTTGAGAAGAAGAATCCCTCATGGTAATCTTAGCTGGTGCAGGATTTGAAGCCACATAGTTTGCATTGCTCGGCATCACAATCCAGCTGTCCTGCTAACTGATCACCTTAACTAAACATACGTATTATGTTCCAAGCGTGGCCTTACTAAAGTCCAAATAATTTTGCCAAGTCTTCCTTATTCTTCCATTCTGATCCTCTCACATAAAGGCCAACCTGCCATTTGGATGTCCTTGCACTTTGGAAAGATTGAAGATTTGTGTCCATACGCACTGATGCTTTCCCACTTTTGGAGGCCACTTTGGAAGCAAGTCCTCGAATAACCTCCAAATGATTACAGTGGGCACAGTTTCCTCATTGTGATATTTGTACTATTTGACCTTTGACCTGTTATCTCCCCTGGATGAATGTCTCTATTTCCATGCCCATCCTCGATGTACAAAGGGTTGAAACAACTGGGACATTAGGACAGCGGCAGATCCCTTCCTCTCCCCAACCCTGCAACCCCATCCCTCCTGGGTCATGTTGTTTTCAGTTTGTGATGATAATCAGAGCTATAGAGCTATCTTATCTCCAGCATCTTCAAACGTTCCACTTTCTCTGCTGATGAAGTTAGGGCTTCATCCGTGGTTCCTCCTGTCAACAGGAAGTGCCACAGTGTGCAATGTCGAACAGCTAGTGTTGGCGCCTGTAATAACGATGAGAGCAGAAGATGTTTATTAAGGTTCAAAACTGCAAACATATGGTTTAATGTGGAATATTTTGCCAGATTGTTTCTGATACGTAGGAAATTTGGGGACTAGAATTACCCCACATCAATCAGAATTGTGGCCATTACATGATGAAAAGCCTGCCCTGCTTTGCACTGACGTTTAACTATTGAATCAAATCAATGTGCAGACGAGGCCATGATCAACATACAGTATGTTTGTACCTTACAGGCTGGAAACTTCTCTGTAAATCCATTACCAGGTGCAACAAGAAAACTATCCCCAGTTTTTCTCCCTCATCTGTTGCCCATTGTTTACCGACCTGTGAACTACTCTCCTTTACCTCCTCTGTCTCTAAAGTTTCTCAGATTTTATGCATGAATCAATCTGTCAGCCTTCCAGTCTGACAATGTCTTACCTCTCTTTCCTGTTGTAAGCAGTTCAGTGTGATAGGGTGTCTGTGTCTCCCTGTTTTCAGTTCCTAAGGGTGATTGCCTATTCGCCCCTCTTTCAAGCAAATAATGACCTCTAACAGTACGCTGGCCTCTCTTTGTGTTTCCAGTTCCTGAGAATGCATGCCTCTATCAATCAGAGTATCTCTCTTTTGGTCCCCATTCTCTCAATCAGTATGTGTGTTTCTCTCTTTATACTTCACTGTGGTGTTGTCTTTTCCTGCCTTCAGTGGGTGTCTCTCCACTCATTTACAGTACCATCTGCTGTCCTAATGAAGCTTTTTCTATCCTGCTGCAGTTCCTATATTAAACAGAATTTTACTCTGCTTAAAGCTCAATTATATATTTTTGTTAGCTGAGAAATATATTTAGTTTGATAAACAGAATTGTCATAAGGTGCTGAATAAAGGATTAATGGCCCTTCTTGTAAACAGACACAATGAAATGTTGCAATTGGCGCACTGTCCCTGTGGTTTCTGGTAGATTGCTACATTGCCACAGGTGCTGTTCATTCTTATACTGCTGTAACCACATTACCAGGTGGTTGCTGAGTCCATGTGCAGGGTTGACTTGCTTCAGTTGCAATGCTTTTATAATTACAATGTTTTTGCACAGTTTGAGTGAATGCTAGAAATATCAACGTGCGGGAACTCCATTTAAACCATCGTTCCTGTACAGGCTCCATTTTCAAGCTGCCTAATTTAGTGTGGTCCTCACACATCTCTTTGTAATTTCTTTTTCAGTCTAAATCCTTTTCATGCTCTGATAGATATGGTTTCATTCGACATTTGTGGTATCATCCTCAGGGAACCTGCATTGCCCTTTTTCATCTCTCGCCACCTATCAGGTAGCAGAAGAGAAAGGTCTGAGAAGAATCAGAAGAGATATGCCAACTCTTGTAGCTCAGTGGTAGTGTCCCTACCCTGGACCAGGAGGCTGTGTTCAAGACCCACTCCAGAGTTGTATAATAACATCTCTGTACAGGTTGATTAGAAAAATAGGTTAAATTAGAAAAAAACTCTACAGGCTCACACTTGTTACAAAGGAATGTCAAAGGAGGAATCTCTCTGTAAGTTCCAGTTCAGAAAGGTATCTACAAAGCAATGGTTTCTGCTGGTTAAAGCACTGTAACTAACCTCAAAGTCAATACTGCAGGAGTACCACATGGCAGACTATCCAGTATTAGTATTTGTCAAAGTGCAGCTAGCTATTCATGGCAGGTGTTACCACCTGAGACCCTGCAAAGGCCAAGAAATACAGAAAGGGTTGGTATCTACCCAACAATGAGAAAAATTGTACGTATATACTGACCACAAAAAGTAGGACAAATCCAACCCAACTAATTATCTCCCAATCATCTTTGCTAAAGTGATCTAAGTAATTGTCAATGGTGTTAGCAAGCAACAATAGGAGCAGCCTGAATGGATGGGGTCAAGCTCCCACAGAAACAGGATTTTTAGTTCTGGTTTTTCAATAGCAGTTGCTGGGCTTTTGAAGCTGGATGTGGAAGCTGTTTTTCCTCTCTCTGTTGCAGCTAAAAGTTCGGGCTCTCTTACTGCTGCTAGAATTGTATGTGAGACAACCTATTTTATTGCATTTGCCCCTGACAGGATACTACTATACTGGAACAGTTAATGTTTAGTCGTTAAATAACCTATTATTCTGTTCAGTTTTTCAATTGAGTTAAGTTATTCCAATTTCTTCTTTCTTTCGTTTTTCTTTAACCACAGTACATGAATAAAGTGTGTTTTGCTTCAAGATCAGTAGTTTGAACAATTGAATTGCATATAGAATGCAACGCTTGGTATTTGCCTTTAAAATAAGAAAACATTAGGGTCTAGGCTTTTTTCTTAATATATTTTGAGGGTGTCTCATCTCATCAATAACAAATTGCGGGCTCTTGTCGGGATCAAAATTTCTAATTCAGGTTGGGTTTAGGATTACTGGACTCAAAGGCAGTGAGGGGTGGGTGTTGGCATTTTTAAAATTTCAGATATTGCATTTGGTTGGTTTACACAGGATGTGGCTTATGTAATAATGGCCCTTTCAATTAGTAAGGTTTTTCTGGGGGTGCTGGAAGAAGTCTCTTTGGAGGTTTTACTGAAATGAGTAAGCCAAATCATTTGGAATTGGCAAACATGCTGGAGTTGGAGTTGCCTGTGTCTATGAGGGAAGGGGAAATAATTATGACAATTGCACAATATTTACAGTTGCCAGGAATGCCATCAGAATCTTTGGAAATGGCTAAAATTCAATTGAAAATGAAATGAGTTAGAGGCAAATGAATAAGAGCGAGAAAAGGAATCAAAACAGTTGAATTATGATTAAAAGAAGAATGAAAAGCAAAGGAAATAAAGGACCTAGCAGAGAAAGAGAGAAGAAAGGGAGAAAGGGGGGGCTTTTGAACTTTGAGGTTGGAACAGAAAACTCAAAGTCAACTTAAAATCGTGGAGGTAGAAGTGAAATGTTGGAGTAGTGATGAAGACGGTGATGGAGAGCAATCCCATTGTTGCCAAAGGCGTGGTGGGGATCTGTTGTCTAACTATGTCTAAATGTTGCCTAAGTTTGATGAGAAGGACACTGAAGTTTTTTTCATTTCAGTTGAGAAACTAGCAAAACAAATGAAATGGCCAGTGACCATGTGGGTATTGTTGATCCACACAAAGTTGGTAGGTAGAGAACAACAACAATACAGCACAGGAATAGGCCCTTCGGCCCTCCTAGCATGCGCTGACACATTTTGCCCTTCCATACTAAAACAGTCTTCACTTACAGGATCCATATCCCTCTATTCCCTTCCTATTCATGTATTCGTCCAGGTGCTTCTTGAATGCTGCTATTGTGTCTGCTTCCACCAGTTCCTCTGGCAGAGCGTTCCAGGCACTCATCGCCCTTTGTGTGAAAAAATGTGCCTCACACATCTCTTTTAAACTTGCCCCCCCACCCCCCACAATTCGCACGCACTTTGAATCTGTGTCCCCTAGTAACTGACCCCTCCATCCTGGGAAAAAGCCTCATACTTTCTACTCTATCCATGCCATTCACAATCTTATAAACTTCTATCAGGTCAGTCCTCAACGTCCTGTGTTCCAGTGATAACCCAGTCTATCCAACCTTCCTTCATAGATAAAACCACCCCCCCCATTCCAGGCAACACCCTAGTAAGCCTGTTCTGTACCTTCCCCAAAGCATCCACATCCTTTTGGTAGCATGGTGACCAGAACTGGATGCAATATTCCAAGTGTGGCCTAACTAAAGTTCTATAAAGCTGCAGCATAGCTTGCCTATCCTTGTACTCAATATCCCTTCCAATGAAGGCAAGCATGCCATAGGCCTTTTTTACTACCTTATCTACCTGCACTGCCACCTTCAGTGACCTGTGGACCCGCACATCCAGATCCCTCTGCATATCAATATTCCTAGGCGTTCTGCCATTCACTGTACAATTGTTACCTGCACTTGGCCTTCCAAAATGCATCACCTCACATTTGTCCAATTAAATTCCATCTGCCATTTTTCTGTCCATGCCTCCAACTGATCTATAACCTGTTGTATCCTCTGACAATCCTCCTCGCCATCCGCAACTCCACCAATCTTGTATCTTTCGCAAACTTACTAATTAGACCAACCACGTTCACCTCAAATCATTTATGTAGACCACGAATGGCAGATGTCCCAGCACTGATCCCTGTGAAACTCCTCTAGTCACAACCATTCATTCTGAAAAGCATCCTTCCACCACTAACCACTGTCTCCTATGACTAAGCCAGATCGGTTTCCAGCTCACCCCTGGATCTAGTAAAGTATTGACATCACTGTCAGAGGAGGTATCTGGGGAGCATGATGAGATGAAAAAAGCTATCTTAGGTGCATATGAACTTGTACCATAAACCTATAGACAATGTTTCAGGAATCTAAGGAGGGAACCTGGTTAAATGTACATAGAGTCTGAAAGGATCAAACAAAGAAATTTTGATAGGTGGATAAGGATGTTGATAACAGATCAAACATATGAAGCTCCTAGAGAGACGATTATTTTGGAGGAGCTCAATATTTCACTTCCTGATTGATGGATTGATTTTATTATCATGTGTACTGAAATACAGTTAAAAGCTTTGTTTACAGGCAGATTACAGCAAGCAAAGGATGTACAGATCAAAAAGACTTAAAGACATACAGGTTACATTATTTGAGGCTAGAGTCCATTCAACTGTCTGATAACAGCCAAAAAGAAGCTGTTCCTGAACCTGCTTGTGTGTGTGTGTTCGGGCTTCTGTATCTTCTGCCTGACGGGAGAGGTTGTAGGAGGTCATTACCGGGTTGTAATGGGTCTTTGATGATGTTGGCTGCCTTTCCGCAGCAGTGAGCCATGTAAATAGAGTCCATGGATGGAAGGTTGGCTTCCGTGGGGGTCCGGGCTGTGCACATCACCTTCTGTAGTTCCTAAGGTAGTGAGAACTCTTTGGGAAAAGCAGAGAATTAAGACAGCAGGATTAGCAGTGGAAATGGCAGATGATTATGAATTGGCTCATAAATCAAAGTTTGGCTTACAAATCAATTTCAATCTATAAGGGATAGAAACTGGGGAAAAGAGAAATCCTCGGGTGGTAAGAAAAAAGGAGATCTCATGGAAGATAATAAAGATAGTTTACCACAGGGTAAGAAGGAAACTTGCGATGGGGAAAGTGAAGTAATAAAGCTCAGGTGTTCACTAATAAAGTTGGCCACATGAAGTTGCAGTGTTGGTGGTTTAGGAAAAGCACTGGGAAGGCAAATGTGGGAAAACAGGATAAGCCAGTGATAAAAGGTACTGCAGATGCTGGAGAATCCGAGATAACAAGCATGGGGCTGGATGAACACAGCAGGTCAAGCAGCATCATAGGAGCAGGAAAACTTGACGTTTCGGGCCTAAACCCTTCATCAGAAAAGGCAGTGAATTTTGTTGAAGCGGTAAAGGAAAGCACGATGTAAGCTGACAAGCTGTGAAAGAAGGTACAACCTGATCAGGGCTTGGTTGAGAAGAAAATGCCAGATCTCTGTAGCAAATTTACTTGTGTAGGTAAGGCTTACTGATGTATGCCAGGAGGAGCAGGTAAAGAAATTAACATTTAAGAGATATGGGAGTAAGTCAAGCTTTGATGGTGACAGATGAGGAGATATGTAATTCAGAAGGAGCATTGCCAAAAAGATGGACTTCCTGGTGAGAACAGCAGCGTTCCATTATATATAGTGAGATTGGACAGTCCAGTGAAAATTGGTGTTAGGATTAATAGAGAAACTCTCAGTTCCAGAAATATACTTTATCCTTGGTAATGATACGGCTGGACCACAAGTGCGAATGATGCCTATTGTGGTTGAAAAGCCAGTGGAAAATCAGGCAACCGAGGTGTTACAGGTAGTTTATCCGAGGATGTTTCCTGACTATATGGTGACAAGGTCACAAAGCCACATGTGGGAACAGTCGGAGAAATCAATGAGTAAAAATAAAGAAGCTGAAATTCAATTATCAGAGATTATGTTTGATCAAATGGTTGAGAAAAAAACAAAAATAGGTGCAGGACAAAGTAGGTAGCTTTAGTTCAGAGAAATGAGCTGGTTAACAACAGAAAGGTGAGAAATTAAGGTAGTTGTTTAAAAAGTGCACATGGAAGAAGAATCTGAGTGTATCCCAGAACGTTATTATCTTAAAAATGATGTCTGGATGAGGGAATGGAGATCATCACGTATTCAGGCAGATGAAAAATGGGTAGAGGTTCATCAAGCTGTATTACTGATGGGTTACAGAAAGAAGGTGTTGTTGGTAGCACATGAGTTACCAGTAGGAGGTCATTTGGAAGTAAGGAAAACTCAAGCCATAATACAAAAACATTTTTATTGGCCTGGACCGCATAAGGATGTGGTTGAATCTTGCCGGACATGTCATAAGTGTCAGGTAATAGGAAAACATCAGGCAGTGATAAAACCAACACCTTTAATACCTATTCCTGCATTTGACAAACCTTTAACAAGAGTCTTTACTGATTGTATGGGACACCTACTTATTTGTTGACCATAATGGATATGCCTTCTAGATTTCCAGAGGCCGTTCCATTAATAAATATTATGGCTAAAATGGTTGTAGCAGAGTTACTCAATTTTTTTTAGTAGATGCAGAACACCCACACAGATAGAATCGGATCAAGGGTCATATTTTACATCAAAGTAATTCAAGGAAGTTATGGATAGCTGAGGAATAAAACAATTCAAATCAACTGTATATCATCCAGAATCACAGGGAGCATTAGAACAGTGGCATCATACTTTAAAGATCATGTTGAGAAATTATAGTCAAGACTATCCAGAGGATGGGCTTAAAGGAATTCCATTTATAATTTTCGTAATTAAGGATGCACCAAATGAATCAACTAAATTCAGTCCATTTGAATTAGTTTTCGGGCATGAGGTGAGAGGACCACTGAAATTAATTAGGGAGAAATTGGTGAATCAGAATTCATAGACCACATATCTGGACTATGTGTCAAATGTTAGGGAAAGATTAAATAGAGTAGGTGAGTTGGCTAGGCAGCATCTGAAAGCAGCACAGCATGTGATGATGAAAGGTTTCTGCCCGAAACATTGACTTATCTGCTCTTCAGACGCTGTCAGACCTGCTGTGCTTTTCCAGCCTCACACCTATAGACAGCATGTGATGAAACGGGAAACAGACAAGAGATCAAAATTCTGTAATTTTGCTAGTGAAGATAAAGTGTTACTGTTACTACCAGTGATAGGTGAACCTTTAAAGGCAAGGTTTAGTGGGCCTTATCAAATCAAAAGGAAATTGAGTGAGGTGAACTATTTGACAAGAACACCAGATAAAACAAATCTCACAGAGTGTGTCATGTGAAACAAAGACAGAAATAGCTTGAAAAGCTCAGCAGGTCTGGCAGCATCTGTGGAGAAAAATCAGAGTTAACGCTTTGGTTCCAGTGACCATTCCTCAGAACATGGGAATATGTTCAAAAGGTATTTTAATAGGGAAGGAAAGTGAAAGGAGAATGTGCTATTGGCTACAACATAGACTTTAGATGATTCTGAATTGGACATTCCTCAAATTAAATTGGGCAATGAAGATGTTCACAAAATTATTGGGTTACCTTCCAGAGGAAAATCAAAATAACCTGAAAGACTTATTACAAACACATGGGGAGATATATGGAAATAAGCTGGGTAGTACAAATCTAATTATGCTTGATGTTGATACAGGAAGTGCTGTTCCAATTAAGCAACATCGTTATAAACTTATCCCTCTAAAGTTGGTACAGGTTCAAAAAAGAGATCGAACGAATGCACAAAGACAATATAATCGCAGTGAATTTCAGCGAATGGAGCTCACACATAGTAACGTTGCCAAAACCAGGTGGTACCCAAAGATTATGTGTGGACTATCGCAAAGTCAATGCTGTTACAAAATCCGATTCATATCCTATTCCACGTTTGGAAGACTGTATTGAGAAGGTGGGACATATAACAAGTAACTCAGAGGATACTGGCAGGTACTTCTATCCAAAACAGTGAAGGGAGTTTCAGCTTTCGTGACACTGAATGACTGTACCAGTTTAAAGTCATGCCATTTAATATGAGAAATGCAGCAGTCACATTTCAAAGACTAACCAATAACGTTGTTTTGGGATTATCTAATTGTGTGGTGTGCATCAACGAGCCAGTGATTTTTAATCGCACATGGAAAAAAGATTTGGAGCACCTATTGGACTTGTTTAATCGACTTCTGGAGGTGGGTTTGGTGATCAACCTGACTAAGAGACAGTTCATAAAAGGTCAAGACATGTTCCTGGGTCATGTCATTGGCCATGGACCAATGGCCCCATGCGATGGTCCCAAACTATCGATGAAGAGATAACAACTACGATTCCTGGGACTGAGAGGTTTTCATCGGAAGTTCCTGCTGAGCTTCAGCAGTGTGGTTGCTCCACTGACTGACTTGTTGAGGAAGTGCAGAAAATTTCAGTTGATGGTGGAATTTCAGAAGGCATTTGACACCCTGAAAGCCGTATTAATCACTGCCCCTGTGTTAGCCCACACCTAGAAATACAAAGCCGTTTAAAGTGGCTATTGATGCGAGTGATGTGGATGTCAGTGCTGTACTCTGGCAAGAAGATGACGAGAAGATAGAAAGACCTATTGGGTACTTTTCCAGAAAGTTGAATAATCATCAACAGAAATATTGCACAATTGAGAAGGAGACCTTGAGTCTGGTGTTGGTGTTACAACATTTCGACATTTATATTGCCAGTAATGCACTGAGACAATTGTACATACTGATCATAACCCCTGTACGCTTATGGAAAAAAAATTTATCATTAAAAATATCATACTGTTTAGATGGAGCTTATCATTGCAGTCATTCTTTTTGAAATTATACACGTGGCAGGATGAGAGAATGTAATTGCTGATACATCATTGTGGCTGTAATGAAGAAAAATGGAGGCGTTCAGTGGCGGGAAAAATGGACTGAAATGGCCTGTAGTAGTAAATATTTGCATGCTTAGAGTCAGTGTAATGTATATGTGTTGTAGTGTACTAATAACATAAAGCCAAAGGATTTTAAAAATGAAGCCATCTTTATCTACTGATGGTTCCCTTTTTGAGTGGGGAGGTGTGAAAATACTATGGCTTTAAGAAATGTACTTTGTCCTTTTTTTATGAAAAAAAGGTTGTGACAGAGGTAGCAAGCAGTCTGTCCAAAGCTAATAAACATTTTGTGAGGCCTTTGGTGAGCCTGAATGGGTCGGGTCAAGTTCCCACAGAACCAGGAGTTTTAGTTTTAGTTTTTCAGTAGCAGTTGCTGCTGGTGTCTTGAAGCTGGACGTGGAAACCGCTTTTCCTCTCTCTATTGCAACTAAAAGCCGGGGGTTCTCTTCCTGCTGCTAGAATTGCATGGGAGACAATCAATTTTATTGAGTTTGCTTTTGCCAAGGGTGTGTTTACAGGATGTTATTATATTGGAATGGTTGATGTTTAGTAGTTAAATAATCTATTATTCTGTTAAGATTACCAATAGAGTTGAGTTCTTCCTATTTCTTCTTTCTTTTGTTACCTTTTAACTATAGTGTATGAATAAAGCATGGTTTGCTTCAAGATTGTTGGGTGTGATGCCCTTCGGAGGGTCGGTGTTGACCTGATGGGCCAAATGGCCTGCATCCACACCATAGGGATTCTATGATTTTATGGTAGTTTGGACAATTGAATTGCATCTGGAATGCAATGCCTAGTACTTGTCTTTAAAATAAGAACACTTAGGGTCTAGGTAATCGTATTAATATATTTAAAGAGGGTTTGTTCTGGTCCATAACAGTTACCATTGACCTAAAACTGAACAACTGAACTGGACCAGTCATAATCGTACTATGGCTACAAGAGTAGGTCAGAGAGTAACTCATCTCCTCACCATCCAATCTCTGACCACCATCAACAAGGCTTAAGTGAGGGGAATGATGGAATACCCCGTACTTGCTTGAATAGGTGCAGCTCCAATAACAGTGAAGAAGTTTGACCCTATCCAAGTCACAACAGCCTGGTTGATCAACACCCCACCCATCAGTTTCAACACTCAATTTCTTCATAACTGATGAACAATGGCAACAATATTTACCAGCTACAAGATACATCGTAGTAATTCACCAAGGCTCCTTCAACAGCACTTTCCAAACCTGGCGCTTCCATCAACGTAAAGGATAGGGGAAGCAGAAGCATAGCAACATGTCCACCTGCAAGTGCTCCCCCCAGTGAAAGAAATGAATGAAATGGCAAACAAATATACAACAACTAGCACATTTCAAACAGGAGACAAAACTTTAGAGTTATTAACTTTCACAAGGTGAACCTCTGAAGGAGAGATTCAATGAATCACATAAGTAAATAAAGGGGGTTAGTAAAGTGACTTATCTAGTAGATATTCCTGATCACAGGACAATGAATCGATTATGTCATATAAACACGTTAAAGTGATATAATGGAGAAGAATATAAGGAGCAAGTGTGTAGGGTGGTTAGAGTAACAGAAGATGAAAGAGAGCGTAAGAATGAGGCAGAAGGAGAGGTAGACAGTTCACAAAGTGAACCTTCCACAATGTGACTAGCCAATCCTGATATAGGGGGACAGTTAGATTATGTATTTTTGTTCTTCAAGGAAGAACATTGAGAAGATCTAGCAAGATTACTTAGGAGATTTAAGGAACTCTGTAGAGACACACCAGACTGCACAATTTTAGCAAGATATAATGTAGATGTGGGGGACTCAATGCAAAGCAATATCCCTCTCACTTAAGACCAGACAGAGAAGTTTAGGTTAAAAAAAAGAGATGCTGTCAAATAAGATTGGTCTGTATTCACTGATATTTACAAGAATGAGAAGAATCTCATTGATACCTGTAAACTCTGACAGGGCTGAATAGATTGCATGCAGAGATGAATTCTCCACTTAGGTGGGACAGGGGGACCAGAACAAGGAGTCACATTCTCAGAATGCATGGTAGATGGGACAAGTTTCTTTGCTCAAAGGATTGTGACCCTGTGGAATTCTGTACCAAATATGCAATGGAGGTCAAGTCACTGAATAAATAGGTAGATTTGTAGATATTAAAGGTATCATGGAGCATGGAGAGAGGGCTGGAATATGGCATTGAGATAGACGATCATCCAAGATCGTGTTTGATGGTGGAGCTGGTTTGATCGGTTGAATAGCCTACTATTCGATTTTCATTGCTTCTAAGTCATACAGCATCCTGACGTGGAACTATATTGCTGTTTGATCTCTGTTGCTGAGTCAAAACCCTGGAACTCTCTTCCTAACAGCACTGTGGGCAATGTTTCCTCTGAGCTGTGTGCCCACTGATTGACGTGTGATTCATTGATTTCTGCTTTCAAAAACTGCGCCATGCACAGACCTTCAAAGTCCTCTAATGAATAGAGGGAATGTTGATTGTGATTGTTCCTACATCCCATGGACTGTCATGGTTCAAGATGATAGTTCACCAGTACCTTCTCCAGGCACTTAGTGATGGGCAATAAATGCTGGTTTAGCCAACGATGCCCACAGGCCAGGAATGAATAAAGAAAAATAGGCAGTCACAATGGAACAAGTGAATAGTCTTAGGGTAGGACAAGGCTTGAGAATTAATAACATTGAGTCCAACTCCTTTCTTCCTCTTAATTTATTTTCAGTGTGAACCTAATTTACTTACTAAATATCACATTAAAAACTGACTTAAAAAAAGTTTAAAATAGATAAATGTGGACTGGAATTTATTTCATTTCAGTTGAATGGGAATGTACTTCACATAAATTGTTTTGATACTTTGAAGGAGGAAGAGTAAAGATAATTCAAAAGGAAACTGTAATGGGACAAGAGGGAGTAATTCCACCAGATTTAGGTGGTATGCACACAGAAACAAGAAATAAGGTGGGAGACGGATAATGGAAATCCTAATGATAATTTTCCAAGCCTCTATAGAAGTCGGAAGTATACCAAAGGATTGATGATGCCAAATGTTATGCCACTCTTCAAGAAAAGCTAAAGGCCTAAGTCAGGAATTGACAAGGTGCATAATTCTTCCCTAGTTGCAAGTAAAGTTTTCTGGAGGAAAATGGGGGCTTTTACTCGTTAAAATTGTTGGCTGATTCGGGGCCTAAGCTCACAGCTAGCAGTCCTGACCTGGCAGGTTCCACAGCGGAGATAGGCACCTCCTAGTCTTCTGCAGTTTTCAGGTAGTCACGGCAGCTTTCTAAAGGACTTGTGGTTCACAGCACCTCGGATACATGATGCCAGTGAATCACTTCACATGACAACTTCTCATTTGCAGCCAAGTTCTCGGAGTTTAAGTGGTAATATTCACCTAGTCAGCATTGTTTTGTTGCACCACACTTTTCTGCCATAAGTCAAAGTGTCCACATGAAATCTCTTACACACAGGAGGAGGACCTTTTTGAGCCATAATGCTTTTGATGGCTCTCTAAAGGACCAGCCACAACCCCATTCCCCAAACATAAAGAAATACAGAAATACTTTGCTTGTCTTCATATGGTACAGCCAAGTACAGAACCCTGACTCTGGGCTGTGCGGCAGGCAAAGACTCCATTATGATGAAAAATGGCAACTCAAAAGCCCTGTCTTTCTGATATGATTGCAATCACTCAAAAATCTGGTGCAGCACTGAAAATCCTCATCTGAAGCATCCCACTGATTGCACAGGACTCTAAAGATCACTGACTGCACAGTGGTATCCCTATTAACAGTGGAAGGTCTGTGCTGTCTAAACTGACTACCTCAATCTGGGTAAGGCACTCAAGGTCAATCTGGGATATTTGGAGAAAATGTCTGTGCAATTAGCCCTGACACTCATGTGATATCATCTCTGTCATTTTTTATATATTGCTTGCCTGAAAATGTTTTGACATCAGCTAACTTTCTTTAGATTGTGAAATAATCCTTTCCTGAGTTTTTTTTAACTTCATTTGCAGTTGTATAGGAAGGAACCTGCTGGATAGGCCTTACCCTAAAAACATGTTTAAAATAACAACAAGGATGTTTTAGCAGCATTTTACAGAAGAGGTTTGTTAGTGAGTGAATGAAAAGTCAGTCTGAAAATGACTGACAAAGTTCGATTTGTAAAAGGAGATGTATTAGTCATAGAAAGGCAAATACTGATTGGCTGATGACTTGCTTTTTGCCTTAAAAGGTGATTGTTGGCTCAGAAGGGCGTTTGCAGCTCAACGTACGAAAGTGAAAAAAAACCCCTACGCTCTCGATCGCAACACCCAGACGTTAACTTTTAATTTCCAGGCTCTGACTTTGTCAGCTGCAGCAGTTTCTAATTTAATCAGCGTTAAACTGAAACTCTAGCCCGAGCTGTGCTGACTTGGGCTAATTCTTCGGTTTTGCAATGAGGCGACAGCAGCCTGCAACATCGCCACAGACAGAAAAAAAGAATGGAGAAGGCGGGCGAGGTGAGGTGGCGTGGGTGGTAAAGCCTACAGCCTGGGAATGTACTAAGCACTCAACCACAGCCTGGGGAGGGGAAGTTGCTGTTAGTACAGATAAGAAATATCTGCTGCTCCACAGGAGCCCATAAACTACTCCGATTGCACAGTGACACACATGAGCTGTGTAAAGCTTGTGCTCAACAAGCCAACTTCCTCATTTGGTGGAAGGCGCAGTCGACTAGGCCCCAAGGTCAAATATGGGTTCACAGCTAAGCTCAGTCCCTTGTTAAGAATCTAGACTGATGCAATGCTCCAACAAAGTCAGCTTCCTCTTTCTGTCAATAGTAGCTTGTTTCAGTTCTTCAGATGGCTTTTGTACTGAAATTCACCAGACTCCAAATTAAAACCTGTTCTTAAACTGCCACCAACCGTTCATTTCTAACAATAAATAAAGAATAACGGATAACCAGGAGTGGGTTTTAAGTCTGGAATCTAATCGTGGAAATTTGCACACAGAACACCTGAAAGCAAGTTGCAGGCTGGAATCTAATCTGGGGGCTTGGGCGGTTTTATATATAGAACGGTAGGCACCTGGAAGGGAGTTTGAGGGTGAAATCTAATCAAGTGTTTCAAATGATTTATGAAAGAACGACTGAGTGTGCGGGCAGTACAAGTGTTAATTGAGTGAGCATGAAGTTAGAAAACCAGATAAAATGCCTTTAGGCCCATGTCTTGATTACTCCACATGTCACTAATTTCCTACTGAGAGAAATGACTCTGAAGACCCTTTATTTCTCCCAGTGACTATCAGTTATGGTGTCCCTTGCTTTTCCTGTAGAATGGTCTGCCAGGTCAGTTAGCCCAAATGAAATAGGCACCTCAGAAAAGACATCTTCTGTCTTTTTGTTTTGTTCTACAGTAGGAGCTGAAGCAAGTTTATTGAAGCATGTTGGGTTCCTTTTGTTGCATTTGACTGTGGCAATTGTTTCTTTTCTTTCATGGTTTTCCATTGATATTCTGTTTCACTTTCCCTCTCACCTGTTTGCCTTACCACGACATTTTCACCAACTACAATGTTAAATCTTGCAACCAAATGTTTGATGAATGTTTACACACTCCTGACATTTCAAGTAGCCACCAATTATATTTGCCAAGTAAATCCGTTTGCTGTGTATTAATAAATGATGCAAGTGACAATGTGCTCTGTGGCAGAAAGGACTTTTTTAAAACAATTGCCCTTTGGAAAGAGAGCAGCACTACAAGAGGTCACTCCGCCTTGACCAGATGGCAGCTTTTCTAAATGCAAGCTGTAATAGACAGCACATGTCTGTCAGTGTCCTAATACCAGGCCTCCAGCACAGCACACAGAAGGGTTCCATGCAAAAGGGGGCTTCACTCAGTGAATGTGTAGGTGTCTGTGCCCATTGTACTTGTGACAATGTCCCATTAAATGACACATGCACTATTGATCAAAGAAGGAGAAAGACTTGACAGATGAGTCATCAGGGGTTTAAGTCCATACAAACCAAAAGTCAGCGACTTAAATATTCAATATTTTAACCCATAGGTTGGTGTGTCCATATTTCACACAAAAATCATTCTTTCAATTGGAAATAGGGCTTGGAAGCATCACCAAATCAGAGTGGATGGATGACGGGACACTAGGAAACTGTTTTCCGCTTGTGGCAGATGTGTTTTATAAATGCTGATTGTTTGCCAGAATTTTAATAAAGTTGTGTTTATTTAATTTTTCTTAAAAATCATTCACAGGATGTAGTCATCACTGGCTAGTTAATGCCCATTCCTAATTGCTCAAAGGGCAGTTAGGAGTCAAATACATTGCTGAGGGTCTTACGTCACACATAGACCAGACCTGTCAAGGACAGCAGATTTCTTTCTAGGACATTACTGAATAAGACGGGTTTTAATGACAACCAACAGTTACCATTAGGTTATCATCCTATTCAAATCAGCTATAATGGGATGTGAATTCATTTTCCCAGACAATTGCCCCGGGCTTTTGGATTGCTGATGTGACATACCACATTCCTTGTTTATCCATGATAATGATACATACGTAAGCTGCTAGATATGGCTTTTGAGAATTGTTTGTTTTTCTCAAAGGGATATTTGGGGGAATGCCCAACAATTATTTTTGGTGAGGCTTTATTTTCCTCAAGTCTATCTGTAGATGCTCTAGTGAGTTAAGATGCTGGTTCCCACAGATACCTTGACTGAAATAAAATCAGAAAGTGCTGGAGAAACTGGGCAGGTCTAGCAGCATCTGTGGAGAGTGAAACAGAGTTAACATTTCGAGTTCAGTGTGACCCTTCCTCAGAAGATCTGATTTCCAGTAAATGCAGTATTTTGCTTTTATTTGATAAATTGAATGGGTTTATTTAAACTTTCTTGTGAACGTATTTATGCAATTACCGCATTAAGCAAGCTGAACAGTGAATGGGGTAGGAGAGACGTTGAGTCTTAATAATTAAAAATCAAATATCGTTAAGAATATCTTTTTAAGGGTTATATTTCCATTATCACTATGGTATTAAATGCAACCTGTTTTAGGCGAGCTGCAGTCCCTGGTTATGTTTTACATATTTGAAAGAAGCTATCAGGTTGCTTATGTACGTGTGGTGGGGATCTCTCCAATAATACCCAAGCGCTGGAGGGAAATACACTTTCTTTACAAAAGCAACCATCTTCCATAGGAAATATTAATTCAAAGCAGAATGGAATCAATTGTAAACTGCAGGCAGAAGGAAAACAATTGGCTTTGCCAGACTGTAAAAGATTCAGTTCCATGTTGTTACAAACAGGATCACAGAAATGTTAGAGTGGAAGGAGGCCATTTGGCCCATAGGGCCCAAACACATCCTTAAATGAGCATCAATATGCCCTGTTTTTACACAATAGCCTTGTCTGTTATTTTTGTCCAAATAACCATCCAATGCCCTCTTGAACACCTCAATCGTACCTACCTCTACCGTATTTCCAGGTGGTGCATTCCATTATCTAATAACCCAATGTGTGAAAAAGCTTTTCCTTACTTCATCTTTGCTTCATTTATAGATCATTTTAAGTCCATGCCCTTCAGGAACAGCTTCCCCCTATCTATTCTCTCCAGCCTGCTCATGATTTTGAAGATCTCTATCAACTCTCCTCTCAGCCTTCTCTTCAAGGAGAACAGTCCCAACTTCTTTAGTCTAACCACCTTACTGAAGTTACTCATTCCTGAAACCACCCTTGTAAATTGCTTCTGCACTCCAACATATTCACATCTTTCCTATAATGTGCTCCACTCTACACAGTATTCTAGCTGAGGTCTAACAAGTGCTTGTATAAGTTCAACATCACCCCCTTGTTCTTGTACTCTAATGAATTACTCTAATTCATAATAAATTTGAGGACACTGTATACTTTTCTTATTGCTCTTTCCATCTGTCCTTCCACTTTCAGTGTTCTGTGCACACATAGATCCAGGTCCCTCTATTCCTCCACACCCTCTTAGAATTTTCATCCCTGTTTTATATTGCCTTCAATGTTCTTGCTATTAAAGTGCATCACCTTACACTTCACTGCATTGAAACTCATGGTCATCTACGTGGCCATTTCATCAGCTTGTCAATGTCCTTTCGGAGTTCCACACTGTCCTCACAGTTTACAATTTTTCCAAGGTTTTTGTCATCTGCAAAATTTGAAATGTCCCCCCTGCACACCAAGATCAAGATCAAGATCATAATATAAACTAAGAAAAGCAAACATCCGCATACTGACCCCTAGGGAACTTGACAACAAACCTTCCTCCACCTGGAGAAATAGCCATTGACCATGGCTGTTTGTTGTCTATCACTCTGCCAATTTTGTGTCCATGTTGCTTCTGTCCTTTTTATACTATGACCAAGAACTTTCCCCTCAATTCTGTTATGTGGCATTGGGTGATCAAACACCTTCTGGAAACCCATGTATACCACATCAACTGTGTAACCCTCATTAAGCATTTCTGCTTCCTCTTCAAAAAGCACCATCAACTTTGTTAAATACAACTTTCCCTTTAGAAATCCGTGCCGACTCTTCCTAATTCTTCCACCTTTTTTCACGTGACTACTGATTTAAAGGAAAAGTGCAGGTTAGTTGCTGTTTAATGATTGAAGCATGCATTGTTTCTTGTTTCCAGTAAAATAAGCCAAAAGAGCAAGGAGCTGTGCAGATCCAAAATTCACTGATATTAACAATAGGAGGTCGGCAAGCTCAGTTGGCTGGATGGCTGGTTTGCAGTGCAGAATGACAACAACAGCGTAGGTTCAATTTGTGCTCTTGCTGGGGTTACCACGAAGATCCTGCCTTCAGACCAGCACCCCTCACTTGAGGTGCGATGACCCTCAGGTTAAACCACCACCAGTCATCTGTCTTTTTAATGAGATAGAAGGACTATGGCCATTTTACCCAATATGAACACTGCAGTTTAACAAGCTTAATAATTGAAAACAAAACACAGAGGTCCATTTCTAGAGGAATAGAACTGAACAACAGAGAAATTATGTTCAACATGTTTCATACTTAGCTTTAGGCCACTTTTAGACTTTACTGAGTACTATTCTTTTTATTATAAAAACATAGATATAATGATAGCATGAAGAAGGTGCAAAAAAGAATTAAAACTGTGTTAACAGTTTGGGGAATAGGTCAAGAAAAGCTGGATATGTTTTCTAGAGAAGAGGAGGCTAACAGGTCCTTAAAATAATGTAGGAGATTGATAATGTGGATATGGAGATTATATTTCCACTTGCTGGGGTGAGCCAAAACTAAGGGCCGTAAACATAATATTAATCAATACAGGCAAATCATCTTGACTCAAAGAGCGGTTAGAATGTGGAATTTATTACAACAAGAAATAGTTGAATAGATGAAGAGCATACACACTCCTAAGGGAAAGTTATATAAACAAATGAGGGAGTAAATAATCAAAGGAAATGCTTATACAAAACTAAAATACTGTGGATGCTGCCAATCAAAGCTAAAACAGAAAATGTGAGTCAGGTAGCAACTGTGGAGGGGGAAACAGAGTTATGTTTCAAGTTGATGACCTTTTGTCAGAAGTGGAAAGCATTAGTGGTGGAATAGGTTTTTGACAAGTACAGAGGCGCAGCAATGGGGAAAGATGAAACAACAAATGAACAGCTGCTAATATGTTGGAGGTGGGAGAGATTTACTGTCAGAAGGAATGATAGTTTAAAGCAAGACAAGATGGTAATGACTAGGAAAGAAACAAGAATCAATCCAGAGGACAACGGAAATGCCGAACAGTAACAACTGCAGTCTGAAAAAAATAGGGCAGAGGCTGTGATCTGAAATTAGAAAACTGAAATGCTATTCCTCAAGAATACGTTGAGCTTCATTGGAACATTCTAAGAGGCCATTTTATGGGGAAATTGGACAGAGAATTAAAATTTCAGGTGGCTGGAGACCCAGAGTCACAGTTACAGCCTGGATGTAAATGTGCCCCTGAGCTTTCACTCACCTGTCATTTTAATTTTTAGCTCCCTACTCCTTTTGACCTCTCGCTATCCTCAGCCTCCTGCATTGATCTATTAAACTCAGCGTAACATTGTTTCTTTCCGTTAAGCAAACTACAGCCTTCCAGACTCAATGCTGTATTCAAAGGTTTTTGATCATAACCTTTCCCTCCATTTTGTTGGACGGGAGCTGTTGGTAATGACTCTGTTATTCTCATTTACACCATCTCTTGACCTCATCTTTTATTCACTTACCTGACTTAGCACTATCTCCTTCTCCCAGATAGCAGCATTTCTTTTCTCATTTAATTTCTCCAGTTTTCCATTTTATTACAGACTTTCCCTTTTACTCAATTTTCTTTCCCTTCAGTATTTGTTTAAAACCAGATGTGTCTCCAACATCTTCCAGTTCTGACCAACGGTAAATGACTTAGAACATTAACTCTGTTTTTCCTGCCCTGACCTTATGAGTGTTCAAAGCATGTAAGGATATGCTGACAGAGTTAAAGGAGGAATGGTAGGAAGGAACCTGTGTGGACCATAAAAGTTTACTAAGCCAAATTTGTTCCAATGGCCTGTTTTTATGCTGTGGAAGAGTGGGATGATACTTTGACAAGTGGCAAATGGGTAAAGTGGTCTGGTGGGAGGTTGTTAGAGTGACTGCGAG
This sequence comes from Ginglymostoma cirratum, assembly GCA_024137785.1. NCBI lineage: Eukaryota > Metazoa > Chordata > Chondrichthyes > Orectolobiformes > Ginglymostomatidae > Ginglymostoma > Ginglymostoma cirratum. The sequence goes on from JAHRHZ010000066.1 coordinate 276,738, forward strand.
TGGCAGATTGGAAGGGTGGAAGGTGGACAGGGTGGCAGGTAGGCTGTTGGGTATTCGGGTTAAGAATGGTTGTCAGCTCAGAGGCTAGTCTGGTTGGTTTGGTGTCGAGTGGGTGAGGGTCATGTATTTAGTCAGGCTGGGTCAGACGCAGGGTCAGGTATTGTCATTGGGTGGGGTTATCAAGGGGGAGGTGGGGATGTAATCAGTTGTACAGTTGTACTAGGATTTTTATGTCTTAACACTTCTTGGGTAAATGCCAACATAAGTAAATTGGAACTGTTCTGTAGTGTCTAACTCTAATTAAGGTTGGAGACTGGTGCAGAGAGTCCCGGGGGAAAGGGGAATTGTTTGTGAGAAGATCAAATTTTTCGGGCAATTCCCAAGGAGGACAGTGCATTGGTACACCAACATGCGACATGCATCTTGTGTCAAAACTCCAGGCTCCAACAATGCAGGGACTGGAAGCTCTGAGTCAATGTTTTGGAATGTTACAAAAGGTTAGAAATGCACTGTTGTTTTAACACCATCTAAAAGAGGAGGAAAAATCTTTAATGTTTGGGTGCGGCTTGTCATCAGCATTCTGATCTGAGGCTCTCTTTTAGTTATATTGGCACACCCTTAATCCTCCTGCCGTTAAAATAAGAATTGTTTTTTCAAAAAGGTCCAAGGGTCTAGGCCCGAAACGTCAAGTTTTCCTGCTCCTATGATGCTGCTTGACCTGCTGTGTTCATCCAGCCCCATGCTTGTCAATCAGAGCACTGTTTGTTCAGGTGATGTGTACCTCGGAGATGTCCTGGAGTTGGGGAAGAGGCAGATGTGATAGTGAGTTGCTTGGGTTTCATTCACAAGTGAGGTGTGTTGATTTTAAACTGTTTCATTGTGAACATATAACATTACAGTGCAGTACAGGCACTTCGGCCATCGATGTTGTGCCAACCTGTGCCCAATCTGAAGCCCATCTAACCTACACTATTCCCTTATCATCCATATGTTTATCCAATGACCATTTAAATGCCCATAAAGTTGGCGAGTCTACTACTGTTACAGGCAGGGCATTCCACGCCTTTACTACTCTCTGAGTAAAGAACCTACCTCTGACATCTGTCCTATATCTATCACCCCTCAATTTAAAGCTATGTCCCCTCGTGCTAGCCGTCACCATCCCAGGAAAAAGGCTCTCACTGTCCACCCTATCTAATCTTCTGATCATCTTGTATGTCTCGATTACGTCACCTCTTAACCTTCTTCTCTCCAACGAAAACAGCTTCAAGTGCCTCAGCTTTTCCTCATAAGACCTACCCTCCATTAAGGGAACATCCTGGTAAATCTCCTCTGCACTCTTTCCAATGCTTCCACATCCTTCCTATAATGCGGTGACCAGAACTGCACGCAATACTCCAAGTGCGGCTGCACCAGAGTTTTATACAGCTGCAACATGACCTCACGGCTCCGAAACTCAATCCCTCTATCATTAAAACCTAACACACCGTATGCCTTCCTAACAACCCTATCAACCTGGGTGGCAATTTTCAGGGATCTATGCACATGGACACCGAGATCTCTCTGCTCATCCAAACTACCAAGAATCTTACCATCAGCCCTGTACTCTGTATTCCTGTTACTCCTTCCAAAGTGAATCACCTCACACTTTTCCGCATTAAACTCCATTTGCCACCTCTCAGCCCACCTCTGCAGCTTATCTATGTCCCTCTGTAACCTGCAACATCCTTCCGCACTATCCACAACTCCACCGACTTTAGTGTCATCCGCAAATTTACTGACCCATGTCACAGCTGAAAGATTCTATCTTTGTCTGATATTCAGTTGCATCTCTGTGGTGATAAAGAACAGGCACCCTGTCTCATGAACTGTTCCTACGACCACTGAGGGCAATTATAACTCCCCAGCTACTGATTCACTAAAGGACAGTTGGCATTGAACCTGGGAACTGCTCTGTGTTATATTTGCGGACAACCTAACCAGCATGCTTTTGGGGCAAACTGCTTGGAATTCCTTAGTGGGATTCATTTTTCTTCGTTCATTAAGAATGCGATAAAATGAGAGGGATTTTTGCGCATAAGGAAGGCCATGACCTGCTATGAAGTTGGATTCCATGTGAACAGCAGCTATGATGCACTGAATGGTATCTTCCGTACTGTATTATTTCATGATTCTTTGAACTAAACCACAATCGAACTGTCATTCAGAACCTGCAACAATGGTGATAAATCACATCTTCACCATTCTAGAATTATTAACATAATTTGTGAACATGAGCTGTAGAGTATGTAAGATTATGGACTCATAAGGAGGTCAAAGGTGATTTCAATGAAGCAGAAATCACTGAAGAGGCCTGAGACATTATTGTAAATGATATTCAGGAACAGAAAGATGGCAGAAACAATCACATCACACATAGTTTTTCCAAAACTGCAGACTTTCCAGACAGTCCACAAAATCATTCTAATGAGTGAGAAATAAAAACACAAAGGCAAGGAAGGAGAAAAGACAAATTGCTACTTTATATTAATTGGTGATTGCGACTTCTAGCACCGAACAAATAGCTAACAAGATGTCCACCCGTAAAGTCCTGAATAGTTGCCCTTCTTTGCAGTGATGGGTGGCTAGGTCACCATGTTTCTCGGTGTTAAGCCTTGCCTTTACTTTTAGAGAGTGGGAGGGGGAGAGCCCTGTCGTTGCTGTGATACTGAGGCACATTCAATTTGGAATCAGACAGCAAGACATTACAATGCTGCCTTAGTTGCTTATTATTTGGGATGAGACAACGGTGTAGTATAGATATCACTAAACTAGTAATCCTGAAACCTGGGTTAGTGCTCCAGGACATGGGCTCACATCTCATCATTGATTTGGAATTTAAATGTATTTTATAAAATCTGGAATTAAAGCAATAACAGTGACCATAAAATACACTCAATTGTTGCAAAAATCCGTTTGATTTAATAATATCATTTTGGGAAGGAAATGCTGATCTTGGCTACATCTGACTCCAGATCTAAACTAATGTGATGGAATGTAACTGGAATGGCCAGTTAGCACAACTGCAAAAAACACCGGTTTTGCAAGTGCCACCCACATTCTATGAAAGAATACCTTCAAAAAGAATACCTTCTTTTGTTTAGGATAAATCTTTGGGGGTGGGGCGGTGCAGTAAGGTCATGGATGACTAGAATGATGCTAACAGCAAGATTCAGATTTATTCCGGCAGCAAGATCCAGAAGGACCCCAACAGCAAAATTCAGAATGATTTTATCAGCAAGATTCAGAACGATTCAAACAGCACAGGTTTCGATCCTGCTCATGCCTGACGGAAAGTCAGAATCTGTCTCCTACCTCTCCCTGCAGTAAAATCACAGTACAAGCCATGATTCAGCATCCCTCAAATAACTGTGGATTATTCTTAGAGAAGTAGTAGCCATCTTTTGTTGGTTTGATTTCGATCATCATGGAACAGATATCAATCTCAAAAACATCAATCTTTCACCACGTTGCGAGAATTTATATTTCTTGCCGGATTACATAGCACTGAGAAATTGAGCTGAATTTGCACGCGTCTGCAAAACTTTGCTGAGAACGTGGCATTTAGTTGAGTACACCAAAATTTCCAGAGGAAAGAAAACACGTATAGGAATTTTTAAAAAAGATGATATAGTAATTAGCTATGAACTAAGCACTAAATATGGAGAGTCTGCTACTAACACTGATTAAACCAACAACTTTCTGTGTTTGATGTCATCTGTCAACTGATTGTACATGTACAGGTAATCATTAACCACATTAAAAATGGTTCCGCTTGCATGTACTGGAATATTAGTGGAGTTACACTAGTCATTTATATCTGGTTTTGTTCAGTCTGTCCTGAAACTGCGTACATCAATGTAACAATTCTCAAATTGCTACTCTTAGTAAATCTTTCTAAGTAATGCTTTCCTAAAAACACAACTGAAATAACTCATTACTCGATCATTCGTCATAACCTGCTGCTATTTAAATTGCTACTGCAGCCTTCCAACCTGCATGTCATTCCTGCTGGTCAGTCCTGGGCTATTATAACGACGCAAGATGGTTAAAGGGATGTTCCAGTGAGCCCGTGTGACTGTACAAACCTGTCAACAATTCTTCTCATTCCCTGCTTCCATATTGCACACTCATTCTGACTGAGGTCCAGGCTCAATATCTCCTACTTACTATGTAAGAAATAGAAACAGGAGTTGGCCATTCAGCCCATTGAGACTGCTCTGCCATATCTGGAATGAGGATCTGTAGAAGCAAGATAAGCAATGAGGGTACTGCTAATTATCTTACCCCATTATTGGTTGGATGGACTGGCAACGAGTTTACATTGTTATCATAACCTTGCTGCAACAACGGTATGACTGTAGAGTTGAATTCCTGGTGAGGAATGCCAAGTGGGGTGACTAGATTGGTTAAGAATGAAGAATGTCATATTCCCAATGGTGAGAAAAAACCATGTGTTTTTCCCCGAAGCCTTAAAGAGTGATTTCAGAATCTTGCCCTTGAATGGTGACTAACTTATTTGCTTCTCATTAAAGACCCAACTCACCCTATTTACAACCCAACTTGCCTTCCCTCCACTAAACTGCGGACATTTCCCCTCAGGTAAAATAGATCTGATAGCTGCAGATCACCGAATATCTGTCCTGACCATCATGTGACTGCTTCTTTTACACAACATCTCTGCATGGTCCATGACTACCATCATCCTTTAACCACCCAAATTACATCAGCAAACCACCAGTCTCAGCACACCACCATTCCACCATTTCAGGCCTTCAACACTTTACCGTTGAGTCGATGGACACTGATGACTTACATGTTACTGACAGATTACTTTTCAGGCAGGGACAGCTACACACCACATACATCTTCACAGAATGCTTTTATACTGACATGCACACAGGCATTTTATTAGCTTGCTCTTTTAGCACTCACTCACATAAACACTTCCTTGGAAGCTGTCAGCACTTGTCTGTTCCACAATGTTTATTTAGTGCACACTGATTTAAACGCTGAGGTCCAAGCCACCAGTCTCCATGTGAGTAACAACGCTATTTTAGCCAACAGGGTCTTGAGTATTTAGCTATGGGCTGCGGTCTGGCTAGCTTTTTACTACAGTGGGAGGGGACGCTAGTTTGTGACGCTGGGCAGCACTGGGCATTAAATGTTTCAGTCAGGCGGGAGTTAGGGTGGATGTGTCACTGGACAGCACTATGCTATATCGATGTGAGAGCTGTGGTAGGTCCAGCAGCTTATATAACAAGCACTTTGCATTTGTTTCAAGCAAATGGCCATGTGTGAAAATCAAAAGGGAACAGCAGACAAAGGCAGACTACAGTCAGTCAAGAGGCCCTTCCTACTTGGGTCTGGGGGTTTGACATGGTCAGTTAGGCAACTGATCGTGGAAGACTCTGCAGTTCCTTGTCCCTGCAGTTCATGGTAGGGCCACAGGCAGGTCTGCAGATCGAGTGTAAGCAGTCCAGGGATTACAGACAGGTCAGGCAGGGTGCTGGTGAGACACCAGTCAAGGGCTAGATCATGGTCAGGCATGGGAGTCTAATCAACCATCGTCAAGGGCCTTATCAGGGGCTTATCCATAGCATGATGGGAAAAGGTTGTAAATCAAGACAGTGCCTTCCTTCATTGGACTGGATCATGGAGGGAATGGTCACTGTGCTGAGGGATCATTTGCAGATAGTAGGCTGGCACCTCATAGTGAATGGGAGGGGTGTGGCAGCTCTTGAAAGAGGTTTCAAACAGGTAACATTCATGGTAACATTGACCTCTACATGGGGAGCATACAGGTGCCACAAGAGTCTGGGAATTTCAAAGTCTGGAGGTAGGATTGGTGCATATATAGTGATGTCTATTGTCTCAACTGCAAGGAGGTGAGAGAAATAGAAATTTATTGTCACGTGCACTTTTACATGAAAAATACAGTGCAAAGTTTTATAAGTCACCCTACCACAACATTTATATTAATGACTGAAGTCATGCCTAATAATAAAAAAAAATTAAATTAAGACAAAGTTCAGTTAATGGCTTCTGGGGAAAGCCGATTGAGGAATGATGGATTACTTATGGAAGATTATTGGAGCCACAGGAACAGTGACACAAAACAGAAGCGATTCGTGGGTCACAGAAGCATTCTACAAACCACTCAGACTGAAAAAGAATGTTGGAACCTTGTTATGTCAGATGCAATAACATCACAAAGTGGCTACCGCCGCATGCAAAGTAAGTTACTGCTTTTATCTTGAGGTAGGAATTAACAACTTTGAATTTGAAGCTGTCTTTTTGGCAATTGTTATCATCATGCCTTCACTGATTCAGTAACAGCACCCATCAGCCTTCAATTTGCACTTCATCAAGAGGTCATTCATCATGCAGGAATGCAGATTCTAAGGTTTGGAATCAAGTAAACATGAGTATTACATCATACACATTAAATGTGCCTTTATAATATCAACTACATGAGAACTATGATAACAAAAAACTTATAAGTGGAACGTGAATGTGCTAACCATATACCATAGTCAATGGAAGATAATCCATAACAGCTGCCAGACCCTCACACTGAAGTGTAAAAATGCAAGCACATAGACTGTGATGTGGAAACAAATCTTTTCTTTAGGCAGGGCACTTCTGCAGTGGCTTACTGGTGGAATTACACTCCTAGCAAGACATTAAAACATTGGTTGTCCACCATTAAATTGGACAAGTTTACATAACTCAAAGCTCCTTATTGAGGCCTGACATTCTCTTCCTTGGCAGTACTCTATGTTGCATTGTGTGAGGGCAAAACATGAGGCATAGTAATGATAGACGTGAGGGGTCAGGAGTTTCTTCAATAACATTGTCTTATCTTTCTGGCATTCATCAACAATTATTTGTTCCCAGAGCTGACATGGATACAGTTGTCGCAAGAGTCACAATGTCCTTGGTGATACTCCAAAGACAATGCAGAAGGAGACAGAGATTAGAACGTCTTCATCAAGCCCAGCAAGAACAGCAACCTCCAGTGATAATAAACAATAACATTCTATTCACTTTCCTAAGAACTTACTGTACCTGCATATTGACCTTATGTGATTCATACACAAGGACACCCAAATCCTTCAGCCTCAGGGCTCTGCAATCACTCACCATTTAAATAATATGCTTCTTTTTTATTCTTTCTGCTAAAATGATAATTTCATATTTTTCCACATTACAGATCATTTGTCAGATCTTTGCCCATACACTTAACCTATCTGTATCATCCTCATGTTCTTTTTGCAACCCACTTTCCTATATATCTTTAAATCATCAGCAAATTTAACAACCACATCTTTACTCCTTTCATCCAAGTCACTTGTAAACAGTTGAGGCCCCAGTAGTGACCCCTGTGACTCAAACTGTGCATTATTCTTGCCAACCAGAATAAGACCCATTTATGCCTATTCTCTATTTCCTGTTAAGCAGCCAATTTTCTAATCATGTCAAATGTTACCCACTACACCATGGACCTTTATTTTCTACAATAATCTTTGATGTGGCACCTTATCAATGCCTTCTGCAAATTATGTACATTACATCTGCTGCTTCTTCTTTATCCGCAAAATGAGTTACTTTCTCAAAGGACTCCAACATATTAGTGAAAAATTATTTCTCTTCCACAAAACCATGTTGTTTCTGCTTGATTATTTTCACCTTATCTACTTAGATTCTGCAAAGTCCCAGAGGACTGACAATGTAAAATCTTTATTTAGAAAGGGAAGGGGTCAAAAAACAATTAGCTATGGACCAGTTAATTTAACATATGTTATTGGGAAAACATTAGTCTATTGTAAAGGATGTGATCAAGCAGAGTCAGATGACTTCATGAAAGGAAAATCACACCTGACAACTTTATTAGAATTCTTTGAGGAGGTGACAACCAGGATAGATAAGGGGGAAGCAGCTGCTAGAGGCATAGAGACATTGAGCTGTACAACATGGACACACACCCTTCGGTTCAACTCGTCCATGTTGACCAGATAGCCTAAATTAATCTAGTCCCATTTGCCAGTGTTTAGCCCATACCCCTCTAAACCCTTCCTCTTCAATCCAGATGCCTTTTAAATGTGTAACTGTACTAGACTCCACCACTTCCTCTGGCAACTCGTTCCATACACGCATCACCCCCTGAGTGAAAAATTTGCCTGTTAGGTCCCTTTCAAATCTTTCCCCTCTCACCCTAAGCCTATGCCCTCTAGTTTTGGACTCCCCTATCCTGGGGAAAAGACCTTGTCTATTCACCCTATCTATGCCCCTCATGATTTTATAAACCTCTGCAAGGTCACCCCTCAGCCTCCGACACTCCAGGGAAAATAGGCCCAGCCTATTCAGCCTCTCCCTATAGCTCAAACCCTCCAATCCTGGCAACATCCTTGTAAATCTTTTCTGAACTCTTTCAAGTTTAACAACATCTTTCCTGTAGCAGGGAGATCAGAATTAAAAGCAGTTTTCCTAAAGTGGCCTAACCAATGTCCTATACAGCCACAACATAATATCCCTACTCCTATATTCAATGCACTGACTAATGAAGGCAAGTATACCAAATGCTGTCTTCACTATCCTGTCTATCTGTGACTCCATCTTCAAGGAACTATGAACCTGCACTCCAAGCTCTTTTCGTTCAGCAACACTCCCCAGAAACCCTACCTTTAAGTGTATAAGTTCTGCCCTGATTTGCCTTACCAAAATGCAACATCTCACATTTATCTAAATTAAACTCGATCTGCCACTCCTTGGGCCATCTGGTCAAGTGGATGGTGAAGAGGTAACCTTCTTCATTGTCCACTACAACACCAATTTTGGCCTCATCTGCAGCCTTACTAACCATTCCTCCAATATTCTCATCCAAATCATTTATATAAATGACAAAAAGCGGTGGACCCAGCCCAGATCCTTGCGGCACACTGCTGGTTGATGTTATATATTTGGATTATCAGAAGGTTTTTGATAAGGTAGAACACATTACTTAATAAGATAAGTGGTCATGGTATTGTTGGTGGAATATTAGCATGGATGTAGGTTGGCCAACTAGTAGAGGACAGAGTGTTAGGGTAAAGGGGACATTTTCAGGAAGGCAACCTGTAACTAATCGAGTGCCACAGGGATCAATGCTGGGGCCACAATTATTTACAATTTATTTTAGTGACTTGGATGAAGAAAGTGAATGTTCTAGAGTCAAATTTGTGGATGACTCGAAGATAGTTGGGGGGGGGGGCATCGATGAGGATGACAGAAAGACTGCAGAGAGCTATAGGCAGATTAAGTGAGTGGACAAAAGCTTGGCAAATGGAATCTAATGTGGAGAAATGTGAGGCCATGCAACTTGGCAGGAAGAATATAGGAGTTGAATATTATTTAAATGGAGAAAGACTGACGGAAGCTATGGAACAGAGGGATTTGGGAGTCCTCGTATATGAATCACAGAAAGCTAGCATTGAAGTTCAATGGGTAATAGGGCAGGCAAATGGAATGTTGACCTTTATTTCAAAGGGAATGGAGTATAAAAATAGGGAGGTTTTGTTAAAGCTATACAAGGCAGTAGTCAGACCACAGCTGGAACACTTGAAAAGATATACTGGCATTGGACACAGTCAGAGAAGGTTCTAACTGATATCAGATATGAACATACTGTCTAATGAGGAGAGATTGATAGATTGGACCTGTACTTTTTGGAGTATAGAAAAATGAGAGGTGACCTTATCGAAATATGTAAAATTCTTAGGGGACTTATGGGGTAGATATGAAAAAGTTGTTTCCCTTGTGAGAGAGTCTAGGAGAAGAAGTCATAATCTTAGAATAAAGGGTCATAAATTTAAGACAGAGAGGAGAAGGAACCTCATCTCTCTGGGGGCTGTGAATTTTTACCACAGAAGGCTATAGAGGTTGGGTCATTTGGTATATTCAAGGCTGAGATAGACAGATTTTTAATCAGAAGAGAATCAAGGATTGTGTGGCAAAGGCAGGAAAGTGGAATTGTGGTTTATCAGAATAGCCATGATCTCAATTAATGGCAGGATAGATTTGATGGGCTGAGTGGCCTATTTCTGCTTTTACGTTTTATGGTCTCATGGTCCAAATTCCTGTTATTTCATCTTCTATTTTTTTCTTTCATAATATCTTCTAACATTTCCCAGAAGTAAGAAAAAAAAACAATAAACTTGCAAATGAGACATTCTGGTCTGACTTGCCTGAATTGTTAAAAATAAGTCTGGTATGACCAGTACTTCCATTTCAAAATATTACGAGCTTTTTAATAAGATTTTCCCTCTGGGATTCCCAACGTCAAATGCTGAACTGAATGACCAGGAGTTTCCTGATATCTATGTCTGTCTTTCACTTCTTAAATAAATAAGTTATATTTGCTATCTTCCAATCTAATGGGATCTTCTCTGAACTATCAACTAACCTGCAAGAAGTTTATAATTCCTTTAAATACAGCCAGTGGATTTAAGGGCAGAGGAGACCTTCAAATTGCTTAACATTGTATTTAATGTAAGATTATAAGAGGACATCAATTGAAACGTAAAATTTCAGCATGTTAGTACTGGTGTCAAAACAGTGCCAAATAGAAAAGTTATGCCTCCATTTATACTGTTGTCTCTCAGAGACAGGCAACACATTTTATTTCCAACCACCTATGGTGTACGCTACCCAGAACTAGTGTCAGAGAAGTGTGGTACTATTAAATATCAATGCTTGTGTTGGATAGGCTTACGGGTATAATACATGGAAAGGCAACGATGGAGCTGGAACCTGAATTGGGAGGTTAATGCAAGGAAGAAAATGTCTCTACTATCTCCTAAGAAAAATGGCTTTGGCTTGAAGGATATTAATTATTGCTCATGTTCTACGAACATTAATTTCAAAACGCTGCAATTATGGATTTCAGCAGTACCCCCAGGGGACCTAGATATAAATTAAAATCAAAATACTGCAGATGCTGGAGAAACTCGACAGGCCTGGTTGCATTTGTGGAGACAGACACCAAAAGTGTAACTGTCCACTTCCTGGGGTGGAAAGAAGAGGAAATTATTGACGAGTTTGTCCTAGGGAGAAACTCACCCCACTTCTTACCACTTCTGCAATTAAGTGCTGGGCTACTGAACACACTCACTCCCCCACACGTAGAGAGAAAATGTAAAATCCCAGGCAGAATTAACATTGAGGTCATCGTGGCTCTTCATTAGGGCTGTTTTTCCTTCGGACCTATCTATACAAATTTTAATGTGCCTGGGTTGGAGTTGCACGATTGTGTTGTCACTGATCCAGCAGCAGCTACAACCTGTCCCTAGTGGAAGTGGGTGGGTACCTCCAACAGGTTGGAATCGGAGGTATTTCTGAGGTTAAGCTCTAATAATGAAAAGTTACGTGAAGCCCTAAACAGTGAAGAGAGCTATGTACTGTAATTTGCTTGTGATAATAGGAACTGTATGTACTTAGATTAAGTCACGACTGGGATGTTAGTCCCTCTGAAAAGCCTGCTGCATTCACTGTCTAAGCCTACATATTTGCTAGTTGCCATAGCAACTACTTTTCAGTAAGGGACATAAACATAAATTGCTGAAGAAACTCAGCAGGTTTGGCAGCATCCGTGGAGAGAAAGCAGAATGAACCTTTATAGTCCGATGACCTTTCTTCAGAACTGGACCTGAAATGTTAACTCTGTTTTCTCTCCACAAATGCTGTCAGACTTGCTGTGTTTTTCCACCAATTTATGTTTTTGTTTCTGATTTCAAGCACCCGCAGTTCTTTGTTTTTTTCATTCTAGTAAGGGACGGCTCCTTTGAGAAGTTAACACAAAAATTAACACCATTGTACAAACCCCAGCCAGCGCAAACTCTGAGTGTATGTATCCTGTATGTACTTGTTGCTCAATAGTTCATGAATTGTTTCAAGTTATCTTTTTTGTAGCAAAATAATCTTCAAAAACATAAGGTCTCCATGGAAACAATGATGAATTTTAATTGATCAGATTGGGAGATGGTTAGATACAGAGTTTTGCTTGTGTAATGATCATTTTCAGGAAATTGAGCAGAACACCTCCTTAATTTCTTGGCCTCACAGAGAGTTAGAAGGAGTGAAACTGAGCAAAAATCTGCTGGTAAGCCACACAGGCTTAGACCAAAAGTAGCAACCAAACCTCCTAGCTGTAGTATCCACCATAAAGTTGGGATTTAACACTGAAGGATGGCTGAATGCAACATTCATAACTGTCAGCCTTAGTTGTTACACTATCCCAGATTGACAGCCCTTTGTCATTTTTAGTTTGCTCTCCCGCTAAATGCATTTTGTACACAAGCAAAACTTTCTGAACAAACTCTGTATCTAACCATCTCCCAATCTGATCAATTATACAGGATGTAGAGTCTTAGAATGCTCAGACTTAGTGACTCATTTATAGAAACATATGAAATAGAAGCAGGAATAGACCATTCAGCCCTTCAAGACTGCTTCACCATTCAATACAATCATGACTGATCTGATTGCGTTCTAAATTCTACATTCCCATCTACCCCTCATACCATTTCAGGACCTTACAAACTTTAATCAAGTCACCCCTCATTTTTTTTTAAATGCCAGTGGAAGCAAGCCCAGCCTCTCTAACCTATCATCACAAGACAACCTATTCATTCCAGGTCTCAAACTAGTAAACTTCCTCTGAACTGCCTCCAATGCATTTTCATCCTTCCTTAAATAGGGAAAACAAAACAATGCACAGTATTCAAGATGTGGTCCCACTAATGCCCTGTATAACTGAAACTTAACCATTGTACTTTTATGTTCAATTCATTTTAATAATAAAGGATAGTATCTAGTAACCTTCTTGATTACAAGATATGTATGCATAGTGTTGCCAACAGCATGAATTCAATTCTCATAATGACTCAGGTTACCATGAAGAACATTCCTTCTCAATCTCTCCCACCAACTGAGGCATGGTGACCCCCAGATTAAGTTACCATGACATCCCCGTCATTCTTCTATCCATGCTAATATCTAATATGTTAACAACTGACACCATGATGTCTTATTTTCTGCAATGTCTTTTGATGTGGCACCTTATCAAATGCTTTACGGAAATCCAAGTCTACAAGCTCCCCTTTGTCCACATGTTACCCCTTCTAAAAATCTAATAAACTGATTAAACATAATTTCCCTTTCACAAAACCATGCTGACTCTTCCTGATTACTTTGAGTTTTTTTCTAAGTGTTTCTAATATCGTCCCCATGTTGGACCCCAAACTGACCAAATTCTTTTTTCTGAATAATTCCATGGATCTCAAGGCAAACCAGCTATTTGTAGGTCAATGGATCGATTCCTACTTTGTGAATTGCTTAAAACATCAATTGAACTCATCTCTGCAATAGGGTTCACGATGGAATTTTCTTCAGGCCCAACAAGTTACTTGTGGGATCAACTGTCAGATGATTACACATAATCCATCAATGTCAGCCTTCACAATAAAATCATTATTACAGCAACCACATAGCAGCCCCACTTGTGAGTATGCTTTGTTCAGGTACGCTACTGAATGTTAGGAGTCCAGGAATGTACATTATGCAAACATGTTTACTGTGAGTCCTTTAAGGTGGGTGAAACTGGGCCTGTCCTTGGCAGGACCCTAAACAGTGAAGTGAGAGAAAGAGTTATATTTATTATTGGAATAATTCATTATCTCAGGACCTCCCAAAGCAGTTTACAGTAAATAAAAATACACTTTAGAAATGGAATCACCAGTACATGTATAAAGGCAAGCTGTCGCTGAAATATAGGAAATCCCTACTATAAATCTCCCATAAAGAGCAATTAAGTAAATGACTAGATCATCCGTTTGAAGTGTTGGGAAAGAGATAATTATTGGCCAGGACATGAGGAAAATTCCTTTGCTCTTCATTGAACAGTGCAATGGAATTTCTCATGGGCTCAGCTCAGAATGCAACTAAGCTTTGGTTTAACCTGTCATTTAAAAATGTTACATCTGACAGTGCAGTAATCCCTCAGCAGTGCACTGAAGTTCCAGCTGCGATTGACTGGAATTGATCCAGAACCCATAACCTTCTGACTTAGAGACGTGACTATTGCTATTGAGTCTGGGCTGCCAGAATTGGAAAGAGATTTGCATTCTACCCTTATCTCTTGCAGTTATGTCCAACATGCTGTTTATTCGAAATGACTGAGGCTGCATTGCTGGTACAATGTTTTCAGCATTAAGGTGCCACATCTATCTAAAGTCTATCTCAAGTATTGACCTTTAAATAGGCGAATGATGAATTTCAACTGATGAAGTTGTGTGCGTGTCTCAGTACAGAGAACCTTATTACACTACTTCCTTCTTTCACAACACTCAGACCACTGAGGTTTAGGTTGCTTGGAGACAAGTGTAAAATAATTCTCTGGGTCAAAGTAGTGAGTTCCGGCTGCGGTTTGCAAAGTTACTACTTGCAGCTAAGAATGACACCAGAACTATCAAATTTTCCAGAAGGTTTACAATAGTGTTGAATGAGTGCAGGGTTGAAAATGCAACTTTTTTTCTAATCACTTAAGACATGTTTTTTGAATGAGCTCTTTTAAAGTGTATATATATCAGATGTAGAAGAAAAATGACTTATGATTTTAATATTTTTGAGTAGCAAAACATTGCACAGTAAAACAAGAATAAATGGACAGACATTGTTCTCTCAACAAAATCACCACATTCATTACATCTATTATTACAACAGTAGGCTTGAAACAAAAATTGATCCCATGCCACTTAATCCACATTTCTTTGAGGTCATTTCAGCTCCTGCCTGCGTAGTGCCACCTCAATACATGCTCATGTAATACATCTTAACTCATGCCAGCATAATACCATTTCAATCCATATGTATTAACAGCACCTCAACTATCCCAACCTCACACTGCTTTTGTTTAATGGTGTCTCAACCCACATCTATCAAATGTCGATTTGGCCCATTTTTATTTAATATTATTTGAATCCATGGTGGTTAATACCTCTTCTACCACGTGAGTGTCTTACAACTTTCTCAGTGAATTTTCTTCACATTTGCTAATAATGCTCCTCAACCACTTTGTCAAATGGCACCTAAATACACAACTATCTAATACTAGCTCAACTGATTTGCATTTAATGCCTTGACCTATTTTTATTAATTACCTCTGAACATACATAACATTTAATGTGTAAAAGCTTAGTGCTCTGTAACCTATTGATCTTTTTGGTCTCACAATCTGCCCCGATCACACTTCCTCCATTGCTCTAGCTGCCTTCAAGAAGTTCAGTTTCCTTTTTGATTGCAAAAAGTTATTTCCCCTTAACACCTCTTATATTTATATAAAGCTGGAGTACATACAAGATATGAAGGCAGCTCTCAATTATGGGGAGAATATTTTCATTTCTACATCAGACAGATACCAAAAAAAAATGCTTATCATCTGATCAGTAATCCTTCTCCTCTCTCCTGGAACCCCAGCTTCTCTCTCATGCTCTTTGATGCAACATTTCTCATGTTAATGTTATTGACACTGTTTTTATCAGCATTAGTAAGTGCTTCCCCATTCCTGGTTTCTAAATAGGCTGTTTTACACACTCATTTATCCATTTCCCAAAGTCTGGTGCACAATTCATGCTAATATTAAGGATTCAACAGCACTTTCTGGCTGCCAGTAAACTAGAAATCCTCTTGTAGGGATATGAAGTAGAAATTGAAAATTATTAAATTTTATTCAACAAATCTGCTCAAACCATGCAAGATGCTAGTTAGTGAGAAAACATTCACCAATGTCCTTCAGGACTTCAGGCCGACATGTCACTTTACTGAGGGGGGACCTTTCAGATGAGGTGTAGAATCGAAGGCCACATTGGAACTGTACAGTGAAAGTAAAATATCTCATTTCAAAGTGACTATTTCAAACCAGAGTGGAGGAGTTAGCCTTGGTGTCCTGCCCAATATATATCACTCTATCAACATCCCAAAAAACTGTTTATCATGATAACATTACTGTCTATGAGGGTTTGCTGTGCTAAATTGACTCTTGCGTTTCCTACAACAGTGATTACACTTCAGATGTATTTCATTGTAAAATGGCTAGGGATGACCTGAGGTCATTTAAGGCAGAATATCAGTACAAATCTTTCCTTTTCAATGTTACCTCTTTCCATAAATGAACACCTATAAATTAATTCCACAATGAGTATTTGTTTTTTGATGTTTTCTGAAGTGTTGCAGCAAACCAATCTCTGCAAGTAGTCTTGTCAGCATTGAGAAGGAATTAAAAAGAAACTAGACTTGGATGAGACAAAAGTTCCTGCAACTCACTGCCATCATGCTCAGTTGTATCGAACATTTAGTTGCCTCTATCTAAGCAAGCAGTGACATAAAAGATAGCTACCTCCATCATTTCCAGTTAATGAAGCAGATCTCTGAGGTTCTTTCTCTCGTATTCACATAAATGTTGGTGGAATGTGAAACATCGAACCCTTACAGTGTGGATAGAGGTAATTTGGCCCTCAAATCTGTACTGACCCTCCAAAGTGCATCCCACCCAGACCCACACCCCTACCCCTCCATTTCCCATGGCTATTCCACCTAGCCTACACATCCCTGAACACTATGGGCCATTTAGCATGGCCAACCCACCTAAACTGCACATCATTGGACTGTGGGAGGAAACCCAGACAGACACTGGGAGAATATGCGAAGTCCACATAGACTGTTATCTGAGGCTGGAATCAAACCTGATTCCCTGGTGCTGTGAGGCAGCAGTACTAACCACTGAGCCACTAGTGGATGTTAAATTGTGATATTAATAAAACCAAAGCAGAAATTAATTTCAAGATTTTTGAGATCTTTTCAAAGCCTGCCAAATCATTACTGCACTATCTGAGAAATCCTTGGGTTCGAGACTGAATCTTTTGTTTCTCTGATATGATGACTGTTTTGTCTCCTGGCTGTTCCACTACCAGTGGACTATCTTTCAGACCTTGCCTACAGAAAATAATTCTCCTAAAATTTCCTTACAGTGGGTCTTCACTTCCTGCCTTTAAAAATCAATTTTGTTTGACTGTGTCTTCAAAATCCCCTGAGTCCAATACCACCCATTTGATGTCCATTACTCCCCTTCACAGTGTGCTCCAAGACATCTTGTACAAGAGGGGTATCATAAATCGTCTAAGCTAGTGAAGCACTTATACATACACATAAAGCAATCATATCTATATAAAAGCTCAAACATATGTATACGTACACACCCCATTATTAACCATGCTTTGCCCATCTATGCTTACACAGTTTGTTCAAAATATCATCTTGGACCCTTCATAAATTACGTTGAAGTGAGCTCTTTCAAATCATTTACTGTATTAGGAACTTTCAACCACAGTTTGACTTTTGTCATCTTTCTGTTTCCATTTGATTGTGCAACTGAGGTTTTATTTAAGGGCGGAGGAATAGCTGAGGCTCAACTGTCCAATGTATCCCAGGAAGGGATACAGAACTACTTCCTGAAGACAGCCAGAAGGAAATGAAAGCCAGCAGAAAAATGTAAATAAAAAGAGAAAGGACAGCATGATGTATATTTTGCTGTCTTTATGTAAAACACTCAAGATTATTATCAACATGAGGGAGGTACTGTTAAAATAGTGCCATTCAGTTAAGAATTGCTACTGCTTCAGGTTAGGGTTGGTTAGCTCAGTTGACTTGACAGGTGATTTGCAATGCAGAGGCAGTGCCTAACAGTGTGGGTTCAATTCCCACACTGGCTGAGATTACCATGAAGAACTTTCCTTCTCAACCTCTCCCTTTGCTTGAGATGTGGTGACCCTCAGGTTAACCACCATCAGTTGTCTCTCTCTAATGAGACAGTGGCTCTATGGTCTCTCAGGAGTCCAGTGACTTTTACTGCCTTAAATCAAGGACTAGTAGTATTTCATCTAAAATTAGATAAACTTGAAAAATGTTATTTCTACTATTAGATAAAACAATTATCATCTTTCCTATCATTAATGTAGTGCTAAATACATTACCAAAAATGTATAAGGTGTTATCAGTATTATCGTTGCCATCAGTCAACCTTTTTAATTAATTCTGCAACACCATTGGCAGAATTTCTTCTGCTGACTCAAGAACTGTTGGCAGTAATATTACCGTTAAGAAAAGGGGCTGGAATTATTACTATATAATATAAAAATAATGTTCGTTGTGTTAATAGATTTCCATCAGCCGACTGGATACTTCATGTGCCAACATGTTTCAGTTCGGCTGCTTTTTTTTTTGCTGGGTGCTGGGGTCAGAAACAGGATTGCATATTGTAGATTAAAGAACATCAGCTTCGGTGGTTAGTCCAATGCAAATCTACACATTCTATCAATTAAAAAAAAGAGAAACCAAAATTGCTAAACAAACTGAACATTCATATATGAAACTGTGATTTTTGGTCCTAGTCCAAACTAATTCCTTCGCTACTGATTCTGACACTCTTCCTGGAAACAGTCAGCAATTAAGACTCTGATGCCTATGTCTTAACTTGCATAAGTCTCAATCCTTTTTCACCCTATACATTCTGACCTACATTGGCAGCTGGTTAAGCATTGTGTTGTTTTTAAAATTCACATGTCATTTTCAAATCTCTCCAAGCTGCAACCTCCTCCAGCCCTGTAACCCTCCTAACTTTGCAGTCATACAATTCAGACCTCTTGAACATATCATCTACTTAATCACTTTGCTACCAGACCCTAAGCTCTGGAATACTCTTCCCACTCCTCTCTGCCTCTGTTTCCTCATAGAATGGAATAGAATCCCTACAGTGTGGAAACAAGCCCTTTGACCCAATGAGTCCACACCAACCCTCAGAGCATCCCACCCAGACCCAGCCCACTTTCACCCACCTAATCTACACATCCCTGAACACTATGGGCAATTTAACATGGCCAATCCACCTAACCTGCACATCTTTGGACTGTGGGAGGAAACCAGAGCACCTGGAGCAAACCCACACAGACACAGGGAGAATGTGCAAACTCCACACAGACAGTTGCCCGAGGGTGGAATCGAACCTGAGGTCCTGGTGCTGTGAGGCAGCAGTGCTAACCACTGAGCCACCTTTAAGATGTTCTCTGAAACTGACCACTCCGACCAATTTTTTTTGGCCATTTGACCTAATATCTCCTTATGTCGCTCACTGTTATCTTTTGTTTTATAATGCTTCTGTCAAACTTCTTGGGATATTTTATTAGATTAAAAATATTATAAATGTGTAAGCTGTTGTTGTTTTTTGTTATTGTTACGGAGGAAAAATAGTCCATGACAGAATTGTGAAGTTGTTTTTCCATTTATTTTACTCTTTATTGCTCCTAGTTTCTATTCAACATGTAATTAAATGTAAGTTATCATGAACTGCCTCGCTGAGCAGCATTTCTGAATTACATGATAATATAACTCGAAATTGTACTTAATCCACTTCACAAATTGATACATGTCAGCAATCAATCTAGATGCAGAATTAATCAAAGGTACTGGAATCATAGGAGAACAGGTTAACTGCAGAGAAGATGGTGAGTGAACGTTAGGTCTATAACATCCTCAAGAACCTGACATTTCAGCAGTTAGGTCTTGAGTGGGAAATTTTTGTAACAATCTCTTTCTGTTTCATACACAGACCCAATATTTCCCATGGCTAACACATCTAACCTACACATCCCTGTCCATTACAGGGCAATTTAGCATAGCCAATCCACCTAACTTGCACATCTTTAGACTGTGCAAAGAAACCTGAGCACCCACTGGAAACCCATGCAGACAAAGGGAGAACATACAAACTCCACACAGACAGTCACCCAATGCTGGAATTGAACCCAGCACTCTGGCACTATGAGGCAGCACTGCTAACCACTGAGCCACCATGCCACCCATTTCCTGGCAAGAAGACTTGGCTCTAATTTTTCAACAGTTTCAATGTTTGATTTTTCATGCAAGAACAATTCCAGTCATTGACATAATTGTGGGAAGAAGCCTCAGGTTACGTTGATTTATTCAACAAGATCTCTTTTGGCAGCATGTGCCAAATCGAGAAGAATAAGGGCTGCAGACACATAAAAACATCACCACCTGTAAGTTTCCCTCCAAGCCATGCACCATCCTGATTTGAAGGTATATTGCTGTTCCTTCAGTGCTTCTGGGTCAAATTCCTGGAACTCTCCCCCTAAAAGCTCTTAGGGGGAACCTAGAGCAGGTGAATTGCAGCTGTTCAAGGAGTCAGCTCACGGTCCACATCTCAAGGGCAATTAGGGACGGGCAATAATGTTTGCTCAGCCAATGATGTATACATCCCATGAATTATCGCTGGACTGTTAATGCTGAGACCCAGATAACTTTCTGGGAACCCAGGTTTGAATCCTGCCACGGCAGATGGTGGAATTTGAATTCAATAAAATATCTGGAATTAAGAATCGAATGATGAACATGAATCCATTGTTGATTGTCGGAAAAACCCGTGTGGTTCACTAATGTTCTTTAGGGAAGTAAACCGCCACCTTTACCTGGTCTGGCCTACATGTGACTCCAGACACACAGTAATGTGGTTGACTCTGAACTGCCCTCTGGGCAATTAGGGATGGGCAATAAATGCTGCCTGGTTAGTGATGCCCTCATCCCGTGAATGAATAAAGGAAAAAAAAGATGAGAAAGGATTGTACTATTATTATGGCATTTTTTTAAAAGGTAGTTACGTACTACCGGAACAATACTGATACCTAAATTGCCGAAGACTTGAGATGGTCACTGAAACTGCACATAAAAGCTTGCAAAAGTTAAGGGCTTCAGCTAGGTAGTTGCTGTTCTCTGAGGTTAGAAGCTGACAATGTGAACTGATGTTAAATTTTAATCCTCTGTGTTGGACCACTGTATTGAGCTTCAATAACTGTTTTTTTTTGCGGTCATTGCTGTTGCATTTTCATAAGTGTGAAAGACGTTTATTTGGCATTTATACAGACTTGCATGTAAAGGTGAAAAATGAACAAAAAGAACTAAGCTCACATTACTGTTAAGTTAATTTGAATTTCATTCTTTTACTAATCATTAGATATGACTGAATCTGATGTAGTGGGGCATTTTTTGCTATGAGCTGGCAGTAATTACTATCTTATCAGAATGACTAAACTTATCAATATTCCTCTGCATTTGCCTTGTATTTTGAAGTGATTACTACTTATATTAGTAATTGAAAGATTTTTATTCATCTCATTCCACCTCTCAGAAGAATCTCAATGTTGCATTGATCATAAATTACATTGAAATGCACTGACTGCACTTACATCTAACAGGAAAAGAAGTGGGTGACTATTGAGGCTAGGAAGAGGCACACAGTGCAGGAAACCTTCAGGGGTACGAGGAACAGTTATCAGTTCCAAATACTGAAGTGTAGAAACCTCAAGGGAGTGTGGATTAGCGCTTATCAATATGGCAAATGACAATACAGTTACAGGGGAACATATTGGAGAAATGCAGTTGCTGTATGAGCTTCAGTAGTCCGGGAATAGGCAAGTGTCCCTACACTAACAGTCATGGTGCGTTTCCTCCCTGGTGCAAAATTATAGGATTACATGAGTGTAGAACATTTTGTGGGCGGAGAGCCATGAAACATCATGACCCATGATAGAACCAAAAACATAGGCATGAAAAAAGGTGAAATTACTTATTAATTTCAGGAGTAAGGGAATAAGTTAAAGATCAAGGCCTCAAAAGTTATAATTTCTGATTTATCTAGTGCCATAAGCTAGCAATTATAAGAATAATAAAGTAGGTTAAAGCCCAGCTGAAGGGGGAAGGTTTGCGATTTCTTGTGATGTAGAATTGGCTCTTTTACAGGAAGGCTATATGTAAGAGAATGGGTTGCACATCTACAGCACAGGGACTAATGTCCTCTCAGGGAGGTTAATTAGTTGTGTGGGGATGTGTTAATCTAATTTAACAGGGAGTGGGATACACGTGTAAGGTATTAGAGGAGAAATAAGATGCATAGAAGACTGTGGGAGACAAACTTTAAAAACTGTGGTTGAACAGAGATCAGACACGGGGAAATGTAAGGCAGATAAAGATAGGTTTAAAGTGCTATACACACACGATAGATGAACATGGTGACCTGTATGCACAAGTAACTATGTGGGATTCTAGTGTAAATGGCAACATTGGAGACCTGCATCAAATAGGGAATGATGATTCCAATGTAGTTAGAATTGATAAGAAATGTAATAAATGGTGTTGGTCGAATTGTCAAGATTTGGGACAGGAATTGTTGGATGGTGGGGTGGGGGGGAGTTCATGGAGAAGCTGGTGGAAAGGAAGACATGTGGGTTCAGTGCTTAAGCTGGGCACACAGTGTGGAATGGAGGTCACTGAGGGAGGTGCCCCCTTTTCTGCCCAAGCTTTGAACAGAGTGCCCTGTTCAGCTTCCCTCATGCCCCTGAACTCCTCTCCTAACCACAAAATTGAGGCTGGGTGGGAAATAGCTCTTAAGTGTTGAATACTTGACTTTTTAAAAGCCTCAAAATTTGAGGGAGGGCAGGAAGGCCACCTGGGTCTCACCTACTCCATGTAACTGTTACGACTCACTGGGATAGTGCACCGGAAATCAAATTTCAATACTCCTGGAAATCACAATTGTAATAAGATATAGTCCAACTATCCAAAGTCAACAAGTTACCTGATGGGTGAAATCAGGTTGGGGAGTGTTGTCAAACAAAGAGACCTTGGGGTGCAGGTGCATAGTCCCTTGAAAGTGGAGTCATAGGTAAACAGGGTGGTGAAGAAGGTGCTTGGCACTCTTGCCTACATTGGTTAGAACGTTGCATATGGGTGTTGGGATGTCATGTTGCGGCTGTACAGAACATTGATGATGCCACTTCTAGAATACTGCGTACAATTCTGTTCATCCTTCTATAGGAAAGATGTCACTAAACTTTAGAGGGTCCAGAAAGGATTTTCAAGGATGTTGCTGGGATTGAAGGGTTTGAATTATACGGAGAGGCTGAATAGGCTGGGGCTTTTTTCCCGGAACATTGGACGCTGAGGAGTGACCTTATAAAAGTTTACAAAATCATGTGGGGCATGGATAGAATGAATAGCCAGAGTCTTTTTCCCAGGGTGGGGGTGTCCGAAACTAGAGGACACAGGTTTAAGGTGAGAGGGGAAGATTTAAAAAGGAACTGAGGGGTAACTTCCATGCAGAAGGTGATGTGTGTATGGAACAAGCTGCAAGAGGAATACTGGAGGCAGGTACAATCGCAACATTTAAAAGGTATCTGAATGCTACATGAATAGGAAGGGTTTAAAGGGATAAGGCCAAAAATTGGAAAATAGGACTCGGTCAGATTGAGATGTCTAGTCAGTGTGGACGCGTTGGACCAAAGGGTCTGCTTCCGTGCAATATGACTGTATAAAACGTTTGCCAAGTTTCTACAGTTAACAAGAAAATAATTGTTCATTATGAACAACTTGTCTGATGCACAGCATTAGAGAGTATAAATTAAACACAGAAAATGCTGGAGAAACTCAGAGAGATGGGCAGCATCTGTAGAAAGAGAAACAGAGTTAACGTTTCGAGTCTGGTATTGCTCTTCTGCAGAACTTCAAGAGGTTTACGATAAATGTTGGGTTTGTAATTCAATGCAGAAGCAAGCTGAATTCAAAAGGTACAGGGAAGAACTGAAAAAGGAAATAACGAGGACGCTGTGACATACAAGAATAGATTAGCAAATCAAACCAAAGGGAACTTAAAAGCATTTTATATTTATAGTTGAGCAGTAGGCAAAAGAAGGGTAGGGACAATTACAGGGCGTAAAGAAGATTGTCTTGTGGGGCCAGATGGAATTGGTGAGATGTTAATTGAGTATTTTGCACCTGTCTTAACTAAAAATGTGTTGCAGCCAATCTCAAAATAAAGGAGGAAGTTGTACAGACATATATGGTATAAAAATAAAGAGAAGATATCTAAAAGCTTCAAAGTGCTCCATGTAAAACAAACACCCGGTCTAAACTGGGAGGCAATCAAGGGTAGAATTTATGAAGTGTCTGGCCATAATTTTCAAATTTCCTTAAATGTGGCAGTAATGCCAGAATACTGAATTCCAAGATGGCGGCACAGCAGCAGGGCTGTGTGCAGGCTCTTGCCTGAGACTCATCCATTCTCATCTGATTTCTTTCTTTTTATAACTGCTTTTCCTTTTCTTTTCCCCTTTGTTTTTCCTTTCTTTTGGCGGGTTAGTTGGCAGCAATGGCTCGGCAATGAGAGCAGGCCGTGTGCAGAGTGGTAGCAGGCTCCCAGCAGTCGGAGGTGGGACTCTTGGTGCCATGGTGGCCTGGCCTGGCAGCGTAGTCAGGGATTCCTGGTTGCAGTAGGTCCAGAGTGGGGACTCCTGGCGTTGGCGAGGCAGTAGCAGAGTCAGGGTCTCCTCGTTGCAGTCCCAGTGGGGACCCCTGGTTATTGGTGAGGCAGTGGCGGCAGTGGAGCTGGGGATTCCTTGTTGTGGCGCGAGTGTGGGTTCAGCATGGGACTTGGCGTCAGCAAGGTGGGCCCCTTGGCAAAGAGATGGCACCTAAACAGTGGCAACGCCTACATTAATGGGTCTGGTGAGGTGGTGGCAACACATGTACCGCTGGTGAGCCAACTCAAGGCTCATGGTGGAATTTGTGGAATGAAGATAGACTCTCTTTTAGTTATATCTTTTTATTCGCTTTATCCTTAAACAACTCAAATTGGTGCCAATTCCTGGCGGCAATTGAAGCTTTTCACTGTATTTTACTGTAAAATGCAAGTGAAAATCAATCACTCAATTCAATTCATTTAGGAGTGTTACAGCCCAGTATTTAAAAAAAAGAGAAATTATCTGTGTTAATACAAGCGAATAGCCTGATATCAGTGGTGGGCTTAACTTAAAGACTTAAATTCTGATCAAAATGCATTCTCACTTGCAAAAATATGATGTAAAACATGAAAACTTTCATCGATCTGTTAAGGCAAAATCTTGTTTAAATAAGTTTTCAATGATGTAATGGAAAGGGTAGTGCAGTTGATGGCTTTCAAAGGGTATATGATAAAATACTGGAATAGACCTGTTCATGGATGTAATGACCATAGGAAGGAATGATTAACATAAATTTGGCTGAGAGACAGAAATTGGGGATTAGTGAGGAATATTTGTTTTTCTGACCTGAGGGTTAAGTCCAGTATTATTCCTCCATGATTTGGTGTTTGAACCATTGCTCTTTTCATCAGTATATTGATAGTAGACTTCAGATGTTTCCATAGATCTGAAGGCCCCTTTAATAAACTTGCAGTGTGTGGTATTCTGTCCAGCAATGTGCAACAGTGAAGTTTGGAAGAAATAAGAATAATGTGCATCTGTGAATGATTCCAAGGAGAAGGAGGAGGAAGAGGAAATTTACAATGATAATGCAACATCAACTATTCACCTGCTGTCTGGACGTCAGAAATACATTTATTAACACAAATGGGTTACACCAGGGCAGCAAATCCAGAACTAAATGTAATTAATACTCTTCCCGCTTTCTCACAAAAATGCTACTGATACAAAGCAGTCTTGCAAACAGGCAACTGTATCTTGCATATCCCCCTGACAAATCTTCATCAATAAGTTAAAAGCCAAACGGATAAAAACGGCCAAGACAGGAAAATGGTGCAAATGAGTAAAATTTTTGTGATTTGTGTAAATAATAGAAGCTCCACTATAACATTTTCTCAAACAATCTTGTGTATATCTTTGTGCAAACACAAATCTTTATTTTTCCCTTTCCTTCCTGTAATACCCGTGTCTGTGTAGTGATACAGACAGGCTTCTCAGTTTCCTGACTGCTGAAATGCTATTGGCCAATGGCCTGTTTTGGGACTTTGAACCTGTGAAGACCCTGCCTAAGACAGCTCCTCCTGTGCAGGAGCCAATTGATGCAGTGGGATTGAGGCAGAAAGCTGGGTAGTGGAAGATCGTGAGCAGCAAACTGGTGAAAAGTGGAAGAGAAATGAGTGGAGCCCTCACTTTTCTGCCTCTTTTTGCCATAATCTCTCTCTCTCATGGTCCAGTCACACTTCACTCCTACCAGTTTATCAGAGAGCACTTTGTGGAAGATCCGTACAACATTGTAAGATCAAAGCTATCTGTCATCCTATTTAAGGCAGATATATAGACAACTGGAGTGTTAAGGGCTATGTTCAAAGCACGGATTCATTGGAATGCCAAAGAATTTGCTACTGTAGCAATGTGAGAAGATATAATTTCAATGCCTTGGATGGAGTGCACCCCCCCCAATT
The DNA here is from genome assembly GCA_024137785.1 of Ginglymostoma cirratum. Classification (NCBI taxonomy): domain Eukaryota; kingdom Metazoa; phylum Chordata; class Chondrichthyes; order Orectolobiformes; family Ginglymostomatidae; genus Ginglymostoma; species Ginglymostoma cirratum. The sequence continues at coordinate 303,136 of JAHRHZ010000066.1, forward strand.
CTTTCCACAGTTGCGATGACTCTACTTTCACATTTTGTCAGAATGCACATTCTTTGCTGTTCCTCAATTATTCTGCTTTACATTCATGAACCCTGGAGTATAAGATCTGCGTTTGGCTGAACAAAGACCGAGGGAAGCGATGCCTCCTGATACGATGTATCCACTACAATCACTGCCACCACCATCTGCTCTTGCCCACTTTTGAAGTATGAGAATTCAAATGAAAACCCAGCTAGCTGGTCCCACTGAATTGCAAGCTTCTGAGCTGATGCTTGAAAAGTATCAGTCCTTAAAAAGTATGTTGCAAGATATCATTAAGAGTTTGATTATTTGGTGTTGAAAACTAGTTATGAATGACATCTGAGTTGTGGATCTTTAATTCTGTCACCAAGTAGCTGGGAGCCTCCATCACTCTACCAACAAGGACCAGAGTCACCCAATTGCCATTCATACATAGCAGCTCTGTTTGTGGGTACACACTACTTGCTAACGGCATCAAGTTGTCTGTCACTAGAGTCTCTGTCTTTTCCCATTGCTGTATGTTCTCTTCTCCTGCAAGGAGCATAAGAAATGGATTGTGTGGAAATGAAAGAAAGACAACATTTGAGGATGGTCACTGCAAAGCATGGGTATGAGAGGGAAAGAGATTAGTCTGAGCATGAGCTATTAAGTGTGCATGTGAGAAGGTGCCTGGAGAGAGGAGGATAACTGGACCAATGGTGTTTTGATCTGAGCAGTGTGGGGCAGAAGGATACTGGAAAAGTCAAAGTATGAGGCTTAAGACCTGAGTGTATGACATCACTGACCTTTCTTGCTTTTCTGAGTTCCTGGAATTGCATGGTGTATGGTCTCCAGACTGGAGTGACTTACTCACTTCCATCCACGTCTGCTTTGCAAGACTGGTTTCCTCCTCACAATCTATGAGAAAGGACACCTCACTACAGCTCCTCAGATTCCAGAGCAGGACCTAAAGATAACAGGCTGAGAAGTCGGGGAGCAGTCTTCCCCGGTGTCCTCCCCATGCTGTAGCCTTAAAAACCCATGATAAGGTAAACCTTTTATACCGTGGCCAAGTTCCCTTTAACTTGAAATCCTTCCTTTGATGGGACAGTGTTTGATCGCTCCCATTCTCTCTCTGTGTGTTCAGAAAAGCCAGAAGGCAAAGAGTTTTAGAAAGGTTCGCTTGAGATTTCAGTGGGTTAGACACTTGCTAGCGGTCCTGTTGTTTTGGGAGGGATTGGGTGTTTGAAATTCTGTCCAAATAATCATACATCACAGAGAAGCCACCCAAGCTTCCATACCTGTCTGAGTTTATTCAAAAATAGACCTAGTTAGTTCCACTTACCTGCTATTTTCCCTATAGCCCTGGTATATTTTCTTTTTTAAATCTATATCCATTTACATTTTAAAAGTTACTGTTGAAACTGTTAACACCACTTCTTAAAATAATGCATTCCAGATAATAAGACCTCACTGTGTAAATATATAGGCTCACCATCTCCTGCTGATCTTTTTGCTGACAAGTTGTAATCCATGTCCTCTGGTTATTAACTTATTCTTTAAAAAAAACACTTGGGATAAGTGAGCAGGTGGTGCCTATAACTGGGGCATTTCAGAATACAAGTCAACCACATTTTCTTTGCTCACGTGTAGACCAGATCAGGTAAGAGTGGTTGATTTCCTCCCTCGAAGGACATGAGTGAAGCATTTAGATTTTCGTAACAATTCGGAAGTTTCAGGATTATTACCATTGAAAGCTGAATTTTATTCTAGACTCATTAATTAACTGAATTTAAAATCTCCCAGTTGCTGCAGTGAAATGTGAACGAATGTTTCCCAAGAAACATATCCAATAACATGACTGCTACAATACCGTTATCATCAAGTGAGAACCAGTTTCTCCTTGCCCACTCCAGCAAAACTCACTAATTGAGCCGAAGTCTGATGGGAGGTTAATAAAACATAAATTTCTTGATTTTGTTCAGCATGCCTATATATATAGATATATACACCTAAAGATCTTTATTTCTGAATTTCTGAAGAAGGGTCTAGACCCGAAATGTCAGCTTTCCTGCTCCTCTGATGCTGCTTGGCCTGCTGTGTTCTTCCAGCTCTACACCTTGTTGTTAAAGATTCCATATTTTTTTAAACTACCTTCTCAACTTGTCCTGCCACCTTCAATGATTCATGTGTGAAAGTGACTTCATAAACTGTGAAAACAAACTGCGATTATCTTGCCTCATCACCTGTGTTAGTTATCCCCCAAACTCTAGTACCAGTTATCATTCACAATATGTGAGGATATAATTTAAAATTGCCTTCCTTTTGGCTGTGATCTGGCTCAGCAATTGGTTTCTTGTCGATGTGGAGTTTTCAACTACTGCAGCTGCAGTAGACCGATGGGAGTTATTCACTTAGTTACCAGTGCCAGGGGATGTTGCAGTACTGTTTCATTAGCAGGTTATTTCTACAGGGACATTGTTGGAACATTTGTAACTTCCTGTTTTCTATGGGTAGACTGACATCAGAGTATTAAAATTTGTGCCATCGCAGCTACTGATGCAGGCAGTATGCAAATAATAGGACAAAGCTCACTTTTTAAATAACTAATATTGCAGAATTGATTCTGACTAACTTTACATAAGTAGGTATTCACATAGTCCTATACATACACATCAACATAGAGACACAGAGATTCTCCTATACACGCGCATACAAGTTAATCTCCAAACTCATACATGTACAGACACTTACTCACAGCCAGAAGCTGTTGTGAATTTATTTGCATGTGCACCTACACACGCATATAAAAGGGAAACTGAGTGAATATATGAAAATGAAGGACAGAAAAAGTCTATCTAGTAAATTGAGTCTATTCTACATTTGTATGGTATGATTTCTCCATCATACCTGTTGTCATCTCCCCCAATTCACCCTTGCCACCCTTGCACCCACACACCTCAACCAAACATGTTCTGAAAGAGGCTAGTTTAAGAAAACTCTTTAGGCAAGTCTTCTCCAATGACACTGATGACGGAACAAGCCCTAGAATTTTACTGACTGGGAGATACAGTTCTCCTGCTAAGAACACATTAACATCGATCATGGCGACTCTGAGAAAGCACTCTGGGCATTCAGTCAGGACAATGTACTTTCAAATCTCATGTAAAGACATGTGGGCAACCTCTAGAGTGACACCACAGCACACTAATTTACTTTGAGATGTTTAATGGAAACTTCATTAGCTGTTTAGGAGGAAGCAAAAGATTCCCAAGGCAATATTAAATGTAAAACAAGAGGGGTCTCTCTAATGTCGTGACCAAAATGCATCCCTCAACCACACCTTTATTATTATCATTATTAATAAATATCATTATTTATGCAGATTGTTTGATAATTATCTCATTGCTTTTGTAGGAACTTGCTAAATATAAATGACACAAACAGAAGTTGCTGGAAAAGCTCAGCAGGTCTAGCAGCATTTTTGAAGAAAAAAATCAGAGTTAGTGTTTCGGGTCCGGTGACCCTTTCTCAGAACTAAACCTGAAACGACAACTCTGATTTTTTTCTTCACTGATGCTGCCAGACCTGCTGAGCTTTTCCATCAACTTCTGTTTTTGTTCCTGATTTACATCATCCTCAGTTCTTTCAGTTTTTATTTGCTAAGTATAAACTTTATTTCCTATATAACAACAATGTCTACACTTCAGAAATACTTCACTGTCTGTAAAGTGCTTTGGAAATTCCTCAGGTCATGAAAAGCCGCACATAAATAAGTTCCTTTCTTTTGAATATTTGCTCTCTGCACCATCTGGATCCAGGGTTTGATAGCTCTCAAGAAGTATTTTCTAACGTTTACCCCAACCTTATCCTACTTTGTAAGTTAAAATCATCCTGCCTAACCATCTAGCTTAAATAACCTATCCACATGGATTTAAAATCTTTCCTTATCTTAATGCCCTCAAACAAATCTCACTGAAATCTTTGTTACCTTTAAGTAAAAAACACAGCTCTTCAAGTCCATTGTCGGAAGTAGTGCTTACACATTATTTACAACACAGTCAAATAATCCAGAAGAGAGATAGCGATGTTTACAGACATCATAATATATTGATAGCATTTAATCACATTGGTAATATAACTTAAGTGTCGTTAGTAATAGCCTCCTGTCACTATAATCCAGAGGTGTAGGCAAATGCTTTTGGGACATGGGCTCGAATCCCTCCACGGCAGTTGGTTTAATTTAGATACAATTAGTCAATCTGAAATTCAAACCTGGTCTCATTGTGACCGTGAAACCATTGTTGATTATCATAAAAACCTATCTCATTCATTAATGTCCTTTACAATTGGAAATCTGCCACCCTTACCTGGTTTGATCCACAAGTGACTCCAGACTTAACGCAACATGGATAATGTTTAAATACCCGTTGAAATGGCCTAACAAACCATTCAGTTGTATTAAACTGCTTTGAGGTCTAATAAAATTAAAGAAATGGTCAGGTCACTTAGCATTGACCTGGGAATGATATGGCAAACTCCTCCTCCTACCATCTGGCAAAGGTGGGAGAGCTGGTCCCACAGACCAGTCATGCAACTGTCACTATGGGCAATTTAGCATAGCCAATCCATCTAGCCTGTATATCTTTGGACAGTGGGAGGAAACCAGAGCACCCAGCAGAAACCCACACAGACACAGGAGACTGTGCAAACTCCACACAGACAGTTGCCCAACAGTGGGAATGAACCTGGGTCCCTGGCACTGTGAGGCAGCAGTGCTAACCACTGAGCCATTGTGCCACCTTGTTAAATTAGGTAATTGTAAACAAATCTAGCAGTTTAAAACTGAGCATTCACGAGATGCTGTGGATCATCATCAGCAGTAGAACTGTATTCAATTACAATCTGTACCCTCATGGCTTGACACATTCCTCACTCTACCTTTACCACTGTGGTGGACAATCAGTTGTTCAGTGAAGACAGGGGATGACAGGCCAGCAAGCAGCAGCAGGTACAATGAAAAATGATGTCCAACATGGTGAGGTGACATCCCTGGACTATCTGCATGTCAAACAACAGAAGCAGCACACAATGGACAAGCCTAAGTGATCACAAGCCAACAAATTAGAACCAAGCTCTGCTGTCCTGCCTTCTCCAGCTCATGAACAGTGGTGGATAATTATACAAGGAAAAGGCAGAAGAGGCACCACAAATTTCCCCATCTTAATTGATGGGGCAGCCTAGCATCTCAGTGTAAAAGACAAGGCCGAAACCTTGTGGGACCAGCTCTCCCATCTTTGACAGAAACTCCCAGATGGTAGGAGGACGAGTTTGCTATATCATTCCTAGGTCAATGCTAAGTGACCTGACCATTTTCTTTCATTTTATTAGACTTCAAAGCAGTTTAATACAACTGAATGGTTTGCTAGGCCGTTTCAAAGGGTATTGAAACCATCTGCAGCTGGAAGTGCCGAGTGGTTAAGGCACCTTGGCCTCCTTTGGAGGTCACTAATAGTGCAGATGCCAGTCTTCAACCAATCCAATTCACTCCACACGAAATGAAGAAACTATTGAAGACACTAGACACTGCAACGGCTACGACAACATGCTGGCAACAGTACTGAAGACATGTGCTCCTGCACTTGCCATGCCCCTAGCTGTTTCTGTATAGCTATGACATTGGCATATACTCAGCAATGTGAAAAATTGCCCAGCTATGTCTTCATAGAGATCCAATCCAGCTGACCAGTACCCATCAGCCTACCCTCAATCAGCAGTAAGATGATAGGAGCAATCACTGACAGTGCTATCAAGCAGCACTTGCTCAGCATTAACCTGCTCAGTTTAGTCTCTGACAGGGTTACTCAGCTCCTGATCCATTTACTGCCTTGTTCTAAACATGAACAAAAGAACTGAACACGAAAGGAGCGCTGAAAGCGATCGCTCTTGATGTTAAAGCAACATTTGATTAAATGTGGCAAAAAAAAGACCGAGAAAAATTAGAGGGTAGATGGCTGTGGTTGTTATAAATCAATCATATCAATCCAGGACATTACTGCAGGAGCTCCTCAGGGTGGTGTCCTAGGCCCAACCATCTTCAGCTGCTTCATCAATAACCTTCTTCCATCTTAAGATCAGAAGCTAATGATTGCAGTATAACAATTCCTTTGATACTGAATAAATCTGTGTCCATTTGTAGCAAGAACTGGACAACATCTGGTCTGATGAGTGGCAAGTAATATTTGCACTACAGAAGTGTCTGGAAATGAACATCTCAAATAAAAGAGAATCTAATTATTTCCCTTTGGCATCCTGTGTGCATTACCCCACTATCAATATCCTCGGGGTTATCACTGACCAGAAACTGAAGTGGACCAGCCATATAAATACAATGGCAACAAGGACAGGTAAAAGGCTAGGAATTCTGCAGCAAGCAACTCATTGCAAAACTCTATGAAGTTTGTCCACCATTTACAAGACAAGTCAGGGGTGTGATGAGGATATTCTCAACTTGTCTGGATGAGTGTAACTCCATCAACACTCAAGAAGCTTGACACCTTCCAGGACAAAGCACCCCATTCACGATCCACATTCATTCTCTCCAACAATGGCACTTATGTACCATCTACAAGATGCATGGCATCAACTTACAAAGCCCCCCTCAACAGCACCCTTCTAAACACATAGCTTCTACCATCCAGAGGGACAAGGGTAGCGGATAAATCCGGGCAGCACCACTTGCAAGTTCTCTGCAAAGCCACACAGCATCCTGACTTGGAAATATTTCTCCATTCCTTCAGTGATGCTGGGTCAAAATTCCTGACTTGCATGCCTAACAGCTCTGTGTGTGCACTGCCATTCCGAGAACTGCAGTGATTCAAGAAGACAGCTCACCACTATGTTCATAAGGGAAATTAGAGATGAATAACTAATGCTGGCCTTGCTAGTGATACCCATATCATGTGAATGAATAAAAGAGAACTCACTATTAACTTCTAAAGATTCATACATTATAACAACTAGGTACATTTCCTACACAACAGATTTTAAGAATGCTAACTTTGCAAAGTACACACATTTTTGGTTTATCTCCACTTAACTTTTAAATTAAAGCACATTTGCTAGGTATGAGTTTTCTCTACAATTTCATCTAGAGCTGCCTGTAGTTTAATATTTTCAATTCAGATTCATTCTCATCAATAACTAACATTTGTCAATGTGAATGCAATGTAGTCCTCATCCAAACTGAATGCTGCTTGCTAATCCCACAGGATTGAATCTTATTTCATTGCCTTTTGCACAAACAGAAATATCAGATAGTCAAGCCTGTACTGCTACACAATGCAGTCATGGATTATTATGTGCCACCACCTGTCTGGGCTTCATATTTATGAATAGCAATGGCTACCAAAAATCTTTCAATCTCTAATTTAAAATTATTCATTGAGCTGGCATCTATGCTTTGTTGCGGAAAACTAGTCTACCCTTCAATTGCATGTTTTGCCAAAAACTGTTTCTTCTGAATTTCCCTCTTTGAATGATCTAGTTCTGATTTTAAAGTCATGCCCTTTGTCCTAGACTCTTCTAACAGAGAGAAAACATTCTTCTTTCCTACCGTAGTAATACTTGCAAAATCTTAAAAATGTCAATCAAGTTACGGATTAATCTTTTACGAAAAGAATATGAATCTCGTTTTATATAATCCTTCCTTATAATCTAAACCTCATCTCCTTTTTGTTAATGAAAATCAAGATGCAAAATCAACCAGGCTTGTGTTCTCCATCAGTTCAGTAAATTATTCAACCAGACTTATGACACAGAACCTTTATTTCCAGAAACTGCTCCAGGATGCCCCATCTCTGTTAACGTGCCACCCAGCATATCAGTAATGATCTCTTCAGCAACTTGCTCATAACCGAAGCCAAACCAATGGGATTGTCGATTTCTGCTTTGGAGCTTTTTCTCTTTTCAAATATTCTTATCACATGGATTTCTCTCTCTAATCCACGTGAACAGTTTTAATTCCTAGTTAGCTGTTTAAAATACAAGTAAGGGGCTCACAGGACATAGCTCTATCTCCTTGAGCACATTTTTATGAATATGATAAGGACCAGCCTAGACTTTTTTGGAGATCCCTTATTTTAACTCGTGCTATATCTGCTTGCACTTTGACACTTGCAATTTTATTATCTGCTTTGTAATACACAATTGATAACTAAACATCATCTTCTTGAGTGAAGACTGAGTGAATAATAACTGTTTAAAACCTCTGCCACATCCTGGGAGTCAACCGGTATCTGTGGTATAGTAAGTGATCTCATGTTGTTTTCACTTCCGGGCAATGCATTTAAATCCAGGTCAAACTAAAATGATTAAACTCTCCTTCCTCGTCCAGCTCTATACAAGTTATATTGATAGACAAGAGTTATTATCTTTGTTACCATTATTTCTGTTTAGAATTCTTCACATACAATTAACTATTGATATATTATCCAGACAGGCCAAGGCTCCATCTATTAACAGAAAGGAGTTTCAGCAACATAACTTTCTTGTCAAGTATTCATTTAAAATCCTTGTGTGATGTTGAATTTCTGTGAAATCACAATGTGAAGACATTAACATTCATAGATAAATGTCAAATGGTTCCTAAAATGATATAGTGCAGGAGTCTGTGTGTGATGATTTGCAGGACAGGAAGAGCTGCTCAGAAAATAACATGAAAGAATGCCATACGAAGAAAAATCTTCACGAATTTCCAGACGTCATCTCGGAGTGTTTTAAGGTGAATGGTACATGCAATGAAATATTTTCATTATAAAACAGCTTAACACACTTCCGAAATAATCCTAACAGAAAAGGAAACATTGGGAATCCTCTGTAGGCCAGTGTCATTTGTAGAGAGGGAAACAGACTTAATGCTTTGAGTTTAGCCCTTTCATCTGAACTGAGCAAGGTTATAAATATAATAGCTTTTAAGCAACCAAAACGCTTATAATAAAACCAAGAACTGCATATGCTGTAAATCATAAACAAAAACAGAAATTGCTGGAGAAACGCAGCAGGTCTGGCAGCATCTGTGGAGAAAAAGAACAGTTAACATTTTGAGTCCTGTGATTTGAGTCCACTGCTTCAGAACTGATTCATTCTTAAAAAGGGTGATTGGACCCAAAACATTGGCTCTACTTCCTCTCAACAGAAGATGCCAGATCTGCTGAATTTCAGCAGCAATTTCTCTTTTTGTTGGAGCAATGCTTATCATATTTAAACTGGACTCACTATTGGAGTCAGCCAGAGCTTGTCCGCTCCTCAGGTTCTTCTTCTTCTCTTTTATTTCCTCTTGGTTTTCCTTTTTTCTTCTTCTCTCCTGGTTGCCAATGACCCACAGCAGACATGACGAGGGGTCCTCTCAGCCTGGCGTAGCAGCCTCCAATAGCTGCCTTCCTATGTGACGTGCCGGTCCCCAGCATGGCGTCGCATCCTCTTGGCCCAGTGTGGCGGTCTTCTGGTGGTACGTGTAAGTCTGTCAGCCTGGCATGGCCTCAGCTTGGTCTCCTGGTCTCAAGGCAATCCCAGAGCATTCTCCCAGCCTCATGAACCTTGAGGTGAAGCCTGGTCTGGAGCCGAGGCCCAATGTGGAGGCTAGGTGCCAGCGTGGTCCGAGTTCGAAGATTGTTGTTCTGAACTTTTACTTACGCAATGCTGGACTTATTATTTCTCTATTTTCTAAGATCTTGTAACTGAAGAAGCTGTATCCATGTACCTTTGAAAAGTTTATACGTCGCCACTTACAGCACCATCTTAGGTACAATGTAATTGTGTAAGTACATATGACAATAAAGCTAATTCAATTCAACTCAATTAAACACAAGAGCGGGTCAGAGGCTAGGAATTCTGCAGCGAGTAATTCACCTCCTGACTCTCCAAAGCCTATCCATCATCTACAAGGCACAAGGAGTGTGAGGACAAAGCAGCACATTTGATTGATCCATTCTGTCCACCACCAATGCCCAATAGCAGCAGTGTGTACTATCTACAAGATGCACTGTAGAAATTCACCAAAGATCCTTAGACAGCACCTTCCAAATCCATGTGCATTTCCATCTAGAAAGATAAGGCAGCCATTACATGGGAACATGCCCACCTGCAAGTTCCCCTCCCACACTCACCATTCCAATTTGGAAATAAATTGCAGTTACTTCACTGTCAGTGGCTCAAAATCATGGAATTTCCTCCCTAAGGGCATTGTGGATCTATCTAGAGCGCACGGACTGCTGTTGTTTAAAAAGGCAGCTCATTACCACCTTCCCAAGGGCACCTAGGGATGGGCAATAAATGCTGGCTAGCCAATGAAGCCCACTTCCCACAAGTGAACTAAAAACTATTCTAATTACTCCCCGTTCTATTAAAAGGTTTTCAGCCTCAAATGCTGGCCATTTTTCTTTCTCCACAGTTGCTGACTAATCTGTATTTAGTACTGTATGACAATAAATATTGTCATATTTCTGTTTCACTTCCAATTTTCTACATCTACATTCCTTCACTGTTATCTGTTTTTGATGATGTTGGTTAAGGACAGAATTTTGGTCTGTATTCCTTCATGTCATTAGAGTCCAAAGTACTGGGCAGGCATGACCTTGACGTATTTCTCAAGACTACATTGGAGTGTAACCATTGACTTGGTGCTTCAATCCTGTAGTATCTAGGCCTCACTGGTAGGATACCATTTAAGAGAGCATTGTATTGACCCTTCCAAGCAGTCTGCTCATACCACCCTAACATAAACCTTCAAAGCCTTGGACATTTTGTGGCGTCCAAATTCATTATCTAAAACAATATCTACACAGGAACATAAAGAATTAGGCAAGTTGGATCATGTAGCCAACTTTATGGTTTCTTCCCCCAGTACGCACTACAACACGTGGTAGCAACAGTCATTGAACCTTCTAGCTCCAGTGTTAGAAACAAATAAATCTGTACAGAAAAATACAAATAATTAAAATATTAATATTCCACTAATGTGGAAAGGTAGTTTGTGAAATGTGTTCACGGATTGCAACCCGCTGACAATTATTTTTTTTCTATAGACCTTATCTGTGAATATCTAAGCCGGGTGCTAAAGTGAACTATCACTGCCGATAATTTAAATAAGGCGTTAAATAAGGCGTTTAAGTAAGTGCTAAGTGTCATTTGTACCGTTAGAAATACATTGGTATGACTTTCTGAGTGGGCCTCTGGGCGGGTTGGAAACCGATTGCACGTTTCCTGTGGTTTTTATCACGTGCGAAATTGGAGTTAAATACGGCAAAGACGTTAGGGTCCTACTTACAGAGACCGAGGTCTTGGGATGGTAAGATCCTGGAGTGAAGCTGGGTAATTGAACATTATACTTTTGTGTAATGTCACTGCGTTCTGTTAAAGGCTGTTTAAGATATGCTGTTGTGTGCAATTTCAAAGAAGTAATATAGCAATTGTAAATGTTGGGGATATGCATTTGTTTGAAATTGTATTTTTCAACTTGATTTGTTATTAATGGGGAGGGGGGAAATGTAGATCGCTTCATAGCGTTTAGTTTCATTTATTGATAATGTGTTTTGTTAACGGTGTGTGTGTGTAATTGATCACGCTTCGCCTGAGTGAACGGGTGGATTGTAACGGAGCAACGTGGACCGCCGGCCCCTGGGGTAGTTCCAGCAATCCCCTCTGAACTTGTGGAGTTTCTCGGTGTCTCTAGCCATCTCTCGAGTTTTGCCATTCAGTGCAACTCGGAGTTGCTGTCTGGAGGCCGATGGCCCACTTGTTTGGGGTCGGTAGCCGGCTGACCCATCTTTCTTTCCTTTTCTTTTGGTCATGAAAACGTTCAGTAAATGTGAGATGGGGTGGATGATCGCAGGAGGGTCCCCACCCTCTACAAAATAGCTACAATGTTGTAAAATATAGCGGGTGCGAGGCTTTATGCCGAAACACGTGGAATAACCTGTTGCTAGAATTCTCCAAAGGGACTTGGGAGGGAATATTATCCCTCCCTTTTCCCAAAAGCGAAAGGAAATCCGCTGTGTAATATAGATGAACTGAATGCTTGTTATAAATAATAAATGTGTGGGTCGGGAAGACAAAGTCCGAGACGGCGCTGGAGAGGAGCGGAAGAGGACCTAATGATAGACAGTGCAGTCATCCATAAAGTAGAAAGCACTACTAAACCATTCAACCCAGTGTAGTGTTTCCTACTTTATGGATGAGTGCACTGTGAGCTTCTGAGAGAAGACAAGAACATCGACTCCGCCATTCAAGAACTTGGAGGAACATATGGGTAACGATCCACTGAGGATCTCGGTTCGGTGTATTCCAGTGTCTTTCTTGTGTCCACTCGTACTGTTTTTTGTTTTGGATTTTTGATCTTGATATCAATTTAACAAAAGAGTTGGAGTAAAAGTTGTGTTGCTCTGGTGTTGGTGTCTTGTGTGACTTTTTTCTTCCGATGAAGGGGAGTGGGTTATCTGGAAGTGGCAGGCTCGCTCATCTTTCATTCCCAACCGCCCTTCAGTATTATCCAGTTTGACAACAGCTTCTATGTATCAGAGTGGGGGCCCCCCTTTTTAAATGGTCACTATCCTCGGGCCACTTCAAATGTGCTCTGTAACCTGCCAGATTGCAACAAATGGCTTTAGTTCCCTGGCTTTCGTTTCCAGCCCCAATCTTGAGCTTGTCTCTGGCCTGCTTTAGGCTCCCGCCTGCAGTCTTCCCTATGTGCGTGGCTCTGGTACTAATCGCTTTGTTAGGGCAGGCTTCCCACAAACCTATGAGTGACCTAGACCCCCCCCCAGCCTGCTCCCGGTTGGGTTTTACCCTGGAGACTGGCGCTTCAGCATTTACACCCCCAGCTGGCAGGTTCTGGATAGGTTGATTTAATTAAACTTCCCCTTTTTAAAAGAAAGCAAACTGGTGCGTTCAAAGTTTCAGCGCCGGGGGCTTTCCGTACTTATTTACTGACTCGCCCTATTTTCGAACTGGATAGAAGCATCCAATAATAAAAGTGGCCCCAGTATTTGGGAATATGGTGTGTTAGTGCCTCAGGCGAGGGAATTCCCCACATAAGCTTGCGGAAAATAGTGTCTAGGTACTTCCACCCACATTTTAAGCGCAGTTGGGGGCTATTTGAGGAGGCACTACCTTTCAACTGACAAAGTCGACTGGTTACTACAGGAGAAGGGAGTAAGGGCTAAATGAGATTATCCCATAGCCTCTTCATTCAATCCTGCGGTAATATCACAAGTGCGATTCTTGATGAGATACCGGTTTTCTATCAATAATTCATTTCTTTAAAAAAAACTGAGAACGAAACTAATGCTAGTTATTAGTTCATTGCTCACCACCGGAGTTCATTGCTCTCGTGTATTACAGCTGCCCCCTCCACTAGGCCCTTAATTCCCATTTCCTTTGACATTTGATCAGTACTGGTTGTGTATGTAGGTACGTGTTGATGTGGTGGTGTCCGACTATTAAAAGGACTAACAATCTACCTCCAGAAATTGAAAATTCGGTTTAAGTGCTGTCTAGGAGCTATGTGTTAGACTTTTACCTTCCCCCTCCCCGGCCCGTATACATTTCCGGGGATGAAGATGTCTAGTTGCACTGAGCCGTGGCTTGGAAGTCGTTTCCAAACACGAGGATTCTTGTTAAAATCAGGGCGCCACCAGAACCTCCCACCCGCAATGGCCCGTATTTAGTTCCCTACAGTTTTCCCTACAGATTTTATCCTCCTAACTCGATAATTGCGAAATATTCACTTTTGCACAACCTCAGCTGATTCGCTCCCTTAGTTACCAATGTGGTCTCAGCACTAGCCTTTAGGGTTCGGTCTGTTTTTACTCAGTAAACTAGTGCCATCTAGCGCAGCATGCAGGTACAAAATACTGCGGATGGTGGTCATCTGAAACAAAAACGTAAAACGCTGAAATCTTGCCCCAGCAACTGTTTCTGTATCTAAGTTATTCCTTGTCGATTCCAAGTGAAATATCAGCCTTCATGAGATACCCAGACAGTTCTGAGTTATTGGGATCTTTCAAACCGGAGATCCATGCTCAATGCCTTATTTCATCACTCCCTTTAGATTTCTCTCTTTATCAACTTTACCACGTTTTGTCTCCGGAAGCTGTCCACATCTGTAGATGTATTCCGTTTATTGCCTCATCTGGTGCTTTAACAAAATCTTCACTTCAAGTGTGAAAGATCACAAGTAACCTATGGATACCAGTGTTGCCCAAATTCTTCTCCTTCACTTTCCTCTTACCAATCACTCCTTCCAATCTTGGCATTTCTTGTTCATGTCGTCACTGTCTGCTCTGAGACTCCCCGGCCTGGCTATAATCAGTCTGCAGTAAAGTCCTATCAGTTTCCACCTTGAAGTGTTTCTGATGGAACATAGAACAGTACAGCATGGGAACAGGCCCTTCAGCCCATGATGTTGTGCTAAACATGATGCCAAGTTAAACTAATCCCTTCTGCCTGCCCATGGTTCATATCTCTCCATTCCTTGCTTATTCATGTGCTTATCTAAAAGACCCTTAAATGCCCCGATTGTATCTGCCCCCACCACTATCCCTGGCAGTGTGTTTCAGGCACCTACAACTCTCTATGTAAAAAAATGTGCACCTCACATCTCCTTTGAACTTTCTCCCCCTCACTTTAAATGCACACCCCCTCGTATTAAGCTCTATTTCTGTTGCTTTCACTGTTTTGGCCAGGGGTCTTTCCCGAAATAGCAGACCCTTTCTTTCATCCTCAGCTTCCTTATTTCATCTGCACCTGTTCTCTGGGCCTTTAGTGTCGCTCAGTTTTATCATTGAAACTGTTGGTGTGCCCATCCAATTATTTTCTCTCCTCATTCACACAAACTATTTCCCTTTGAACTTGCAGCACTTAAGTTGAATCCAAATATTGTCGGCAGGACCACTGTCAAGTTTGATGCTGCTGTTATTAACCACTACATGGCAGAGACTGAATGCCAACACTCTACTACCTCACCCTACCTTTCTTGAATTTTGTTCCTAGCCCTGAACATCAAACCATTGTTTGTAAAGTTATTACAGGCATCATTTTTGGAGATCGTCATTTAAAGATCTCCAAACTCATAGCCCTCTCATACAGAATAACTAAGGCCTACCTTCTTCCCAAGATCTACAATCAACTGCCCTGGCAGAGCCATCAATGAAGCCTATTCTTGTACTATAGAATTGATTTTTTGCTAGTTCAACGTTATTTTCTTGTCCAGTATCTTCCAAACCACATCTATGATTCTTCCAGTGTATCACAGCACCTACACAGTCTTCAACATTGTGGCCCTAACTTCCCTTTTTCAGGTTCAATCTTTATACACCTCCATCCTCAACCAGGAAGGTTTGAGAGGTCTCTACACTTTCCTTGAATAGAGGTCCACTCACTTTCCATTCACCATCACCCTTCTCCACCTAACTGGCCATGTTTTAAGCAACTCCTTTAACTTAATTTATTTCCTTTTTGTAAAATGTATCACTACAAGAACCCATATAACTCCTTGAAATACCTGCCGTTTTATAGGGGAAATGGTAAATTCTTTGTTGCAGGCAGATTCAGGTGCTCTCTTTCACATTTTTTTGTCAGTTACACGGTTGACTGTATCAGTACTGGTTCCTACCCTGACAATAAACTGGAAAATGTCATCAGCTTTGCTTTCAACTTCCACCCTCCTCATGTCTTCATATTGTTCATCTTCAGTTCTTTCCTTGTCTTCTTCAATTTCCGTGTCTCCAGTTCTGGAGATGAACTATCACTCAATAGCCATCCATGATCAAATGCGGAGAGACCTGGACAATATCCAGGTTTGGGTTACCAAGTAGCAAGTAACATTTACACCGCACAAATGTCAGACAATAACTGTCTCCAACGACAGAGAATCTGATTGTCATGTTTTGACATTCAATGGTGTTACTGTCGCTGAATCCTGCACTATCAACATCTTGGGCCTGACCATTGACCAAAAACTAGATTGAATTAGTGGTATTAATACTCTGGCTATTGCAGCAGGTCAGATACTAGAGATCCTGTGGAGTGTAACTTCTGATTTCCCCAAAGCCTGTCCACCATCTGCAATGCACAAGTCAGAAGTGTGATGAAATATTGCCGACTTTGCTGATGAATGCAACTCTAATAACACTCAAGAAGCTTAACACCACCCAGGATAAAGTATCCTGCTTAATTGACACCACATTTACAAACATTCACTCTCTCTACCATCGATGCTCAGTAGCAGCAGAGTGCACCGTCTACAAGGTACATGACAGAAATTCACAAAGGCAACACATTCTAAGCCCACAACCACTATCATCTGGAAGAAAAAGGGCAGTAGATACATGGGAACACCACTGTTTGCAAGTTCACCTCCAAACCATTCACCATTGTGACTTGGAAATATATTGCTGTTCCTTCAGCATTATTGGGTCAAAATCCTGGTATCCTCCCTCACAGCATTGTAAGTCTACCTACACCAAATGGACTGCAATGGTTCAGGAAGGCAGCTCATCACCACCTTATCAAGGCATTTAGGGATGGGCAATAAATGCCAGCCCAGCCAGCAATGCCCATATCTCATGAATGCATAGAAAGTAACTCACTATGAGGTGACAGACTCCCAAAACTAACTTGTCTAAATGTCTTCACAACCTGCTTTAACTAATGGAGTATTTATGCACAGTTAAAAATGGCCCCTGCGCAAAAAAAACTTTGCCTATGGTACCACATTCTATGGATAGTGACATCAACAGTAGCAAACACTCAGACAGCCCACACTAAGAGTATTGCAAATGTGCATTTGCCCTGTTTCTTCAGGATTATCTGTCGCCAGTACTTGGTTTTCAGTGCGGCCTCCCCTAGGAAGTTGTTCTCCTTTCCCCTAGCTAAGGATGAGGAGGGGTTTGAAGAGGAGACCGACAGCAGGGAGGACAGGAAGGCTGTAGGTGAGTGAGTTGGGGAGGCTGAGAGTGAGGTGGAAGTGAAGGCTCACAAAGAGGAGTCTCCCCTCAGTGTTCTTTCAGCCAGATTTACACAGGCAGCACCATTAGCTGTAGAAATTTTTAATATAAGATTAAGATTAGATTGTGAAAATTTCAGGATAAGTGGAAATGGATTTTGTAGACTGCAATTGTAATTTATTTGAATGTCCAGTATAGCATTTATGTATTTCATGCATAAAAGAACTCCTGTATAACTTCAAGACACCTTGAAGCAAATTACAGTCAAGGAACTATTTTTGAAGTGAGCACTACTGTGGAGATAATGGATGGATTTTCCAGGCAAAGGAAGGTGAGTTTAGCAGTGTATGGGAGTTAAATTCTCCAAACGTGTCATCAGATTGGGCTCCCATATAATCCAAGACTCTTCTTGGTTTCGCCACAGTGGCTTTGAGGGCAAATTTGGGACACTCCCTGTATCCTGCATATCTATTGGGTAAGTAATTAAAATGTACAAATTCCTCAGGAAGGACCCCCATTCACCCTCAGTTCAGGAATTCCCTGCCAGAGCTGCTGTTTCTCAATCTGTCGGCAAAGATTTGCCAGGACCATTCAGGCAAGTGAAGAGGAGGAAAAGCTTCAGTGAAAATGACAAGTCCAGAAGGCTCTGTTCAGCAAAAATGAAGATTTCCAGCCAATGGGCAAGTTATAGACAACTGCTTGCTGTACTCACAACTTTCTAAGTGAGTGCTTTCACTACACAACAGGCAATTGCCAAACTTTATGAACTTAAGAACATAGAACATAAGAAATAGGAGTAGGGTAAGCCATCTGGCCCCTTTAGCCTGCTCCATCATTCAATAAGATCATGGCTGATTTTTTTACGGCCTCAGCTCTACTTACCTTCCCGCTCACCATAACACTTAATTCCTTTACCGTTGAAAAATCTACCTATCTTTGCCTTAAAAACATTCAACGAGGTAGCAAAAACAGAAGTTTCTGGAAATGCTCAGCAGGTTTGGCAACATCTGTGAAGAAAATATCAGAGTTAACGTTTTGGGTCTGGTGACTCTTCCTCAAAAAAATGAGACAGCCTCAACTGCTTCAGCGGACAGGGAATTCCACAGATTTACAGCCCTTTGAGAGAAGAAGTTCTTCCTCAACTCAGTCCTGAATCTCCTCCCACTTATTTTGAGGGGGAGTCATTTTATGAAGACATTTTTCTTCATAGAATCCCTACAGTGCAGAGAGAGGCCAATCAGCTAATCAAGTCTGCACTGATCCTCCAAAGAGCATCCTCACCCAGACCCACCACTCCTAAAATCCCACATTTACTATAGTGAGCCCACCTAGCTTTGACACTACGGGCAATTTAGCATGGCCAATCCACCTAACCTGCACATCTTTGGACTGTGGGAGGAAACCGGAGCACTTGGATGAAACCCACACAGACACGGGGAGAATGTGCAAACTCCACCTAAACAATCACCCAAGACTGGAATCAAACTTGTGTACCTGGTGCTGTGAGGCAGCAGTGCCAACCACTGTGCCAGCGTGCCACCCCTCTTTTGGGTCTCACTGAGCTGAAGCTGCCCCTTGCTGCCAGCTCATCACCACAGTGTGGGAAAAGGTTAAGCAGCTCTATCTTGTATCTTAGATGAAGAATAAAAGGAATAGCAACAGCAGCACCACCAATAAGGAGGCCGGACCCACAACACAGGAGTTTCGACAGTGTTAGTATTCAAGTGCCTTAAGAGGTTTAGGTTTTCATGGCTGGTCATTGTTGACATTTACAATTTCCTACATATTGAAAACTGTTGGTTAGAATAAATAAGGTACTGACGAAGGTGGAGTTTGTTGATGAGATTTATTGACTCATCTAAACAAATTGGCTGTGACTGGCTCTTGGCCTACCTGATAGGAGAAAATAGCACCATTGTTCCATTACTCTGCTGGGAGTTTCAAACAAACACCAACTACAAGCTGAAACTGCAATGCATCATGAGCTGAATGGTCTCCTTCAGTCCTATATAACTGTGATCTATAGGAAGCAATAACTACTTTTCCCAGAGGGCATGAGAATAACAATAAGAGGTGCAAAGAAGCCTCTCATTCCAATTTGAGGAAAGGCATGGAAAGTGGAGGAGGGAGGGATGATTGCTAATGCTGGGACTAATGTAGGACAGTGCTATGTTGTGGGGGGAGAGTCGGAAAACAAGGCTCCCTGGTAATGGAACAGTCTCTCAGCTCTGAGCTACTTTGATCAACCTTTGTATGTTCAAGACTTTCAAGACTTTGTATGTTCATTAATTAAACTCAGACTGTAGTATAAAGTACAAAATGACAAGTCATTAATTTAAGATAACAAGGTGTAGAGCTGGATGAACACAGCAGGCCAAGCAGCATCAGAGGAGCAGGAAAGCTGATGTTTCGCGTCAAGACCTTTCTTCAGAAATGGGGGAGGGGAAGGGGATTCTGAAATAAATAGGGAGAGAGGGGGAGGCGGATAGAAGATGGATAAAGCAGAAGATAGGTGGAGAGGAGACAGACAGGTTAAAGAGGTGGTGTTGGAGCCAGTAAAGGTGAATGTAGGTGGGAGTTAGGGAAGGGATAGTTCGGTCCAGGGAGGATGGACAGGTCAAGGAGGCAGGATGAGGTTGGTGGGTAGGAGATGGGGGTGGGAGGTTAGGGAGGTGGGGACGAGCTGGGCTGGTTTTGGGATGCGGTCGGGGGAGGGGAGATTTTGAAGCTTGTGAAGTCCACATTGAGACCCTTGAGACCATTCAAAATTGGAAGGAAGGTGTTGGTGAAGTGGATGAACTGTTAGAGCTCCTCGTGGGAGCACGAGGCGGCGCCAATACAGTCATCGATGTAATGGAGGAAGAGGTGGGGTTTAGGGCCAGTGTAGGTACGGAAGAAGGACTATTCCATGTTACCTACAAAAAGGCAGGCATAGCTTGGGCCCATGCTGGTTCCCGAGTGTAATATGAGGTGCTGTTCCTGCAGCCTTCGGGTGGCATCATTGTGGCAATGCAGGAGGCCCGGGATGGACATGTCGTCCAAGGAGTGGGAGGGGGAGTTGAAATGGTTCACGACTGGGAGGTGTAGTTGTTTGTTGCGAACTGAGCGTAGGTGTTCCACAAAGCGGTCCCCAAGCCTCTGCTTGGTTTCCCTGATGTAGAGGAGGCCACAGCGGGAACAGCGTATGCAGTATATCACATTAACAGATGTGCAGGTGAATATCTATTTGATGTGGAATGTCTTCTTAGGGCCTGGGATGGGGGTGAGGGGGGAGGTGTAGGGGCAGGTGTAGCACTTCCTGCAGTTGCAGGGAAAAGTGCTGGGTGTGGTGGGGCTGGAGGGGAGTATGGAGCGGACAAGGGAGTCGTGGAGAGAGTGGTCCCGCCGGAAAGCAGATAAGGGTGGGGAGGGAAAAATATCTTTGGTAGTGGGGTCTGATTGCAGATGGCGGAAGTGTCAGAGGTGGATGCGTTAGATTCGGAGGTTGGTGGGGTGGTACGTGAGGACGAGGGGGATTCTTTTTTGGTTATTATTGCGGGGACGGGGTGTGAGGGATGAGTTGTGGGAAATGCGAGAGACATGGTCGAGGGTGTTTTCGACCACTGTGGAGGGGACTTTGCGGTCCTTGAAAAATGACATCTGGGATGTCCGGGAGTGGAATGCCTCATCTTGAAAGCAGATGCGGTGGAGGCGAAGAAATTGGGAATAGGGGATGGCCTTTTTGCAGGAAGGTGGGTGAGAGGAGGTGTATTCTAGGTAGCTGTGGGAGTCGGTAGGCTTGAAATGGATATCGGTTTTCAGGTGGATGCCAGAGATGGAGACAGAGAGGCCCAGGACGGAGAGAGAGGTATCAGAGATGGTCCAGGTGAACTTAAGGTTGGGAAGGAAGGTGTTGGTGAAGTGGATGAACTGTTAGAGCTCCTCGTGGGAGCACGAGGCGGCGCCAATACAGTCATCGATGTAACGGAGGAAGAGGTGGGGTTTAGGGCCAGTGTAGGTACGGAAGAAGGACTATTCCATGTTACCTACAAAAAGGCAGGCATAGCTTGGGCCCATGCTGGTACCCATGGCCACCCCCTTTGTCTGTAGGAAATGGGAGGAATTGAAGGAGAAGTTGTTAAGGGTGAGGACGAGTTCAGCTAAACAGATGAGAGTGTCAGTGGAGGGGGTCTGGCCGGGCCTGCGGGATAGGAAGAAGCGGAGGGCCTTTAGGCCATCTGTATGGGGAATGCAAGTGTGTAGGGACTGGACGTCCATGGTAAAGATGAGGCGTTGGGGACCGGGGAATTGGAAGTTTTGAAGGAGGTGGAGGGCGTGGGTGGTGTTACAGACGTGGGTGGGGAGTTGCTGGACCAAGGGGGAGAAAATAGAGTCGAGATAGGTGGAGATAAGTTCGGTGGGGCAGGAGCAGGCGAAGACAATGGGTCGACTCGGGCAGTCAGGTTTGTGGATTTTGGGAAGGAGATAGAAGCGGGCGGTGTGGGGCTGGGGAACGATGAGGTTGGAGGCTGTGGGTGGTAGGTCACCTGAAGTGATGAGGTTGTGGATGGTTTGGGAGATGATGTTTTGGAGGTTGGGGGTGGGGTCACAATCAAGGGGGGCAGTAGGAGGAGGTGTCAGAGAGCTGGTGTCTGGCCTCGGCAATGTAGCGGTCAGTGCGCCATACTACAACTGCGCCTCCCTTGTCCGCGGGTTTTATGGTGAGGT
This sequence comes from Ginglymostoma cirratum, assembly GCA_024137785.1. Taxonomy (NCBI): domain Eukaryota; kingdom Metazoa; phylum Chordata; class Chondrichthyes; order Orectolobiformes; family Ginglymostomatidae; genus Ginglymostoma; species Ginglymostoma cirratum. The sequence goes on from JAHRHZ010000066.1 coordinate 324,846, forward strand.
TGGGGTTGGAACGGAGGGAGCGGAGGGCTGCCCGTTCTGCGGGCAAGAGGTTGGAGTGGGTGAGAGAGATGGAGAGGTTGAGGCGATTGATGTCTCGATGGCAGTTGGAAATGAAGAGGTTGAGGGAGGGTAGGAGGCCTTGGGGTGGTGTCTGGGAGGAGGGAATGTGTTGGAGGCGGGAGAAGGGGTCTGTAGAGGGAGGGTTAGGCTCACGATTGAAGAAGTAAGCGCGAAGGCGGTGGAAAAACTGTTCAACATCCAAGCTTGAGCGGTATTTTGATTCAGTATTAAAATATCAGTATTTTGAATCAATATTTTGATTCAGTTCTTTGAGAGGGCACTGCATTTTTTGACTTAAGTTGCATTTTAATCCATTAAGCAGGCTTAATTCAAAGAGTCATTGAGAATTTGAGCAGTGTGCACATATCTTGACAATTAAGGCACTTTATCTTTCACCTTCATTAATGACCATCAAACGTGCATCCTGACAGTGACCTTCCAGAAACTTTTCATGATAACAACATACTGGAGCCAGTTAATGCGATCGCTGGATGTACAGCCCTGTACTAGATCTCAAAAACCAGGACAATGAGTCCTGATACAGAGACCCCTAAGAATGAAACGAAATGATGGTACACACACTAACAAACAGCCACCAGTTTTCATGGATTACAGTTGTTACGGTTTCAGAAGACAGAAGTTGGGCTTAGCATAGGGGAACAGCAATAGAAAGGGGACAGGGATCAACTTTCAAACCGAATTTTCGGAGGAAAATGGAAGAGTGAGTGTAGAAAGAGACCAGGAGAAACTTAGAGTACTGAAGAAGAGATGTTTTACTGAAGTTGTATGTAGCCTTGTTGAGACCACACCTAGAATACTGTAAAAGGTATAGAAGAGTGCAGTGCCACCTTGCCATGAAAGAAGTGCAGCAAAGATTCACCAGAATGATTCTGAAATGGATTGTTGTATGAGGAGAGATTCAGCTGTTTATGCCTGTGTTGAGTGGAGTTCAGAAGAATGACCAGGGATGTCATAGTAAATATAAAATAAATATAATATAAAGTAAATATAATATAAAGTAAATATAATATAAAATTCTGACAGCCAGGATAGACTGAACACACGGGTGATATTTTCCTTGCCTGCAGGTCCAGAACAAGGCATCATGGGTTTGTAATATGTGTGGGTCATTTAGAACTGAGATGAGGAGAGTCTTTTTTCACTTAGTGGGTGGTAAACCTGTGGAATTCTCTACCACATTGGACTGTGTAAACAAAGTCACTGAATACATTTAAGAAACATGCAGCCTGTTTTAACGAGTGGAGTGCCACAGGGATCAGTGCTGGGAAGTGAATGTCCAATAGCCAAGTTTGCAGATGAAACAAAAATAAGTGGGAAGGTAAATGGTGAGGATGATACAAAGAGGCAAGAGATAGATAAGCAAGTTAAGAGAGTGGACGATGTTTACCAGATAGAATATAATGTGGGGAGATATGAGGTTATGCATTTGGCAGGAAGAATAGAGGATCTGAATATCTTTTAAATGCAAAAAGACTGCAGAAAGCTGTAGCACAGTAGCATTTGACGTCCTTATTTATGAATCACAACAAGCAGGCATCCAAGTTCAGTGGGTAATAGGGAAAGCAAATGGAAAGTTGGCCTTTACTTCAAAGGAAATGGAGTGTCAAAATAGTTCTGAAGAAGACACATATTGGATTTGAAACGTTGACCCTGTTTCTCTCTTGAAACTTGCTGCCAAGTCTACTGAGTTTCTGCAACATTCTCTGTGTTTGTTTGAAGAAAATAGGGACATTTTGCTAAATTGATACAAAGCACTAGTCAGACCACACCTAGAATTACTTGAACAGTTTTGGGCGCCCTGTCTAAGGAAAGATAGATGGAACTGGTGGCAATCCAGAGAAGGTTCACCAGTTTGATCCCATATATGGAGGGATTTTCCTATGATGACAGGTTGAGTAAGGCTGGGCCTGTACTTTCCTTGGTGTTTAGAGGAATAAGAGGAGATCTTACTTAAACATACAAGATTCTTGAAGGATTTGACAGGCTAGGTATGGAGAGGTTGTTTTCTCTTATTGGAGAGTCTAGGACCAGACGATATAATCTCAGAGCATAGGATTGCTGAGTTAGAACAGAGATGGGGTGGAATTTCTTCTGAGTGCAGGCAAGCTGTAGAACTTCTTACTGCAGAGGGTCATTAAGTATATTCAAGGCTGATGTAAACAGATTTTAATTCAGTAAGAGAATCAAGTGTAATGAGGAAAAGCAGGAAAGTGGAATTGAGGGTTATCAGATTAGCAATGATCCCATTGCATAGCAAAACAGACTCAATAGGCCAAAAGGTCTACATCTTATACACCTTATGGCAGTAACATTGGACACTTGTATTTTACTTGGTTCCAATATCAGTAAAATAGATTATAAATGGTCAGAAAAATTGATATCCCACATCATATGTTGAAATGATTTGGCGGTTCTCGCCTGGTTGCATCTATTTCCTTTCCTATATGTGTTCAACTTCCTTTTGCTGACACCAGTAACTGTGATGTGTGTGTCATAGGTGTACCTAAATCTTTTTGTAAGTGTGTAGATGAATAATTCTGATTTTGTAATGTGAGATGTCCATGGAATGCGTGACAAATGGAAGAAAATGTGTGTACGTTACTAGGAAACTTGTTTGAAGCCACAACTTATGATCACCTGTCATATACTGACAACTAGTCTAACAAGACAACCAACCTAGGAGAGACGACCTCACCACTACACTTCACTAGGCCCAGCCCTACTCAACCTGTCATCATTAAAAACCCACTCGACACAGGACTACTAGCCTAAGTAGTTTAAAATAGCAGTATAAATAGATTCACCACTGGCCCACCACATACATGTGTATCACTAGCCATCAGATGCATAATCATTTGTAGCCCACACACATTCAGCACTAGCCCTAAAGCCACATACTCACCACAAGCCCAATACTATCCCAGTAGCCACAGTAGGAGCCGAATGGTTTATTTCTTATTTGTATTTTGAAATTGTCTTATGAATTTAACAGAATTGTTCAGATATATTATCCCAGTGATTCCTTATGAGCTATCCACATGAATTGATCTGATGGAGATGGCTGTCTAGTTCATGTTAGTTTGACTGCCTGGAAAAGTAAAGTGCCTACTGTCTCATTGACATAGCTATGTTGGAGCTAATCGAGTGCCAGACCCCACAATAAATGGATTCCAAGTAGTTTAAAAGTACAGGATGGTTGGGTAGTGGAATGTTCATTGGTTGGACTAACACTGGAGTGTCCGTTGAGCAATATTTGGGTTACAAAAACAGAAATTGCTGGAGACACTCAGCAGGTCTGGCAGCATCGGTGGAGAAAGAAACAGAGGTAACGTTTCAAGCCTTATGACCCTTCTTTAGAATGATGTATTCAAGTTGCTAAGAGAGTGAACATTCTGGGAGATACTGATGGTTGTTAATTCATGTGGAATTTTGAAAAACAGTAAACCGTTGATGTACATTTTGAGCATATATGTGACAGGAAAAGTGGTTTGTGTGACTACTAGCATACTTTTGTAATAACTCTGTGTACTTACACCCTGAGTAGATATATTTATGACATATTTATATACCAATGTCATACTCATCTTTCATAATTCACCATATAATAAGACATAGAACCGTACAGCAAAGGAAGGGGCCCTTCAGCCCACGGTATGATTCCAGCATGCTGGAAAATTTAAGTACTGTTGATGAAACTATGATCAGAGACCATGATTTACGTGGTACCAAGCATTCTTTGTTTATTGGGTATAAATGATATCAATCTCATAGACATTGCTGGTGTTATGTTGGTTCCAATAAAGCTTGTCAATTGGATGTGCTTCTATCTCTCATCTGAACTAAAAATGAAGGATAGGTATTATCCAAATCCCAACAGTGAATTCCAGGAAGGGAGGAAATCTGCCATCCTTACATAGTCTGGCTTACATCTACGTCCAGACTCTCAGCGATGGAGTTGACTCTTAACTGCCCTCTGGTCAATTATGTATGGGCACTAAATTCTGGCTGAGCCATCTACGCCTGTAACCTGTGGGGGAAAAAAACCCAAAAAGGTCAGCTTCTTTAGAACAAACACCTACCAAAATCCATGAATACAAGCCAAACCAGAAAATCAAGAAATTCAGGAAAAAAGTTGGCAAGCTGCCAAAAAGCTGACAACTTGAAAATAAACAGAAATGTAAAAATAAGCAGTTACTGTAATTAACAGATTCACAACATTACAAAAGGAATAAAAATCAAGAACTATAATAGCCTAAAGGGCCTGTTGGTCATTTACAGAATAAAATTAACATGCACTACTAGCTCAAACAGCCTTTTTCCAAGTTGTCATGTTGACATAATTCTGTACAACTCACAAGGAAAATCCAAATTTTGAAGGCTCAAATTATAGATGTATTTGTAATAGACCTTCAGAGAATGTGTCAGTGTCTTCCTAAGTGTTAAAATTATATCTTTTATGTGAAATTTATGTCGTTTTAAGATAATTTGAGCTCTTTTACAATTCAAAGCTAAAATATTTTAAAATAATAGATGGGCGGCACAGTGGCTGAGTGTTTAGTACTGCTGCTGAAAGCATCAGGGACTGGGGTTTGATTCCCCCCTCAGGCGACTGTCTGTGTGGAGGTTGCATGTTCTCCCTGTGTCTGCATGTGTTTCTTCCCACAGTCCAAAGATGCACCAATTAGGTACATTGGCCATGCTAAATTGTTTGTAGTGTCCAGGGATGTGCCGGCTAGTGGATTAGTCACAGGAAAGCAGGGTTATAGGGTAGGGATCTGGGTGTGAGGCTCTTTAGAACCTGATGGGCTGAATGACCTACTTCCACACTGTCGTGATTCTATGATAACAGCTCATTACTCACTCAATGGTGCCTATTTTGCAGCCAAACCCTTGCAGTCACAGTTTATAGGAGGTACTCCACATCTTCTGGACTCAGTCCACAGAGATTCTGCGGTTATTCGAATCCCAGACGTTAGATAGGTCTGAGATAAAAGGTACTGCAGATGCTGGAGAATCCGAGATAACAAGCATGGGGCTGGATGAACACAGCAGGTCAAGCAGTATCATAGGAGCAGGAAAACTTGACGTTTCAGGCCTAAACCCTTCATCAGAAATGGGGCAGGGGAAGACGGTTCTGAAATAAATAGGGAGAGAGGGGGAGGCGGATAGAGGATGGATAGAGGAGAGGATAGGTGGAGAGGAGGCCTGGATTTCACAAGCTTCAAAATCTCCCCTCCCCCAACCGCATCCCAAAACCAGCCCAGCTCATCTCCACCTCCCTAACCTGTTTTTCCTCTCACCTCAAAAAAAAAGTGACATTCACACATAGTTTGTGGACTAGATCCTACTCTCATTGCCAGTAGTTACTAACATGGTTCACTATAACTATAAATAGAAAATGAGGTAGACAGAGGGTAAACTGGAACAGGGAATACTATTTGTGCACCCTCTCAGCTCTACAGTTAGGTTTAAACTGCCCCTTTAGCATCTCCTCTGGGTCACCTGACCCATTGTCTTAAAGGGCAGCACGCAGCCAACGACATACGTAACATGCACCTTCCCTTTTGGGCTGTGGCTTATTATTGGTGCGCCATGTTGTCTCAGCCTGCCTCTGGAACACCTTGCAGCTCTGATCTCTCAGCTGAGCTCCCCATGTCTAGCCTGTCCAATACTGTTGGAGCATTTGGAGTCCTAACTTGTTATTGAAAGGTAGTACTCATTACATTTAAATCTATTTCCTTGATCCTAGCTTAAATTTTCCGTTCCACTGTGTCCTGCGCTTTGTTTCTGCACTGCCTGCTGCCTGTTCCGCAGATCACCTGAGCACATTCTAATGTCAACCTGGCAAGAAGGGTTTAGGCCCGAAACGTCAAGTTTTCCTGCTCCTATGATGCTGCTTGACCTGCTGTGTTCATCCAGCCCCATGCTTGTTA